>JBAMJR010000076.1:437500-632500 GCA_038501785.1 Myoxocephalus aenaeus | reverse complement strand
TCAGGATACCTCCATTTCTATTAAAGAAATGTTAAAATGAACCTCAAGAGAATCATATAAATAAATAAAAGGTTGTTGTGTTACCTGACTATTACTGAGGGCTATTAGAACACATCTCTTACATCAATTTGTTTTATTTATTTTTTCATTTTAATATTATTAACTACAGTAACAGCTATGGTGTTACGGGTCAATTTCGACCCTTATATATTTACTTCAAGAAAAAGTCTAAAAAGTATTTTTTTCAGCAATAGAACTTTAATACAAACACAAAATGAAAAGCAGAACAAGTCATAACACAACATATAGATTTTCAAGGTCAAACAAACAACAACCAATCAAGCACATCTTATTTTTATAACTGGGTCAAAACCGACCCTAACAACACAAAGGTCATCATTTCAACCAGAGCAATTTATAATTTAGTGAAACAAAATGTGTTTTGTTTTATTTTGTATAAATAGAGGTTCCTGACAAAGTCAAAAAGCCTTGATGCAATAAACACATTGATGTGGTTCTTTTATGCATTTAAAACCTAAAACGGGTCGGTGCCGACTCTAACACAAGAGGAAGGATCAGCTTCATGAAGCGAATGAGTGACGGTAGGAGTGTAGTTCTCAGCACAGAGTGAAGTGTGTGAAGCAGCAGTCAATGTAAGTGACAGGAGCTATGGAAAGACAGTGTGTTAGAATATGACATGACTGAATGGAAACTCCACGAAGCCTCCGTCTCTCCAGCTCACATGCTTCTACTTCACCAACACGGCTCTCTGCTCGGCTGGGTCTCCCTTCTCTAGACGGATATCAGTGTGAGCCGATATCCCGACGAATTTACACTCCGCCAAGAAAGAAAATTCTGTCGATGTTTCTGAATTCATGACATTGTTGGATGTTTTTGGAAAAGGCTGGCTGTGAAAAGGCTGGAAATATCTTACATCTGTGAAGTATTGGTGTGGGTATCGGCCATTTGGAAACAATACCAGTCGAAACCCTTCTCTCTCTCTCTCTCTCTCTCTCTCTCTCTCTCTCTCTCTCTCTCTCTCTCTCTCTCTCTCTCTCTCTCTCTCTCTCTCTCTCTCTCTCTCTCTCTCTCTCTCTCTCTCTCTCTCTCTCTCTCTCTCTCTCTCTCTCTCTCTCTCTCTCTCTCTCTCTCTCTCTCTCTCTCTCTTACTCACACACACACACACACACACACACACACACACACACACACACACACACACAACTTCTTCCCTCTTTTCAAAGCAAATTATTTCGCCAGGGTTGCTGGATGCCTGCTCAAACATCTGGGCTGTAGAAGGACTCCTGCACAAAGTATTATGTTCTACTCAGTCACATTACAGGGCTGGGAATTTCCCAGAGTTTATGTACTTTTTTTTCGGGGGGGGCACATAGGGGTGCATGTGCTTGCCTTGATTTTAAGGGTTGTTTTCTTGTTAGCTTCTCAACCAGTAAAATAAAGAACCTACCAAAATATTGTTTCTGAAAATGTAATGACCTGATGAGGATTTAAACATGTGCGTTTTAAAAGGTTGATTCAGAAGTATTATTATTTTTAAACAAAATTCTCTCTTTTAAGCAAATACCAACAGATAGGACGGACGGGAAGTGGACTTGTAGTCAACATGAACTAGCGAAGCCGGGAATCGAACAGCCGCCCCGTTCACTTCCTCTGCGCACAAGTTCAGTATGCATTGTAACGTATTTGTGTATTTTCACAGATACTTGTGCAGCTACAACGCTGCCAGGCAGCTACAGCTCTTACTGCACATTATTCCCAACTGCAGATCACCTGTGTTTCCTCAACACAAACTTTTTTAACATGCCGCTTTGATTGTATTTATGGATATTTGTTTATGGTTATTGAGAAAGTTTTTCCATTGCTGCCCGTTGCCTTTTTTTTTAATGATATCACTGAATCATGTCTACCATTTGCTCAAGTCATTTGCCTTTGTTTTTCAAAATTACCATTTAAATCCTAAAAATGTATGTTCACTAACTAAGACCATGCTAATAATGATAAGGTTTCAGTAGCACTGTATAATAAGTACACACTATTTAGCATTACTGAATGCTAAATAGTGAATAGCATGAATAAACACTGAATTCATCATTTATAAAGCATTGTTCCAACATGAACACTCATTAGTAAATCATTAGTGTTATTCATGCTATTCATAAACACAGTTATAAATGTTTCATTCTTGATGAATTCCCCATTTGTAAATGAAGTATTAAGGACATTTGTAAAGTGTTAGTAAATGATAAAAATGCTGCAATTCATGATGAATTCAGTAGTTACTACTCGTTAGTTAAGCATTAATTTAGTATGTTCTGTGACCTCATCTAAAGTGAAGACTATTTATGCTTTACAAAGCATTAATAAATGTCATGATTAATTCAGTAGTTACTGCTCGTTAGTTAAGTGTTAGATAAGTATGTTCTGTAACTGAGACTTCTGCTAGCTTAAGCAGAGCCTCAAAGCTAGCAGAAGTCTCAGTTATCTTCTCAACAGAAAAGGGAAATAGACACAACACAAAGTGATGAAGAACATGAATATGCTGGTGCTGGGGGCCATGCCCGTCAGTGGCACGAGTGTTCCATAGTATGTTGGCACATAACTACATATTATTGATTATGCTAGCTATGGCTAGATCGATAGCTAGCTAACTAGCATGCTCGTCACTGGTCCAGAGATTGGTCTACTTACACCTCAGTTGTAAGTAGACCAATCCAGGTGATAGTGAGATACTCATCATCAATCATTTGTACCAGCAAACTGAGAAACATGCCACCACTCGTGCTACTGATGCATCGGCTAACATCAACTGGCCGGCGCGGGCCACGGTGGTGACACGTCATCAACGTGGGACACATGTTAACGCTCTAGGAGGACCCGGTGTGTCCACCACAGTGCCCGGTCAGAAATAACTCCAGCCAGGTGATGTGACTGAGACTTTCTGTCCCGGGTTTCAAATAATTATGGGATACTATCTCATAATTATGACTTAATATATACATATGACTGTATATACACACGGACAGACACATCACGCACAGGACGGACGGACTGACACAGACACGTCACAGACATTTCTCCCTATCCGGAGTAAAGGTGATCTTTTAAGATGCTTTTCCTCTTGTAACTACCCAGGTGTCGTGGATAATTGGCTGGACTGGAATTAGAAAAAAACAGTTACATATTTAAAAGGGCCAAGTCCAGCCTTTTGATGTTAGCCAGTCACTCATGCAAATGTTTTATCAAAGTATTTTAGCAAGTATCAGAGGACACAACATCAACAATCTGATCCGGCTGATTGGTTTGTCCTCTGCCTCGTTGGATGTGACCTTGGAGCAAAGAATGGGTGGGAAGCTCCAGAGAGTTATGCAAAATGAGGATAGTCCAATGCTGAATGCATTTAGCGAGGGGAAGAGCTCTTTTAGTGATAGGCTTGTTATGTCCAGGTGCTATTCAGAGAAATTCAGGAAGTAATTGGAGGATGATGCTCTGACGTTTTTTATGATGATGATTTTTATGATGATTGGTGGTTGGTGGATGTCCTGAGAATGGTGGTAATCTTAGTGTTCATAAATATGTGCCTGTTGATGTAATTTACTCGTACAGTCAAATACATATTTACAGAGCATAGAGTAGTAATTGTAAAATAATTAGACAAATCCTCCATAATGTATATATATATATATATTAGTGCTGTCATATTAGCGCGTTATTAACGGCGTTAACGCAAACCAATTTTAACGCCGTCAATTTTATTAACGCCGTTAACGCATTTTAAGTTTTCAATTTTTTTTCTCTCGCGAGCACCACGCCGGATGTAGGTCAACCGGAAGCAAAACAATAGGCGCGCCGTTTGGGGTGGAAGCTAGGCTAACGTAGGGTGACCAGACGTCCTCTTTTTCAGGGATTCCAAATGCAGGGATTCCAAAAACGTCCGGGATTTTGCCTCGGCGGGGCGCCCCCCTGAAGAAACCCCCCGCCCCCCTGTAATTTTCTCGATAGCGCCAGATCACAAATCGTCATTTAAGTTTCTCTTTCCTATAGAACCGGTCTACACCTTGTTCTGTTATTAAACTAAACGGACGTATTGTATTGATCTTATCCACACGACAGCTTGTCACGTCTGTCTCTACATGGTCGCGTTAACACTTCTCCTTTGCCCTGCGTCGCGCACAGCGGAGTTCCGCCTGATGTGCACACACACACGTGCGCGCGCACACACAGGTGAGCACTGAGTACACAGCAGCGGACAGAGAGCGTCGAAAAATATGTCGCGTGAAAAGCAGACCTATATCTGAGTTTTAAACGCTCCCAGGGTGAAGATGGCAACAGCAGCTCTCATGTGAGGAGCACCGGAGCAGCTCTCTGAACACAGAGCAGCTCTCTGAACACAGAGCAGCTCTCTGATCACAGAGCAGCTCTCTGAACACAGAGCAGCTCTCTGATCACAGAGCAGCTCTCTGATCACAGAGCAGCTCTCTGATCACAGAGCAGCTCTCTGAACACGGAGCAGCTCTCTGATCACGGAGCAGCTCTCTGAACACGGAGCAGCTCTCTGGACACGGAGCAGCTCTCTGATCACGGAGCAGCTCTCTGATCACGGAGCAGCTCTCTGAACACGGAGCAGCTCTCTGAACACGGAGCAGCTCTCTGAACACGGAGCAGCTCTCTGAACACGGAGCAGCTCTCTGGACACGGAGCAGCTCTCTGAACACGGAGCAGCTCTCTGAACACGGAGCAGCTCTCTGAACACAGAGCAGCTCTCTGAACACAGAGCAGCTCTCTGAACACAGAGCAGCTCTCTGAACACAGAGCAGCTCTCTGAACACGGAGCAGCTCTCTGAACACGGAGCAGCTCTCTGAACACGGAGCAGCTCTCTGGACACGGAGCAGCTCTCTGGACACGGAGCAGCTCTCTGAACACGGAGCAGCTCTCTGAACACGGAGCAGCTCTCTGAACACGGAGCAGCTCTCTGATCACGGAGCAGCTCTCTGAACACGGAGCAGCTCTCTGAACACGGAGCAGCCACGGAGCAGCTCTCTGATCACGGAGCAGCTCTCTGATCACGGAGCAGCTCTCTGAACACGGAGCAGCTCTCTGAACACGGAGCAGCTCTCTGATCACGGAGCAGCTCTCTGAACACGGAGCAGCTCTCTGATCACGGAGCAGCTCTCTGATCACGGAGCAGCTCTCTGAACACGGAGCAGCTCTCTGAACACGGAGCAGCTCTCTGGACACGGAGCAGCTCTCTGGACACAGAGCAGCTCTCTGATCACAGAGCAGCTCTCTGAACACAGAGCAGCTCTCTGATCACGGAGCAGCTCTCTGAACACGGAGCAGCTCTCTGAACACAGAGCAGCTCTCTGAACACGGAGCAGCTCTCTGATCACGGAGCAGCTCTCTGATCACAGAGCAGCTCTCTGATCACAGAGCAGCTCTCTGGACACAGAGCAGCTCTCTGATCACAGAGCAGCTCTCTGAACACGGAGCAGCTCTCTGATCACGGAGCAGCTCTCTGATCACAGAGCAGCTCTCTGATCACAGAGCTGCTCTCTGATCACAGAGCAGCTCTCTGATCACAGAGCAGCTCTCTGGACACAGAGCAGCTCTCCGTGACGTCCTTTCTGCTGCTGCGTGTCTCAAAACAGAAAACAGATCTCAGATCAACGTTGAACATGAATTGTATCAAATCTACAACCCTGTTTTATAAAGATGTGTAGAGGCTCACTGCTCCACTAATACTGATGCAACCTGATGCTCACATATCTGCACTCATTGTTTTGTTTGGCAAAAAAAAAAATAGCTTATTGTTTTCCACAATGTAAATTTCAGGTAAACCCTTGTTTACCTGAAATGTGCACTTTATAATTTTATTTTGTAAACCCTTGTTTACCTGAAATGTGCAGTGATTTTATTTTGTACCGCCCTGTTTGGCAGTTGTTTTTCAATAAAATAAAGCAAGCCAATCCACTTTTTCATGTTGATAAGAGCATTAAAATGCAAAAAAAAAAATGCGATTAATTGCAATTAATCGCGAGTTAACTATGACATAAATGCGATTAATCGCGATTAAATATTTTAATCGCTTGACAGCACTAATATATATATATACATACATACATACATACATACATAGGTGTGATTTTGACTCATTCTTCAAGACAAACAGTCTTCAAATCTTGAAGCTTGCGTGGGAACTCTGATCTTTAGTTCTTTCCATAGATGTTCTCTTGGATTCCAGTCAGCTGATTGGCTGGGCCAGTCGAGCAAATGTATTTTCTTTCTCTGAATCCAGTTGAGAGTTTCCTTGGCCGTTTGCTTGGGATCGTCGCAGTGGTGGCTGGTGGCAATTGTTTTTGGTGGGCCATCTAATCCCAGTATGATTCAATGCAAAAAAAGGTATCACGCATTACTACTTTGCAGTTAAATATTTAACATTTATTCCAACACTTTGACATAATAAGGACATCTTATTAATACAATTCAGTATATTATAATATATATATATATATATATATATATATATATATATATATATATATATATATATATCATGTCGCATACCCCTCCAAAAGATAGTCCTGCACTTGATGATTTCAAATGTATTGATAAATTCCCAAAACCAACGTAAGTGCTGTGTACAAAGGCACACAAACGATAATTATGTTTGCTTACTCCTCGTTTGCATTAATAGCACACACACACACACACACACACACACACACACACACACACACACCAATTTCCTTAAAACATACAGTTATTACAACTTTAACTAACCTTGAGCTCTTCCGCGGAGTGCTAATACCGTTACTGTTTCTAATTTGTATACAAAAATTAACCATATTTTCCGTAGCTTTTGACATACAATGAGACTTCCTTTTTATAGTCGCGAGCCGCCTTCAAAATAAAAGCATCTCATCTTAACGCAGGTAAAACACATGATGCAACAAAAACAACAACATTGATTGACAAACAGTTTCTAAAGCCAGAACACAAATTGGGTTACTTACTTACATATCATATAATAACCGACAGCGTGCCTTGCAACATCTCGTTTTGTGCCGTCTTTGACGTGCCTTTAAAAACGCTGTCCGCTACGGTGCTCCGCCAGCACTCATCATTCAGTCTCGTCATGCAAGGCCAGCTCAAAAGCCCCACTAAACTTCACACAATCAATTGTTTTGGATGAAATGTGCATGTTTCTATCCACCTCATTGTGTTTCTTCACCACAGCCCGGCGTCCATGGGTAGCAATGTTGACTTAGCTTGATATGCTAGTTTAGTAGCTTGACGGAGCTATATCCATGCCAATTACGAAAAAATTTCCGACAAGTGCTTCATGTCCCTTACTCCCGTATCTGTCCATGCTGGATCGGTCCATGTTGATTTAAAAAGCAAGCATGGAAAGTAAAATACGGCGTTAGCACGACTGCATCCAGCAGCTAGCTTAGCCAAACTGTGCTGTTGTAGCTTAGCCGTCTGCACAGAAGCTCAAGCTGCTCCTTTCACGAGAGTCTGTTGTCTTATGGTGAGGTCCGGCTGATCTGGGACCAGGTGTTTCACCTGTAGTTTCTCCACCAAAGGTCTTCTCTCAAACGGGTGTTGGAGGAGAGATTATACCGAGTTAGCGTTTGGTTTTCTTTGAAGAGCAGCGCTCCTGCTCGCACTCCCTGCTGTCATGTTGTTATCATGGGTGACACCTCGTCTGCCTGAGGAGAAGGAGAGACGGGAACGCACAGCCTTGGGCCAACTGAGAATGGCCCCTCCAGAAGTCTTGTTTAGGACGCTGATTGGATAAATTGTACGTCACTCATTCATTTCTGTCCTGCTACTATCAAATGTCCTCCTAAAGTCGGCGTGTATATATATCAAATGTCTGCTTGAATCACAAAAATCAACACACACACACACACACACACACACACACACACACACACACACACACACACACTGTGAGTTTGTCTGTTTCCTGTTTTATTTTGTAGTCCTTGTCTCGTGTGTTCTCTATGTTCCCTGTACTTCCTGCCCTTGTGATTGTCTGCCTTGTCCCTGATTGTTCCCTGCTGTGTCCAATCACCTGCCCCTCCCCAGTGTATTTAAACCCTGTTTGTCTCCTGCCTCAGTGTGGGATCGTACGGTCTGTTCCTCCGTGTTCCTCCCTGTGAGTAAGATGGTCCACCCTTTATGTTTACATATATAGTATTATAGTATTTTTTTGAAGCCTTTCCTTATTTTTGTTAAAATAAATTACTTTTTTGAATCGTTGCCTTGGCGTTTGGGTCCTCCTTCACACACACACACACACACACACACACACACACACACACACACACACACACACACACACACTCCATCACCATACCTTGAAAGTGCTGTTCATCCCTCCATCAGTTCCACACCATTGGAAAGTCTACCAGCCCTTTAGGAGCACACCTCCTGGAACCAGAGAAACTAAATGGAACTGAACCGAATTCAGAGGAACTGAACCGAGTTCATTAAAAGTCTATTTTCTTCATTCCTCATCTGAAGAACTCTGATACACATTAGTCACACATTAGTCCGATAACGCATACAAAACATTTGGGCATTTAATGTCATTTTAAATGTTATTTACTGTAGTGTCACTGACGTCTTACCATACACTGGATGTATTCTCTTTTTTATTCTATTTTGTCACATTTTATTATATAAAAAAAAAGCCTCCTGTGGACAGGTGTTGGAAATTAGCATTTCGCTATATACACTTAACACAGTTCATCTGTTTTTTTTTGTGCATAGATGTATGCTATGAATTCTAATGCCACTGTGATGTCCACATCAAATAAATAAAGTAAAGTATTCAGTGAACCCTGTGGAGCTGCTGTTTATTGTTCTAAGACACTGATATTCATCTAAATGAGACAGATGCAACGTTACATATGATATCTTTGTAGCTCAGCCAACTTCTATTTTACTTGATCTTGATCTGTGTGTAATGTGCTGTATGTCACTTTATGAAAATGCATGTGACTTTCTTCCTCCGTGTGTGTGTTGTTCAGACAGGGAGAGAGAGGCAGCAGTGGATTGAATAACTCCTCGCTCGCCCCGGTGAAATGGACACCCTTTTTGAATGGAGCGTTGTCTTTCAGGCTGAGTGCCGGCCTTGATTTGAGGCCAGGAAACCCAACTGTCCCTGTCCATCAGTATGACGAGCCGTGCCTGCAATAAACCCAATGACCTGGGGCTGGGGTAGTTAGGGACTGGGTCCTTATGGACTAGAGGGTCTTATGTATGACCAGCAGAGAGAGGGGTGACAGTTAGGGTACTATAGACATACACTATAAACCAGGGGTATCAAACATATGGCCCGCGTAGGCCAGGGGGTCCAGCTCAGCCCGCCGGATAACTGTTAACAAAAAAATAAAGAGTTGTCCAATATTTTATATGTGAAGGAATTCTAACTCTCAATAGTTTTATATATTAGATTTCCTGAAGTGTTTGTAGTACTCAATCCCAAGCATACTGGTCCTATGTCAAATAGGCGTGGCTTTTTATCAAATTTACTCCCTAAATTGGCACATCCTGGGTAGTTAGCCCTGGTTGTGTTGTTAGCAGATTCTAACATGCATACTCAGAACTAGACAGTTTTCTGGGCCTGCTAAGCCTTCTCTGCTGGCCTAAACAGGACGCTTGAAGCTCACATTTAGAGGAGACAACGAGGACGGGGCGCCGCGCCCAGCTGTGAAACAGCTGGACTCAGACAACATTGAATGCGCAGGTAAAAAATCCACGGCCTGCCACTGGAACTAGACCAAAGATGATTACGGAATAAACACACAGCGGGGCATCAGTTCTGCTCAAACTGGGACTCACTTGAAAAAGAAAGAACTTTATTGACACATGCCCATTTGACATATTCACGCATCTTATGGCTTATCATTGTCAGTCATACAGGACCTGCCCAAACTCAAGTTTGCCTGTGACAACACAAAAACAAAAATGAAGTTGGACAATTCAGAGCACATTTTTCCTATATGTCAACATATTTTTAGCGAAGCGCTATAGATGGTCTTCAAAAAATGCAATCCTCCATGAAGTAGGAAATACAGTCAGGTCCATAAATATTTGGACATTGACACATTTTTCATTATTTTGGCTCTGTACACCACAACAATGGAGTTGAAATGAAAATGTCTTTAAGTGCAGACTTTCAGCTTTAATTTGAGGGTATTTACATCCAAATCAGGTGAACGGTGTAGGAACTACAACACATTCAAATGTGGCCACCCTCTTTTTAAGGGACCAAAAGTAATTGGACAATTGGCTGCTCATCTGTTCCAAGGTCAGGTGTGTGTAATTCCCTCTTATTTCATTTACAAGGAGTAGATAAAAGGTCTAGAGTTCATTTCAGGTGTGGTTTTTGTGTTTGGAATCTGTTGCGGTCAACTCTCAATATGAAGTCCAAAGAGCTGTCACCATCAGTGAAAAATGTGTCAATGTCCAAATATGTATGGACCTGACTATGTCTTTCACTTAAGTAATTTCCTACAACAGCTGAGTGTTTCACACCCATTTCAGATAAAAATTGCAAAAAAAGGAGAAGGTTTTTAAGATGCACACGTTTTCAATGTAAAAAAAAAAAAGGATGTATAAAGAATTGTGACAAAGGACAATCGTCAGAACAGGGTTTATATTCTAAAGGCAGTAATAAGCTATCAGACTAACAACAGTGAACCATTTTGAGAAGGGAAGTAAGCGGCAAAAGGGCTTCACATTAAATCATCAGCTACATGGGTGTTGAATGTAAATCCTTTAGCAATTCTTTCAAACATTTGTAAAACAAATGGACAAAACATTGCATTTTATTTGCACAGTAGCACATCAAAGATCAAGCAACAGTAATATTATTAGTATTGTATTATTTATAGAATTTGATTCCAGTGGTGGCTTAGTAGGATTGTTTCGAACTTCCAAACACTTCCAATAAGTCTAGATGTTGTAACTCCAAAAGTGAAAATGTATTGAAAAAAAGATTCACAACATATTTTTCATAAAATGAAATATTCTGCTTCATTGTCATATTTGTTGTCATCTAACCTTTCAAAAAGAACATTTTCACTGCAGTGAAAAAACAGCTTGCTCTCCCCAGTATAGCTGGGCAGGCTCAAAGCAATCTAACAGCATCATGAATTACATTTATATAACTAGAAGATATACAAGCAAAGCTTGAAATATAATATTTAAAAAAGACATTCAATGTAGCCCTAAAGATGATATTTGCAAGTGTCTGTTTTATTTATTTATTTTAACCGCAGCCAATTTAATAGTGAAAATTGTGAATGGTTTTTATTCAACTAAATACTGAATGTCTTCTATATAATATACAGAAAACCTTTGTGAATATAGATAATAACTTCATATATGTGTTAGTGGTATATTAGTTTATGATACTACACAGAAAAGAAGAAAAAAACTAAAGGTTATTTTATTATATCGTAACTATATTAATGAATAATAATAGCGCTATATGTTAGGAGTATATGAATGAATGAATGAATGAATGAATATATGCTTTATTATTGTTGTCATATGTGCAAAGTTTGGGTTTGAGTGAAGTTAAGTATTTTTTATAATTATTTTAGTTCAGGATTTTCGAGCGACCGTGTCTAACTCGGCTAACACTGAAAGTTCCCACTCCCTGCCTGGTCCCTGAACGGTCCTCGCTTCACTGAGAGGAAGCAGAGGATCCAAACAAGGCCTGATGAATCTTATTTCAGACATAAGTAAGTACATTTTTTATTTTTTTGCAGGACATAAAAGGCAACGTTGTGCGTATCTTGGTGAAGGTTGGTTTCTCAGAGGATTTGGAGTTATTGGTGATTCAGTAGCTCTACGGATTCAACAACTGTATGGTAATCCTGTGTAGCTTCATGCTATCAATATGAAATGGCATATTTTCAAAACTCTCTCCCAAGTCACTCTTGAGTCCCTTCGAGTCATACTTATGGTTTATGTTCATATTTATTGTGGAATAGTGTCATACACATGAAACATGGACTCATATTGACTTGTAAGGCCAGGATGTGCCGTTTGTTTTGCTGTATGACAGGTTTTGATTTGAGCTGCATTTAGTTAAACGGTGTGACACAAAAACAAAATGAAGAATTGGAACTTGAGATTGCGGATGCTCCATCAACTTTTGAAGCCGATGTGTTGTCATTTCAGTTTTCCCATTTCAAGAAATAACAATGTCGAAAAGGAAACTGACCAACGGAAAACATCACCACCACCCAGAAAAGCTCCAACTACAACAACCTACAATGGGGAAGAGGTTCAGGTCAAAGGCTATGAAGAAAGCACTTGGAGCCCCAGCTCCCCATAATAGTCAGAAAGCTCAAGAAATAACGAAATGCCACTGCTGTGCTGGCAAACAAGGAATGTTTAACCTGCCTGTACACACTAGTAGCAGGTCAGCCTGAGCCGGGTGACGGCCTGCCACACAACACAGGGAACTAAGACGGAAAAACCTTCTCCTTCCAAGAAGAGAGCAGTCGGCGATCTCTTTGGGAAGTCTTTCACTAAAGGAATGACGGCGCCCAGCACGACATTGGGATCGAAAATTAAATTGACTTGTACTACAAAGGGATATCTATCTTACTCTGTCTTTCCTCTCAAGTGGTGGAGAGACAATGCATTTTTAACCCACTGCTGTCAAATATGGCCAAAGCATATCTCTCTCTGTCACGGCAACTTCAGTACCAAGCAAGTTTTTTCCAGAGCAGAGGGAGAGATGACGCAGGCGGTGGAGTCTCTACTTATCAACGTTCTTCGGAGTTTTAGGAATAACAACTCGTCACCTCGATGAAATGTGACTAGCTTCAGAAGTCACTGCTGCTGCTAAAAAACAACAACGAAATCTTCATTCACTGAAATTACCGAATGCTCGCCTTCCATCTGTGCTCGTCCTCGGTGCTGTTGCTCCTGCCATGGCGGGTGCACGGGCCACCTGCTTGCACACCACAGCCGTAGTGAGAGCGTCCTCTCCAGTGATCTTTAGCCTTCACAACTTTAGCTTTGGTTACTATACCACATCCTCCAGCATACTTGACAATGGCCTCGCAAGAATCTGCACATTCAGACCGAAAACAACTGGATAAACTTAACAGATACATGTCTACGTTTGATTTCAGTCAGTTAATTAAAGGGCCCAGCCAGTCCCAATTGTATTTGATCATTTCTAACCGGGGAGCGTATTGTGAAGACGTACAATCTCATAACAGGATTGTCAGGTCCCAAAATGACTTTAGCGGTCAGGAAACTAACAAAGAAATGCTAACAACTATACCTTGCTGAAATCAGAAAAATACCAAATTTAGCAAAACAGGATCTGTCTTGTCTAGAAATGTAACCTAAGCAATAAAGCAATAATCCAAGTATATGCTGTAATAAACTAATGAACGTCATTGAAAAAGTAATTTGCATGTTACTAAAAATATCTAAACACTCAAATAGGAAGAATTGCCTTCCATGGATCTATGAGACACATAATGAAACAATGGGATCTTGCACTAAAAGGGTTAGAGCTTTTAAAGAGCTGAATGAATGTATGTGGACCATACACTCACATATGCTTATGGAATAACAGCTGTAACACTTACAGATTGTCAAAGCGCCTGGAAGACATAGCCGTTGGCTTGGAATCTCGTGTCCATATGCGTTTCCTCTGGAAGACGGCCCATATCAACTGAACTAGATGTTAAGATCAATAGTCAGTCAATCCATCAAGACTTTGAGTTCAAATATCTCATGTTGGACCCTCACCATTTCTCAAACATGTTCTGTGAAAGTCAATCTGAACACATTAAGACTAATTAGAGACCGTCTAACATTTGATGCAGCCAAAACATATATGCACTCAATGATTTTCGTCATATCACAGTTACTGTATTACCTCATGGTCACAGGCAAGTACATCAGTGACTAAACCCATGGAGAGGTTGTACAGCCGTGCAATAAGACAGCAGGTAGGTAGGTAATAGCATAGGTTACTAAAAACACTACATTCCACTGAGTGGTTCTTTGTTTTGGAATGATCCAGCTGCTTAAATGATTTCATTTCCAATCAGAAGATTGGTGGTTTGATGAACGAATCCTCCAGTCCGTAGTCAAAGTGTCCTTTGGCAAGACACTTAACCACAAACTGCTGAGCCATGAATGTGCATGAATATGAATGAATTAGAATAAATGAATAGGTTAGAGTCCTGATGGACATGTGGCATCTTGTATGGGTTAGACCACCTCTCCCATCAGTTTTTTTATGTATGTGTGAATGGTTGAATATCACTATGTATTGTACAGTACACTATTTATTCACCCATTCATACACTGAATGCAGAGGCTACCATGCAGGGTAACCTGCCCATCAGGACTATCTAACCATTCAAACCCCTTCACACACCGCTGGAACGAGAGCAATTTGCGGTTTAGTGTCTTGCACATCGACATTGACGGAGCCAAAGATCGAACCGCCGATCCTCAGATCGAAGGACCGCCGAGCCCTTATTCAGTGTACGTATGGGTGAATGACATGTAGTGTTAAAGCGTCAAACTCAAGGCCCGTGGACCGAATTCGGCCCGCCACGTCATTTTATGTGGCCCGCGACAGATTGAAAGGCATATCGTCTTAAAATGAAAGTCTATGCAGTGACCATAGACTACATCTCCCACAATGCATGTCGATTTTGTGACCCGCGAATGAATGGCATCCTACCCTGAGTAAGCAATGTTTCCATATCAGCGTTTAACTAAAGACAAGTGATTAAGTGGAGAAAAAAAATAATCGACAAATAATCCCAAAATGTCCAAGAAGAGAAAGATGGATGCAGAGGGAAGAACATTTAAAGAAGATGGGAACGTGAACACATGTTTGTGCTTCAAGGAGAGAAAACCAAAAGTCTTCTGTGTTATGAGGCAGTGTCGGTGAGGAAGGAATACAATTCACATCGGCGTTTTGACACCGATGTGCCAAGTACGCTAAATTTAGCCTCCAAGAAAAACATAAATTGTCCAAGAATTAAACGGCAGACTGCAATCGCAGCAGAATATATTTACAAAAGCCCAAAATGCTTCTGCTGTGAAAGCGAGCTTCATTGTGGCGTGAAGAAGTCGCACGAGCTTCCAAGCAGTGATGCTAAAGGTACGCGAGCAGGTGAGCCCCAGAGCACATCTGCTACTCATGTTCTTAGCAGCTCACGATGATGTGTTGGACCAGTTATGTCCTTCAACCGTCACAAAAGAGCTTTGAACCAAGTGAATGTAACAACGTGCGTTTGATCTTTGATCGAGTAATGTGGGTTTCTTAACCCTAAATTAAATGGATTTATGTTATAATAACAGAGAAATTTGCTTACATATATGAATGCAAAGACACATGTGAGGGCGTTAGGGTCAGTCCTCCTGCTCGTCCAGCTGCTTCCTCCATCTGCTCTCCGTCTGGCCTTCATCAAGCCTCCCAGCCTCAATTAGGGGCCTTGAGCACCTGCAGCTGGGTGTGTGGTGAGGCATTCTGGGAGATGTAGTGTAGCCCACGGCGGCCATTTTGTGGTGTGGGCGCTGCTCAGTTGGAATGTAGCGCCCCTCCACTACCTGTCCCCTTGTGATGCCACTATATGTGATATATATATATATATATATATATATATAAACATTTGTATCTCCGCCTCCTAAGACCCAGCAGCTTCACTTCACTTGTGTTGTACATTACAGTATGGCCGCCTAGTTTACCGAAGCTGAGGTCAACATAATGAGAGAGTGGAACAAGTGACTCTTTCTCTATCATTCTTTCTTTCATTATGGCTGTGATGAATTTAACATGTTGAAGATCATGAAAAGTCTGCCCTCAGATACCATACTTTATGTTTGTTAACTTTATCAAATCGTGTGAAAAGCAGTGAGATAAGTGCAGCAGAACTTTCCTCTGCCGTCTGATGAGCGGCTCCACCACGTTCTGCAGTTTCCATTTTCTGTCAGAGTCGGCCGACTCGCACAAATGATGAAAAGAGAACTTCCAGCCCGAGGATGCAGTTTCTCACACGGAGAGAATTGTAACCATTTATACTCGGTATAGTTATTAAAACACTACTTTCACGCAACATGCGTATGCTCTGAATGTTGCTCAGTTTGTTCCTTTCAATGCTCTTTCCTTTTCTATCAGAGGTAGAGCCGGCTGCTGTTTGACAGATATGGAATTTCGAAGGCTGATATTCATATTTTGGGACTGACACGTGGTATTTTTTATAGATAACAATGTTTTAAAACATTTCCATTTGTTCTATTGGTCTTGAGTGTGGGATGTACATGTTCTTCATCTTTCTCTAGTTGTCCACTAGGAAAACAAATAAAGTCCAACGTCATTCTGCATAATTCTGTGTGGTTTTTTGGAGCATTGAACTTTGGGACATGTTTCAGACCACTGGGGTTTTGGAATAATGGGCCGTCGAATTAATGGGAGGTCCCCTTGTACATAAAGTCAACGAGTCTGCACTTTAAAGTCTTGACATTGGGATTCAGCCATGACCTTGGAGCTGTTGAGTAAAGTACTCCTATATTATCTCGGTTTGTTTGCTCAGGAATTTCTAAATTACCAATCATAAAAAATGCTGACTCACTGTGGTCAGGGAAGAAGCTCTATCGCTCTCCAGTTGCAGCAAACTGTACTAATTAGCATTTTTTAAGTGTGCATCATAAACTACGGCTATGTTTCAGTATGAATCCTGCAGCTTGTCTTTGCATGATCCCCTCACTACCATCCAGCTGCTCACACAGCTTCCCTCAGCTCAGAATGCTTCCACACACATGACAATCCGACTACTTCAAGGTGTTCCACTCGACACCTGCCAGCAGTCTCCCTGTATCGCCTGGTGTCTTCACACCCTGTGTGAATGCAACTCTGAGCCGACTGGACAGAAGAGAGCTGCAGGGCCTGACGTCTGTATAATTGACTGTTCAGCTCCTTTCATAGACGATTAGTGTAAAATCCTATAATTACACAAAAGAAGATCGGGTTACCCTCAGGGGAGCTGTGAGTGTGTGTCAGAGCTTGAAAGCGTTGTGTTTTCGACATGATTTGACGTGGAACATGATGTGTGCCAGGAGGCGCAGAGGTGAGGGTGTGGCAGTGGAAGAGCAGGAGGGAAAAAAGAGGGCAGGAAAAGTTTAATAGAAGAAAGAGGAAGACATAGAAACGAAGAGATAAAAGGAGAGGAGGCAATAGAATGAGGAAGGAGAGGTGGAGACAGGAAAAACCGCCGGAGGTGGAGTCCAACACTTTCGTAGGAATCTTGTCGTTGAGAAAAACAACACATGTTTAAAGGAACAATACGTGAGATGTAGTGGCATCTAGTGGTGAGGTTGTGGATTGCAAGCAACAATATGACCCTCCTCCAAGGCTGCGGTCAAAAAGTAAAAGGTTTTCCTAACCACTTTTCCTTGACTTCGATGGAAAACGCCATGAGGTCAAGGAAAGATGTGAAGGAGAATGCATACGGATTTAGGAAAAGACAACGTGGTAAACTACGTTATTATGGGGTGGCGGCGGATCTGCCCTGGTTAAACTACAACAAAGAAGGAATACAAAAAGCACAACTACAATATGGCCCCATGACATCTATGCTACTATAGCATGCAGGCTGTATAAGATGCTTCAGAGCCGAGCTGCTTCACTCGTAGTGGGAAGGAGAGCTGGAGGTCCTTCCTTCCTGCTGCTGTCACACTGAACCATCAACACGGCCTCAGTAGAAAATAACAATGATCTTCAATGTCAATATTTCCTTAGTGAAATAATGTTGATTCAACGGTTCGGTTATATTTAGCTTTTTAAGGCTTTGTAAGTGAGGAAAAGGATTTCAAATTATTTTCTGGATTTGGCAGAAAGCCAGAGAACCTAATACTATTTCCTTAGTTGTGGTTGGTACACGAGCTGCAGCATCCTGGATCCACTGGAGAGTCTTAAGAGACTTATTAGAGCAGCCTGGTAGTAAGGAATGGCAGTAATCTAGTTTCAAAGTAAAGAATAGATGAACACGTATTTCTGCATTGTTTTGTGACAGGAGGTGGTTGAGTTTTTCAAAGTTACTGTGCGTAGGTGAAAAAAGGCGGTCCTTGTAGTTTGTTTTATCTGGGAGAGAGAACTGGTTGGTTTTGTCTCGAATCATTTTTATAATCAGGTATCATCTGCATAACAGTGGAAGTTTATGGTGCGTTTTCTGATAACATTGCCTCATGAAGCTTTGTGAATACAATTACTTCAATTTGTCCCAACTTTGGTGTGCTGGGAGGATTCATCAGTGACGTGTGCAAACTGTGATCGATCGGAATAAGGTGACTTCAATCAGTGACGTGTGATTCCTTTAATTCCAATAACATCTTCTCGTCTCTTTAATAGGTTGTGATGTTCAATGGAATCGAATGCAGCACTACGGTCTAATGAGACAAGTCCTTTGACTGATGCAATGAGACATTTAGAAATGGTTATTCTTATTACATATCACCAGTGCTGTCGCTGTGCTATGATGCACTCCACATCTTGGCTGAATATCCTGGAATAAATGATTGATATCTAAAAAGTTACATAACTGATTTGCGACTGCTTTCTCGAGGATCTTAGAGAGGAAGGGAAGGTCTGGATCACGAGTGAACCTTTTATGAAGATGTTTAATTACAGCTACTTAAGGACCTGTCAGTAAAGACAGATTGGTCATATCTCGTGCTAACTAAAGAGAACATTATTTAATAGCCTAGTTAGGATGGGGGTAGATGGATTAGAGAAATCTTTTTCAAGCTGATCCAGTCCAGTCTTAAATAACTACTTCCTCCCTTGATCAGTCTCCACTCTCAAATATACTTTTAACATTGTCCTCTACCTGCCCACTTTTCCATAATTGTGGATAATTTCTCATCTTTCCTGTGGAAATATCCTGAATGATGCATGGATATGCATCCGCATCTTGGCATAGCTCGCAAATAGCTGTTGAATGTTTTCCTATGATAAACCTTTACTGTTAAGGTTGCTGTGTCCAATTCTCAACCTGCTTATTATTACCTGCTCCTTACATTTTGTTCCTCTACTTCTGAACATTCCCACTTTATTTTGGATTGATGTTGTTATTCCAATGCTGTTGCCACTTTATCTATGTATGTGCAGCGCTGGAGGAAAAGAGCAGAGGGAATCATCAGAGACTCACTCTCAGCTCACTCTCTGCTCAGACACAAACTCTGACGTACAACCTGAGACCAGCAGAGAGAACACGTTTCTACAACAGCTTCTTCCTGCCAGTCAGAATGATGGCAAAACAAAACTGACCTATTTATTTATTTATCACTGTAATAAAATAAAAGACTGTATCTAATAACCTCCTTGTACAACCACCTTTGCACATATATATACCGCAGTATGTACAGTGTTCATATTTCGTACAGTGTTTTTCATATTTCATATTTTGTATAGTGTACTCATATTTTATATATTTTTTTCTCTTTACTCTATAGTGTGTTTTTCTTATTTTTATTTCTTCCAAAACTGTTGACTCAGAGTCTGGACTGTTGGTCTAGGCACAAATGGTCAAATAAAAGCCGTGAACAACATTTGACTTACATTCTTACCATTAGGTAATTAATAAACAAGATGCTGACCTGTTTACAAACCTCAAACCTTTCATGTGAACCTGTTGCAGGAATGACAGGTTCCACCTCAGCAGTCTGTTCAGCAGCAGTTCCTTGTTTGTGTGGTCAAGGGTGAAGAGGAGGGAGAGCAATTATTTCCCACAAACAAATCAAAGCCTAGAGCATTCCTTCCATCACTGGCCTGCTCCGCCAGAAGAAATAAGAACTTTCCTTGAGCCAGAGTTGATTCAAGAGGGATAACTGAAACATGGACACATACATGGTGCATGGATCTCTGAAGTTCTGCACTGATTTCAGGTATCTCAATGCTGTGTCCAAGTTTGACCTTCATGCTGCATGTATCACCATCTGGACTCGATCCAGGGTTGAGCAGCTCTAGCACTGGAGACAAAGGAACTGACGCCGTCTGTTTCCACTTAGCTATTGTTCAGGGCAGTGGTCGCCAACCCGTCCATCACAATTAATTATATTCACATGAAGTAAAACATGTGACCTTCAACTAGTGAGTTAAAGAGAAAACACAACTCAATCGTGCGTGAAGTGTATTTATTATTTGATTTGAGGGTTAATGGAAAGATAATTAAGTTAATTATATCTGACTCATATTTATGTGTCAGGACATTTCTGACCACATCCAAATAAATAAAAAAACATCTTAACTTTATCAATTCAGATATTTTACAAAGTAAAAACTGAATTGATGTTGTATCTTTCAAACAGTTGATCAATACAACAGTTAATATTGTAGTTCATCCAGCCTGCATGCAAATGTGTTTTTTCTTTTTCATATTGTGTGCGGTTAACAAATAATTTCCTTTTTATGTTGCATTGACATTAAGTCATTTAGTGTGTTCTTGGTCACATCAAATTGAAAGCTGGACCAAAGTGTTTGCTTTCATTCAATTACAATTAGGCCAAATAAAAAGCCTCAAGTTGTGTCTGGACAGACCTTTTCTCTCAACGCCTCCATAGATAGATCTTGGTAGATCAATAGGCCTCCATAGGTAGATCAATAGGCCTCCATAGGTAGATCAATAGGCCTCCATAGGTAGATCTTGGTAGATCAATAGGCCTCCATAGATAGATATTGGTAGATCAATAGGCCTCCATAGATAGATCAATAGGCCTCCATAGGTAGATCTTGCCTGTCACTGGGCGGAGGTCAGGGCTCTTGGGCTTAAACAGGTTGGTGACCACTGCTTTAGGGCCTGGCATCAGCTAGGCATCGTATTGCGTCAGTGGAAGTCAGTGTTGTTGTGTTATGCAAGACTAAAGACGCCACAATGGTTGCTTTGCACTTTACCTTCGTCTCTGTGTGAAAACTTAAAGCTATCTGGCAGCCGTCATATGTCAGTTACTTTGAGTTTCATGTCAAATTGTGTTTTGAAAGTTATGAAGGCTCTACTCTATCAAATCAAACACAACTAAAGTACAAGAAAGCTAAACGTAGTAAGAGAGGAATGTTGTAAATGTGTGGGAGTGTGTGTTCCTCAGCCCATTGTGAGCAGTGATGCTTGACAGTAGACTTGGCACAAAGACACCAGATACAGCATGAGCTCATGTTTTCTTTGAACCAGAACAGCTTAATGAATAAAGATATATAAAAGATATGCATGTTTTAATAACTTTTAGGGAGAACACCAAAAACAATAGTAGAAAATATTACCAGAGAAATGGGCTTGTGCCATTTAGCAAAGGTTACCCAAAGGCTTGTACATATTGGTGGAATATTCTGGAGTTCATGAAAACAGGTGGAAGAATTGTTAATAAGGACCATAACAGGAATAGTTGCATAGAGTATAATAGTGAATGCTCCTGGGAACAGAATGCAGTGTGCTACTCCATGGTTTGCTGTTTTATTCTTGATACACAGATAAACTATATTTGCATTGAAATCAACCAAATCCAGTGTTTTTCATTTAACAATGAAAAGAATATCCATAATATTCATGTTTTGGAGGACCTGAACACTTCTCGGCACGGTTGAAG
This sequence comes from Myoxocephalus aenaeus, assembly GCA_038501785.1. Classification (NCBI taxonomy): domain Eukaryota; kingdom Metazoa; phylum Chordata; class Actinopteri; order Perciformes; family Cottidae; genus Myoxocephalus; species Myoxocephalus aenaeus. Next base: position 610,830 of record JBAMJR010000076.1, on the reverse strand, counting down.
TTTTCTTTCTAACTCTGGGTAATTAACTGTGCAAACTATGCACGGCAGGTCACTCATTCATTTAAAAATGTCTCAAACATCCATCTGATCAGTCTTATCATATTGTAAATGTAATTGTGCATGTTTCATGCTACTTTGACTGTTTTGTTTGAGAGGTTTCTACTTTCAATGAGGTCAAAGGCGTCCAATCACGCTCATGCTTGGGCTCCATTTATTTCAACACAATGCACCTGGTGTTTACAGAACCAAGGCCTTCTACCTCCCAAACATACACAGAGATTACATCGCCACAGTAATACGGAACAACCCTGTTTCCCTGCACACACTCCTTCACTCAGTGAGGAGCAGGACCTCAACGGGGGCCTCCATTCAGGGCCAGGAGGTCAAAGGACCGGAGCCATGCTGTCCCCCAACCCTGGGATGAATGCTGCATCTTAGAAACTCCACAGAGGAGGTCTGTTCATTTATGCTACATCAACAGAGACTGTGGCGCCAGTGTGGACACACAAATACACACACAAATACACACACTGGCTGTAAGCAAAGGAACCACCTCTCATGCAATCTGTGATTAGATTATATATAATACTGTATTGAATGTATAGAATGATCTAGTAGAACGATGTAATAAATAACATAAAGATATCACCATAACTCTACCTCCTTAGTGGACACACACACACACACACACACACACACACACACACACACACACACACACTTATCCCAACCACAGTGTGTTTACTGACACTAACCGGGGCTTTATGGTCTGTTTAATGGATTAAATCCAAAGTGACAGGAACAAGAAAATAACCGACACCACTCTGAGTACAGACTGGAGGTGACAGTGACTCTCGCCTCTCAGGTACAGTGTTTGGGACGCACATATTTGGGGCGACTGTGGCTCAGTGGTAGAGCAGAGTTGTCCTTCAATCAGAGGATCGGTGGTTCGATCCCCGGCTCCGCTAGTCCATGTTGAATGTGTCCTTGGGGGAGAACATTTGCCCCACATTCATACACCTGGTATGAATGGGTATAATGACATAGTCCTGATGGACAGGTGGCACCTTGCATGCTCCCTTCCACCAATGGATGAAAGGGTTTATGGGTGAATGATGTCATGTAGTGTTAACTCGTTCAGCACCGCCTCTTTGTGTTTTTTAAAACGGCACCTTGCATATCTCCACAACCACATGGCCGATTAAATTCATCTAAATTGCTAAAATACCATAACTCTTGTGAGATGAGGGCTGTGGTTTAAAACATAAATGAAATGATCCTTATGTTTAATTATTTACGTAAACTCCCTAACTTGCTGTTGAGATTTTAACGTTTCAGTAAAACGTTTATAAGTAACCCTTACACCGTGGGATTTCAGTCAAAGACACATCCTGTAACGTACAGCCTGTTAGAGTCTAATAAAGACACATCCTGTAACGTACGGCCTGTTAGAGTCTAATAAAGACACATCCTGTAACGTACGGCCTGTTAGAGTCTAATAAAGACACATCCTGTAACGTACGGCCTGTAACAGTCTAATAAAGACACACCCTGTAACGTACGGCCTGTAACAGTCTAATAAAGACACATCCTGTAACGTACAGCCTGTAACAGTCTAATAAAGACACATCCTGTAACGTACGGCCTGTTAGAGTCTAATAAAGACACATCCTGTAACGTACGGCCTGTAACAGTCTAATAAAGACACATCCTGTAACGTACGGCCTGTTACAGTCTAATAAAGACACATCCTGTAACGTACGGCCTGTAACAGTCTAATAAAGACACATCCTGTAACGTACGGCCTGTTACAGTCTAATAAAGACACATCCTGTAACGTACGGCCTGTAACAGTCTAATAAAGACACATCCTGTAACGTACGGCCTGTTACAGTCTAATAAAGACACATCCTGTAACGTACGGCCTGTTAGAGTCTAATAAAGACACATCCTGTAACGTACGGCCTGTAACAGTCTAATAAAGACACATCCTGTAACGTACGGCCTGTAACAGTCTAATAAAGACACATCCTGTAACGTACGGCCTGTTAGAGTCTAATAAAGACACATCCTGTAACGTACGGCCTGTAACAGTCTAATAAAGACACATCCTGTAACGTACGGCCTGTTAGAGTCTAATAAAGACACATCCTGTAACGTACGGCCTGTGACAGTCTAATGAAGACACATCCTGTAACGTACGGCCTGTAACAGTCTAATAAAGACACATCCTGTAACGTACGGCCTGTAACAGTCTAATAAAGACACATCCTGTAACGTACGGCTTGTTAGAGTCTAATAAAGACACATCCTGTAACGTACGGCCTGTAACAGTCTAATAAAGACACATCCTGTAACGTACGGCCTGTAACAGTCTAATAAAGACACATCCTGTAACGTACGGCCTGTTAGAGTCTAATAAAGACACATCCTGTAACGTACGGCCTGTAACAGTCTAATAAAGACACATCCTGTAACGTACGGCCTGTTAGAGTCTAATAAAGACACATCCTGTAACGTACGGCCTGTAACAGTCTAATGAAGACACATCCTGTAACGTACGGCCTGTAACAGTCTAATAAAGACACATCCTGTAACGTACAGCCTGTTAGAGTCTAATAAAGACACATCCTGTAACGTACGGCCTGTAACAGTCTAATAAAGACACATCCTGTAACGTACGGCCTGTAACAGTCTAATGAAGACACATCCTGTAACGTACGGCCTGTAACAGTCTAATAAAGACACATCCTGTAACGTACGGCCTGTAACAGTCTAATAAAGACACATCCTGTAACGTACGGCCTGTTAGAGTCTAATAAAGACACATCCTGTAACGTACGGCCTGTAACAGTCTAATGAAGACACATCCTGTAACGTACGGCCTGTAACAGTCTAATAAAGACACATCCTGTAACGTACGGCCTGTAACAGTCTAATAAAGACACATCCTGTAACGTACGGCCTGTAACAGTCTAATAAAGACACATCCTGTAACGTACGGCCTGTAACAGTCTAATGAAGACACATCCTGTAACGTACGGCCTGTAACAGTCTAATAAAGACACATCCTGTAACGTACGGCCTGTTACAGTCTAATAAAGACACATCCTGTAACGTACGGCCTGTAACAGTCTAATGAAGACACATCCTGTAACGTACGGCCTGTTAGAGTCTAATAAAGACACATCCTGTAACGTACAGCCTGTTACAGTCTAATAAAGACACATCCTGTAACGTACGGCCTGTAACAGTCTAATAAAGACACATCCTGTAACGTACGGCCTGTTAGAGTCTAATAAAGACACATCCTGTAACGTACGGCCTGTTACAGTCTAATAAAGACACATCCTGTAACGTACGGCCTGTTACAGTCTAATAAAGACACATCCTGTAACGTACGGCCTGTTACAGTCTAATAAAGACACATCCTGTAACGTACGGCCTGTAACAGTCTAATAAAGACACATCCTGTAACGTACGGCCTGTAACAGTCTAATAAAGACACATCCTGTAACGTACGGCCTGTAACAGTCTAATAAAGACACATCCTGTAACGTACGGCCTGTAACAGTCTAATGAAGACACATCCTGTAACGTACGGCCTGTTACAGTCTAATAAAGACACATCCTGTAACGTACGGCCTGTAACAGTCTAATAAAGACACATCCTGTAACGTACAGCCTGTTAGAGTCTAATAAAGACACATCCTGTAACGTACGGCCTGTAACAGTCTAATAAAGACACATCCTGTAACGTACGGCCTGTTAGAGTCTAATAAAGACACATCCTGTAACGTATGGCCTGTTAGAGTCTAATAAAGACACATCCTGTAACGTACGGCCTGTAACAGTCTAATAAAGACAGATCCTGTAACGTACGGCCTGTTAGAGTCTAATAAAGACACATCCTGTAACGTACGGCCTGTTAGAGTCTAATAAAGACACATCCTGTAACGTATGGCCTGTTAGAGTCTAATAAAGACACATCCTGTAACGTACGGCCTGTAACAGTCTAATAAAGACAGATCCTGTAACGTACGGCCTGTTACAGTCTAATAAAGACACATCCTGTAACGTACGGCCTGTAACAGTCTAATAAAGACACATCATGTAACGTACGGCCTGTAACAGTCTAATAAAGACACATCCTGTAACGTACGGCCTGTTAGAGTCTAATAAAGACACATCCTGTAACGTACGGCCTGTTACAGTCTAATAAAGACACACCCTGTAACGTACGGCCTGTAACAGTCTAATAAAGACACATCCTGTAACGTACGGCCTGTAACAGTCTAATAAAGACACATCCTGTAACGTACAGCCTGTTAGAGTCTAATAAAGACACATCCTGTAACGTACGGCCTGTAACAGTCTAATAAAGACACATCCTGTAACGTACGGCCTGTTAGAGTCTAATAAAGACACATCCTGTAACGTACGGCCTGTTAGAGTCTAATAAAGACACATCCTGTAACGTACGGCCTGTAACAGTCTAATGAAGACACATCCTGTAACGTACAGCCTGTTAGAGTCTAATAAAGACACATCCTGTAACGTACGGCCTGTAACAGTCTGAAAAAGACACATCCTGTAACGTACGGCCTGTTAGAGTCTAATAAAGACACATCCTGTAACGTACGGCCTGTTAGAGTCTAATAAAGACACATCCTGTAACGTACGGCCTGTTAGAGTCTAATAAAGACACATCCTGTAACGTACGGCCTGTAACAGTCTAATAAAGACACATCCTGTAACGTACGGCCTGTAACAGTCTAATAAAGACACATCCTGTAACGTACGGCCTGTTACAGTCTAATAAAGACACATCCTGTAACGTACGGCCTGTTAGAGTCTAATAAAGACACATCCTGTAACGTACGGCCTGTAACAGTCTAATAAAGACACATCCTGTAACGTACGGCCTGTAACAGTCTAATAAAGACACATCCTGTAACGTACGGCCTGTTACAGTCTAATAAAGACACATCCTGTAACGTACGGCCTGTTAGAGTCTAATAAAGACACATCCTGTAACGTACGGCCTGTAACAGTCTAATAAAGACACATCCTGTAACGTACGGCCTGTAACAGTCTAATAAAGACACATCCTGTAACGTACGGCCTGTTAGAGTCTAATAAAGACACATCATGTAACGTACGGCCTGTAACAGTCTAATAAAGACACATCCTGTAACGTACGGCCTGTTAGAGTCTAATAAAGACACATCCTGTAACGTACGGCCTGTAACAGTCTAATGAAGACACATCCTGTAACGTACGGCCTGTAACAGTCTAATAAAGACACATCCTGTAACGTACGGCCTGTAACAGTCTAATAAAGACACATCCTGTAACGTACGGCTTGTTAGAGTCTAATAAAGACACATCCTGTAACGTACGGCCTGTAACAGTCTAATAAAGACACATCCTGTAACGTACGGCCTGTAACAGTCTAATAAAGACACATCCTGTAACGTACGGCCTGTTAGAGTCTAATAAAGACACATCCTGTAACGTACGGCCTGTAACAGTCTAATAAAGACACATCCTGTAACGTACGGCCTGTTAGAGTCTAATAAAGACACATCCTGTAACGTACGGCCTGTAACAGTCTAATGAAGACACATCCTGTAACGTACGGCCTGTAACAGTCTAATAAAGACACATCCTGTAACGTACAGCCTGTTAGAGTCTAATAAAGACACATCCTGTAACGTACGGCCTGTAACAGTCTAATAAAGACACATCCTGTAACGTACGGCCTGTAACAGTCTAATGAAGACACATCCTGTAACGTACGGCCTGTAACAGTCTAATAAAGACACATCCTGTAACGTACGGCCTGTTACAGTCTAATAAAGACACATCCTGTAACGTACGGCCTGTAACAGTCTAATGAAGACACATCCTGTAACGTACGGCCTGTTAGAGTCTAATAAAGACACATCCTGTAACGTACAGCCTGTTACAGTCTAATAAAGACACATCCTGTAACGTACGGCCTGTAACAGTCTAATAAAGACACATCCTGTAACGTACGGCCTGTTAGAGTCTAATAAAGACACATCCTGTAACGTACGGCCTGTTACAGTCTAATAAAGACACATCCTGTAACGTACGGCCTGTTACAGTCTAATAAAGACACATCCTGTAACGTACGGCCTGTTACAGTCTAATAAAGACACATCCTGTAACGTACGGCCTGTAACAGTCTAATAAAGACACATCCTGTAACGTACGGCCTGTAACAGTCTAATAAAGACACATCCTGTAACGTACGGCCTGTAACAGTCTAATAAAGACACATCCTGTAACGTACGGCCTGTAACAGTCTAATGAAGACACATCCTGTAACGTACGGCCTGTTACAGTCTAATAAAGACACATCCTGTAACGTACGGCCTGTAACAGTCTAATAAAGACACATCCTGTAACGTACAGCCTGTTAGAGTCTAATAAAGACACATCCTGTAACGTACGGCCTGTAACAGTCTAATAAAGACACATCCTGTAACGTACGGCCTGTTAGAGTCTAATAAAGACACATCCTGTAACGTATGGCCTGTTAGAGTCTAATAAAGACACATCCTGTAACGTACGGCCTGTAACAGTCTAATAAAGACAGATCCTGTAACGTACGGCCTGTTAGAGTCTAATAAAGACACATCCTGTAACGTACGGCCTGTTACAGTCTAATAAAGACACACCCTGTAACGTACGGCCTGTAACAGTCTAATAAAGACACATCCTGTAACGTACGGCCTGTAACAGTCTAATAAAGACACATCCTGTAACGTACAGCCTGTTAGAGTCTAATAAAGACACATCCTGTAACGTACGGCCTGTAACAGTCTAATAAAGACACATCCTGTAACGTACGGCCTGTTAGAGTCTAATAAAGACACATCCTGTAACGTACGGCCTGTTAGAGTCTAATAAAGACACATCCTGTAACGTACGGCCTGTAACAGTCTAATGAAGACACATCCTGTAACGTACAGCCTGTTAGAGTCTAATAAAGACACATCCTGTAACGTACGGCCTGTAACAGTCTAATAAAGACACATCCTGTAACGTACGGCCTGTTAGAGTCTAATAAAGACACATCCTGTAACGTACGGCCTGTTAGAGTCTAATAAAGACACATCCTGTAACGTACGGCCTGTTAGAGTCTAATAAAGACACATCCTGTAACGTACGGCCTGTAACAGTCTAATAAAGACACATCCTGTAACGTACGGCCTGTAACAGTCTAATAAAGACACATCCTGTAACGTACGGCCTGTAACAGTCTAATAAAGACACATCCTGTAACGTACGGCCTGTAACAGTCTAATAAAGACACATCCTGTAACGTACGGCCTGTTAGAGTCTAATAAAGACACATCCTGTAACGTACGGCCTGTTAGAGTCTAATAAAGACACATCCTGTAACGTACGGCCTGTTAGAGTCTAATAAAGACACATCCTGTAACGTACGGCCTGTTACAGTCTAATAAAGACACATCCTGTAACGTACGGCCTGTAACAGTCTAATAAAGACACATCCTGTAACGTACGGCCTGTAACAGTCTAATAAAGACACATCCTGTAACGTACGGCCTGTTACAGTCTAATAAAGACACATCCTGTAACGTACGGCCTGTTAGAGTCTAATAAAGACACATCCTGTAACGTACAGCCTGTAACAGTCTAATAAAGACACATCCTGTAACGTACAGCCTGTAACAGTCTAATAAAGACACATCCTGTAACGTACGGCCTGTGTGAGTCTAATAAAGACACATCCTGTAACGTACGGCCTGTGTGAGTCTACTAAAGCAATCCTTATCCTCACAAACCCACTATTAGCATCGCTACATTTACAAACACGGCAAGAGTTTTTTTTGTTCTCTCTCCGCGGGCGATTCAGAATCCTAAGGTCTCATTGGTCCGTTAACGCTGCTTAGACCGCGTCATACGGCACATACAGAAACAGCTGATCATTTTGATATGAGGGTCGACTGGATCAGACTCTGTCTTGGCACAAAGTGGGTCATTTTTCCATTTTTTAACCGAAAAACATGTTTTTTTGACTGAATATGCTTCCTAACATGCCAATGCTTTCCTGGATCGTGTTTCTTGTTGCAGATTTAATTGCTTTAGGTCTTAATCTTTCTAAAAAGGTGTACTATTAGTCTGTGGATTGTTGTTAAGGCACCAAACAATACTTTTTTTTAAACTCTGGGAACTCTCGAGGAGTCCTTTTTGATCCACCTTGCTCATCCTCATGCTGGATGTTCATAGTTATGATCACAATATCTTTTTTAAGTGATTTTTTTTTGCAGACATACATTTTTTCCCCAAGACTTTGCTGAACAAATACATAAATAGCGCTATGAGCGGTCGGAAGACTAAACGCTCTATACAAGTACGGTCCATTTAACACTACAGGTAAACCTAAAACTAAACAAACAAGGTCACAAACACACTATGAACTCTGCCCAGACAAAAGCGTCTTACTTTTAAAGATTGCTTCTTAGTGGTCAATGTGGTTCTTCAAATTTCTATCTTCAATTCAGGATCCGGGGCATCATTGGTTATTGTGAACAAAAATGTCAACAAAAACATATTTTTAATGGAGTTTAGGCCCGCAAGCATGAACACTGTACTAATACTATTACACTATAATAATATAATACTGACTAAGACAAAGCGTTATCATCAGAGCTGCAGCCTGTCACCTCTTTAACAAACTGCATTCTGTATTCATACTGGGCAGAATGCATCTGTATTTATTGATATTTCAATTAGGAAGTCTTTATTTATTAACCCAGAATATGATTAAACTGCAAATGATTTATGAGTCTAAATGTTTTGACATATTAGACATCATTCTGTGCTCCTGTTGGTAAAATAAAAGAGAGTATCTTCTCTAATAACTTTACTTACTCCAAATGTTTTTGGTGGCTTTTAAACTTTGAATACTTTGAATACTTTTGAATACCTTTGAATACTTTGAATATTTTTGAATACTTAGCTTTGGTGATTTGCACCCAGCAGTATATATTGACTATGACTATCTACTGACTGTAACACCAACTTATTATCAGAATTTCCTAATTTAAAGTAGTTGTTCTAAACTGTTTTAGAACAATTTTCCACAGCTTTGGAAATACATTAAGACTACAGACATGTTTCTGATCATATTTGTCTGATTACATTCAAACTGTGTAATAAGACATTTGTTGTGAAGCAAATCCTTGATGATAATGCTAGGACTAGTGTGTTACACTAGTGTATATATATAACTGTACTCCCCTCAAAGCTCTTTGACCCCAGATCCCCCGCCTCAGGATCATGTTCTAGCGTAAATGACTTTGGAATTCAATCCATGTCTGTTTGTTCACTTAGCACACACATTTTCCACAGCACTGGAATGTCTTCAACTCATTTTCAGATGGAAAATAACAAAGGGGCAGTGGAAATTCAACTCAGTGGCGTGTCCAGCCTCCTGCTCTCCTGTTAAAGGTATGAGTGTGAGTAATGTCTGCCAGCCCTAATGCACATTAATCACCAGGTCCATCCACAGGACACCCCCTCCCTAAAACTCCTTTCCTGAACTCCCAGCAGTTAAAACATGTCCTCCTACCACCACAACCTGTAACGTTACACACACACACCACAACCTGTAACGTTACACACACACCACCACAACCTGTAACGTTACACACACACCACCACAACCTGTAACGTTACACACACACCACCACAACCTGTAACGTTACACACACACACACACTACCACAACCTGTAACGTTACACACACCACTACAACCTGTAACGTTACACAAACACACACCACCACAACCTGTAATGTTACACACACACCACAACCTGTAACGTTACACACACCACTACAACCTGTAACGTTACACACACACACCACAACCTGTAACGTTACACACACCACTACAACCTGTAACGTTACACACACACCACAACCTGTAACGTTACACACACACCACAACCTGTAACGTTACACACACACCACAACCTGTAACGTTACACACACACCACAACCTGTAACGTTACACACACCACTACAACCTGTAACGTTACACACACACACCACAACCTGTAACGTTACACACACACCACAACCTGTAACGTTACACACACCACTACAACCTGTAACGTTACACACACACACCACAACCTGTAACGTTACACACACACCACAACCTGTAACGTTACACACACCACCACAACCTGTAACGTTACACACACACACACCACAACCTGTAACGTTACACACACACCACAACCTGTAACGTTACACACACCACTACAACCTGTAACGTTACACACACACACACACCACAACCTGTAACGTTACACACACCACCACAACCTGTAACGTTACACACCACCACAACCTGTAACGTTACACACACCACCACAACCTGTAACGTTACACACACACACCACCACAACCTGTAACGTTACACACACACCACAACCTGTAACGTTACACACACACACCACAACCTGTAACGTTACACACACACACCACAACCTGTAACATTACACACACCACTACAACCTGTAACGTTACACACACACACCACAACCTGTAACGTTACACACACACACCACAACCTGTAACGTTACACACACACACCACAACCTGTAACGTTACACACACACCACAACCTGTAACATTACACACACCACTACAACCTGTAACGTTACACACACACACCACAACCTGTAACGTTACACACACACCACAACCTGTAACGTTACACACACCACTACAACCTGTAACGTTACACACACACACCACAACCTGTAACGTTACACACACACCACAACCTGTAACGTTACACACACCACCACAACCTGTAACGTTACACACACACACCACAACCTGTAACGTTACACACACACCACAACCTGTAACGTTACACACACCACTACAACCTGTAACGTTACACACACACACCACAACCTGTAACGTTACACACCACCACAACCTGTAACGTTACACACACCACCACAACCTGTAACGTTACACACACACACCACCACAACCTGTAACGTTACACACACACCACAACCTGTAACGTTACACACACCACTACAACCTGTAACGTTACACACACACACACACACCACAACCTGTAACGTTACACACACCACCACAACCTGTAACGTTACACACCACCACAACCTGTAACGTTACACACACCACCACAACCTGTAACGTTACACACACACACCACCACAACCTGTAACGTTACACACCACCACAACCTGTAACGTTACACACACCACCACAACCTGTAACGTTACACACACACACCACCACAACCTGTAACGTTACACACCACCACAACCTGTAACGTTACACACACCACCACAACCTGTAACGTTACACACACACACACCACAACCTGTAACGTTACACACACCACCACAACCTGTAACGTTACACACACACCACCACAACCTGTAACGTTACACACACCACCACAACCTGTAACGTTACACACACACACCACCACAACCTGTAACGTTACACACACACCACCACAACCTGTAACGTTACACACACCACTACAACCTGTAACGTTACACACACACACACACACCACAACCTGTAACGTTACACACCACCACAACCTGTAACGTTACACACACCACCACAACCTGTAACGTTACACACACACACCACCACAACCTGTAACGTTACACAAACACCACAACCTGTAACGTTACACACACACACCACCACAACCTGTAACGTTACACACACACCACCACAACCTGTAACGTTACACACACCACCACAACCTGTAACGTTACACACACACACCACCACAACCTGTAACGTTACACACACACCACCACAACCTGTAACGTTACACACACACCACCACAACATGTAACGTTACACACACCACTACAACCTGTAACGTTACACACACACACACACACACACCACAACCTGTAACGTTACACACACACCACAACCTGTAACGTTACACACACACCACAACCTGTAACGTTACACACACACACCACAACCTGTAACGTTACACACACCACCACAACCTGTAACGTTACACACACACACCACAACCTGTAACGTTACACACACCACCACAACCTGTAACGTTACACACACACACACACACACACACCACAACCTGTAACGTTACACACACACCACAACCTGTAACGTTACACACACACACACACACACACCACAACCTGTAACGTTACACACACACCACAACCTGTAACGTTACACACACACACACACACACACACCACAACCTGTAATGTTACACACACCACCACAACCTGTAACGTTACACACACACACCACAACCTGTAACGTTACACACACACACACACACACACACACACACACCACAACCTGTAACATTACACACACACCACAACCTGTAACGTTACACACACACACCACCACAACCTGTAACGTTACACACACCACCACAACCTGTAACGTTACACACACCACCACAACCTGTAACGTTACACACACACACCACAACCTGTAACGTTACACACACACACACACACACACACACACACACACACACACACACACACACACACACACACACACACACACACCACAACCTGTAACGTTACACACCACCACAACCTGTAACGTTACACACACCACCACAACCTGTAACGTTACACTCACACCACCACAACCTGTAACGTTACACACACACCACCACAACCTGTAACGTTACACACACACCACAACCTGTAACGTTACACACACCACTACAACCTGTAACGTTACACACACACCACAACCTGTAACGTTACACACACACCACAACCTGTAACGTTACACACACACCACAACCTGTAACGTTACACACACACCACAACCTGTAACGTTACACACACCACTACAACCTGTAACGTTACACACACACACACACACACCACAACCTGTAACGTTACACACACACCACAACCTGTAACGTTACACACACACACCACAACCTGTAACGTTACACACACACACACACACACACACACCACAACCTGTAACGTTACACACACACCACAACCTGTAACGTTACACACACACACCACAACCTGTAACGTTACACACACCACCACAACCTGTAACGTTACACACACACCACAACCTGTAACGTTACACACACACACACCACCACAACCTGTAACGTTACACACATCACCACAACCTGTAACGTTACACACACACACCACCACAACCTGTAACGTTACACACACACCACCACAACCTGTAACGTTACACACACACCACCACAACCTGTAACGTTACACACACACCACGACAACCTGTAACGTTACACACACCACTACAACCTGTAACGTTACACACACCACCACAACCTGTAACGTTACACACACACCACGACAACCTGTAACGTTACACACACCACTACAACCTGTAACGTTACACACACCACGACAACCTGTAACGTTACACACACACACCACAACCTGTAACGTTACACACACCACCACAACCTGTAACGTTACACACACACACACACCACCACAACCTGTAACGTTACACACACCACCACAACCTGTAACGTTACACACACACACACACCACAACCTGTAACGTTACACACACCACTACAACCTGTAACGTTACACACACACACCACAACCTGTAACGTTACACACACACACACCACAACCTGTAACGTTACACACACCACCACAACCTGTAACGTTACACACACACCACAACCTGTAACGTTACACACACCACTACAACCTGTAACGTTACACACACACCACAACCTGTAACGTTACACACACACCACAACCTGTAACGTCACACACACACCACAACCTGTAACGTTACACACACACCACAACAGCAAAAAAGGTTTTGAATCATTGATGAAGCCCCGAAAGACATCAGAAAACACTCTTCTTGTTGCTACAATAACAGTTTAAACTAACCACAGTTCTCTCTCTCTCATCCTCCTCCTGCAGCAGCAGCATTCGCATTAGCAGCAGCAGCATTGGCAGCATTAGCAGCATTAGCAACAGCAGCATTAACATTAGCAGCATTAGCAACAGCAGCATTAGCAACAGCAGTATTAGCAGCAGCAGTATTAGCATTAGCAGCATCAATATATTTCATTCCAGTTAGTTGTATTCTATTTTATTGTGTATATTTAAATATATATATATATATATTATTTTTTTTAAACATCCCTGTTGCTTCTTTATATATTTTATCTTGTGTGTTTATTTGTATCTTCAAGTTGTAAGGCGCTACTATGACAACAAATTTCCCCTTGGGGATTGATAAAGTATATGTATATCTATCTATCTATCTATCTATCTATCTATCTATCTATCTATCTATCTATCTATCTATCTATCTATCTATCTATCTATCTATCTATCTATCTATCTATCTATCTATCTATCTATCTATCTATCTATCTATCTATCTATCTATCTATCTATCTATCTATCTATCTATCTATCTATCTATCTATCTATCTATCTATCTATCTATCTATCTATCTATCTATCTATCTATCTATCTATCTATCTATCTATCTATCTATCTATCTATCTATCTATCTATCTATCTATCTATCTATCTATCTATCTATCTATCTATCTATCTATCTATCTATCTATCTATCTATCTATCTATCTATCTATCTATCTATCTATCTATCTATCTATCTATCTATCTATCTAATCTATCTATCTATCTTAGGGTGACCAGATTTGAGTTTGTGAAAAAGAGGACACTTCGTTCCGGGGGGGTAGCAGTAGTGTGTAGCATGCCGTGAACTTACATTTACGTTGAGATCGGTCGACCAATGACAGTTCTCTCTACAGTCAGAGCTTGCGCAAGAAGGTGGAACGTGAGGGAGATACCATTTCCAAAACTTGTAAGGGGGTAATAACTATTTTCCCGGACGTACCATTTCCAAAACTTGTAAGGGGGTAATAACTATTTTCCCGGACGTACCATTTCCAAAACTTGTAAGGGGGTAATAACTATTTTCCCCGACGTAGCAAAACGCTTTTTTAGGTCTCGAAAAGAGGACATGTCCGGGAAAAAGAGGACGTCTGGTCACCCTAATCTATCTATCTATCTATCTATCTATCTATCTATCTATCTATCTATCTATCTATCGATCTAGCAGCATTAGCAGCAGCAGCATTAGCAGCATTAGCATTAGCAGCAGCAGCATTAGCAGCATTAGCAGCATTAGCATTAGCAGCAGCATTAGCATTAGCAGCAGCATTAGCATTAGCAGCAGCATTAGCATTAGCAGCAGCAGGAGGATGACTGCCAGAAAGGCACCAGTGTTAATGGAACTCCTCCCAAGGGGAAGAACATGGGGCATGAAGGTTACTGAGAAGTTTTGAGAGCAGACGAGAGACTATTCATGGCTAAAACAAGGCCATAAACGGGATCATTTATTTGCTTTTTAGCGGTGTATAGAGCGGTTTCATTGGGCCAATGAAGTTAAGTGAAATTGCACTGTGTCATATGTTGTCCCTGTTGACCCTTGAGCTGACATGTATGCTTCTACTTTTCTCAGTCAGAGAAAGACTGGAGAATACGTCCATCCACATCAAAGGGAAGCCTCAGAATGAAACTGTATTGCCAGACAATTCCTTGGCCTTCTGTGAGCATTCCTGCAAATCCAAGACTTCTGCTCCTATGCTGTAGGTAGAAGGACTCACACCAAGGGCATAGGCTTTCATATAGATGGTAAGGTAGGTCCCAATATTTCGGGAGAACATAATTGTCCCTACCTATATTTGAGCAAACTCATGTGTCTATCCTCAGTGACCAGACAGGGGCGGTTGTGGCGAGTCGTCTTTTAATCAGAAGATAATCAGTTGGCTCCTCTGGGTGCTGAGTGTCCTTGAGCAAGACACCCAGCCTCAAAGTGCTCCAGAAGGCTGTGGTCCTGATGGGCAGCCATCATTACATCACACTTCATTTAGCTGACGCTTTTATCCAAAGAGACTTACAATAAACATTCCACCATGAGGACAAACTCACAACAACAAGAATCAAGAAAGTACAATTTCTTGCGATGGAAGATGTAGAGGCTTTCTGCTGTGGATGGGAAGAGTCCATCGCTGCGTCTCCAGGGACAGTCGTGTTCACTGCAGCAATTTTACACACAAAGATTGATACAAGCACTGTATTAGAAGATATCTTTGAATACTATGTTCTGTAGTGCTAGAACTTGTCATCTTGGATTTCTACAACAGCTGAGAGTCAGTAGCATAAAGTCCAGCTCTCTCCTCATGAAGTGGATTTAGCTGGCGCTCTATCAGAGATGGTGAAGTTAACAATAACCCACACAATGGTGAGATTTATGATTGATCACAAGTGTTTTCTGTTAGTTTTGGTTTTATGGGGCAGGTAGATTTTTATTTATATAATATTAAGACTTTGTTCTCAACATCTAAAGAACACAGATATGTGGAAAGGGTTTTGAATGGGAAGACATTTTTTAACATGAGCAGAAACATTGGAGCTATTCAATTCCAGGGGTTAATATGTATTCAAATGAATAAAGGTATCGTTGAGTTGAGTAGTGGCCACGTGGTTAGGTTATGCACATATAAAGAGGTTAAGACACAAGAAAGGAGGGAAGAGTAAATAATGCCTACATGTGCGTTGACTGAGCAGAGATTGCATTATATGAAAATAGTTGCTCTATAGGACAATAAATATTTGAAAGCAACTTACTGCATTATATTCCATATTTTTTCATATTTTGAATCGGTGCCTGAATTGAGTTTTCCTTTACATAAAGACATTTCCACCATTCATTCATGCAGAAAATTCCCCAGAATGCAGGAGATGATATGCTTTAACGCTCAGAGAGTCCTGGGGTTAAAAGCAGCTGAACGCCATTGTCCAGAGAAAATTCACTCAGGCGCACTTTCATGTGGGTTGAGTTCTGTGTGTCTGGCAAGCTGCAGGAAGACGGCTTTGATGTGAAGCCACAACAGCTAGAAGAGAGCAGCAGAGGTCGAGCGCCTCGTCCTTCAAGCAGAGACTCTGCGGTTCGATCCCCGGCTCCTCCGTCCATGTCACGGGGGTGAATGGGTGAATGACATGTGGTGTTAGAGTGCTTCATGTGGCCGGAGCCCAGGAGTGTGTCTGTGGTGTGAGCTGACACCACAGACACAAAGACATGTGATCAGCAGCATCAGATGGACTTGTGCAGACTGAGAGTATATTGGTGAGGAAGAGATGGAGGATCTTTACAGGCGATGAAGAGTTTCATGAGCACATCGCTGCTTGATCAGTTTAGTTAAACCAAGCAGATCGTGCATGATTTCCATCTGCCAGTCATTAATGTCAAACTTTAACTTATGTTGATATCATTTCAGGCAAAATGTGAAACAAAACCACCTCTACTTCTCTAGCATGTTCGGTATATATATATATATATATATATATATATATATATATATATATACATATATATATATATATATATATATATATATGAGACTGTTATTATACTGTTTTAAAAGCATGAGGTGTTCAGCTTTCAGGATACCGATTGCATTAAGTTTAAACTATATCTTCTCACAATGAATATCAAAATAAAGACAAATTTAACCTTCATAAATATTTTTTTAAAGTTAAGGTTAATTCGTTATTCGACAATATCATGCCTGGTATCGCTGGATACTATGAATTCAGAGTTTTTTTAATTGAGTTTTCTTAAGCTCCTCAGATAAAAACACAAAGCCTTCAGCTGGGAAACGAGCAGCCAGACTTCAGTTTACTATAAATACATGTTAATAATAAACTTCCAGTCACTGGATCGCCTGGAAGAGGAGCCAGGTGCCATTTTGGCTGAAATGATGCGTTCACTTGGTACTCAGTCCAGCCACCAGATGGCAGCAGACACCAATACACACCACTGTGTTCCTCTCTGCTCACACACAGATACCATCTCCATGTAGGATCTCTTCACTTATTGGAATATTGATCAATACTCAATTCAATTTATTTTGTATCACAAAATCACAAATCAGAAAATCTGGCTCAGAGCTTTACAACCTGTAGGCCATTGTGTGTCAGGACCCTCACATCAGGACAGGAAAGTCCCCAAAAAGCTTCAACTCTAAGTATTATTAGTCACAGTACTGTTACCGCTTGTATTATCATTGGTGTTTTATTACATCCACTGCTGCTGTCAGCAGTATTTGTAATGTTTGCATTATTCCTTTATTGCCCTCTGAGGCAAATTTGTGATTTTGGGCTATAAAAAAAGTAATTGAATTGAATTCGACTGGGATCATGAATCAATTATGTATTTTCTATTTCATCGTAGTTGTATTTAAAGAACATTGTTCATGTTATAATTACATTGTTGCTGAATACAAATGAACTGTTGCTGGGTCACATGGTTCGTCCTCCAAGTGGAAACTGTTGATGTGTTATGTTTATTGCTACATATTTTAATTAAATGAGTATTTTTTAAGTTTAACACACGTTATGGTTGAAAGACGTTCAAAAGTGGTTTGAAATGGAAAGTTCACGTTTAAATCAGGATTTGTACTTTTGTCTTTCAGCTGAGAACGCTCTTAGTTATGCTCCAAAATATAAGTACGGCAAATCCAAGTGAATCCAGACTCTGCTCAAGGAGATAGGAAAGGAAGCATCGCAGCTCCTTTCCTTAGCGTCGAGCTCTCGTCCGGCTCATTCCACTGGGAGGCTTTCATATTTCATATGTAAATGTCAATCCTTTTAAATATAAACTATTTAGAGGATGTAAAAAGAGAAAAGTTTGTAAAGAGTGAGCGAAGCGGCAGCAGGTGTTGTTTTGTTTATGCTTTTTAAAAAGGAAACAGACCGACCCTGAAAACAGTTGACATGTTGACGTTGTCTTCACAATCATTTCTGCTGCCCACAATAATCAGTTTTATTATTATTATTAATATTACTACTGTCAAGTTAAGAGTCCAGAGAGACTGAGGGATCATGAAGCATAAACACAAAATGTTTGGTTTTTCTTAGCTAGCGTTCTTATTCATATTTTATTTATTCTATAATTCATAATAATATGGATATTCACATTGTTGTACATCTGTGGGCAACATCTTCATTCCGATGTCTTCACACGATGAGGAAAGCCCTCTTTATCTGTAATGATCCCTGCTTCTGTGCGCTTATAGCAGCTTCACTTATGATATCTAATAATTATCCACGTGTAGAAGATGCTGGACCTTTGTGTTGAAATGTGAAAACATGTCGCTGTATGTTTTGAATAAAACCAGTTTACTGAGACCGGTACCCACGAGGACTGGACTCATCCCGGCTGCTCACCAGGGGAGGAAACACAGAAGCAGTTCATCCAGGAGGAAAACAGATGATTCAAAGTGTCTGCGTGTAAACAGAGAAAAACCAGACACATTATGTGTCAATCATTTCTATATTTAACATGTTTCCTTAAATAATGTCAATAAAAAGACCCCACCCTTTAATATTCATAACCCCGAGCCCCCGAACCCAAAAAGATTACGATTAATTGATAGAGATCAAAGCAATTAAAATCCTGTTTGACTCCACTGGGCTGGAGTCCACTGGGTAGAAGAACAACCCTGAGTAAGTGCTGAGGTCAGCCTGGAGAGCTTCCACTGGCTCCACTGGGAGCACTGGGAGCACTGGGAGGTGACGCTGATGTTGACGGATGTAAAGCAAGTCATGCGAAGAAGTGTCCAACCTCCATCAACCCGACCATCAACACTGATCTAAATGAAGCCCGGGAAGAGGGACTGCAGGAGGAGGACCACTCCCATCACCACCAGGCCACAGAGGAACAGAACCAGCCAGATAGAGAAGGACCCTAGGGAAGGACACAAGGACACAAGGACACGCGATGAGGAGAGGTCTGAAGGTCTGAAGCAGGGTTATACACATCCTGACCAATGGATCCATGACTTCTCCAGGACTTTAAACCAAAAGACAAACATTTAGTGAAGTCTGGGTGTAAACAGTAAAAAGTGAGTAAATGTAGTATTTAAACTAACAATGAGAATTCAAAGCATACAGTAAACCTTAAATGACTCAAATGAATGAGACAATAGTTTGATTAAAAGAATAAACATTTATATAGATGCCTGTATGTATGCCTGCTTATATTTTGAGTCTTTCTTTTAAAAGCATATTCATTATTTCAAACTCAGCGTAAATGAACGACATGAACACATGAATATAACACATTTACATGACTTTTACTAAACTTTGGGGATTTTTTTTTCCCCCAGGACTTTTCCAGGCCTGGAAATAACAATTTTAAACTCCGTGACTGCTGCAGGTGTCCGTGAGGTGACCGGTGCGTGAGTGCAGGACTCACTCCGGTTGGGGACGGCGTGCACCTGACAGCGGCTGTCCACCGCCACGCTCAGCATGGCCGTTTCATTGTTCCCTTTCATGTCTTTGTCTTTCAGAGAGTCGGGCAGGAAGGCCAGGTCCGTCACCACGATGCCGTGGGACTCCTGTACGTAATACAGCTTCTGCACACAGAGAGGAGGTACCGGTGATCCCCATGTTCAGGAAGGTAGGATCCTGAATGTCTTCAATCAGTTGCAGTAAACACGTAACAGACATGACCATCACAGGAACGAGCTTCGGTCACTTGATTCCTCCGACCCCCAGAACAAAGCTCCTCACGCAGTTATTGTTTACTGCTTGGAATGTACTTCCTCCTCATAACCAGGTAATAATCTGTCATTTAAAAACAATTAAAGGCGCACCGCAGCACATTAACCACTTCACGTTTTCCTTCTTTACTCATCTGATCTTTCTTTGTATAAATGACGGCTGGACATCATCATCTACACGCTCGTCCTCGGCTGCACGAGGGATCTGACTATTTCTATTGTGTGTACTATTTCTAACTCTTTGTTTCACGTTATGTTTGGCATGTTTTTGTACGTGTTATATTTTGTCCTTTCTGTGGACCTCAGGAAGATTAGCGGCCGCTAAGGCGTCAGCTAACGGGGAGCCAGTAAATAAACCAAACACAACACACATCAGGGATCCTGGGTTGTGCTCCTGTTTGAGGGGTGTGTGTGTGTGTGTGTGTGTGTGTGTGTGTGTGTGCGTGTGCGTGTGCGTGTGCGTGTGTGTGTGTGTGTGTGTGTGTACCTGCAGGGAGAAAGCGATGTAGATCGCCACTGAGCCCGTCACCGTTCCAAGGCCAAGAAACGTTCCAGAGTCACTGTCAAGAGAAGAGCGTCACGTTAACTTCTTCTTCTGTGAGATGTGCCGACATCACCACTGGTTTAGCACAATGCCACTGGTTTAGCACTATGCCACTGGTTTAGCACAATGCCACTGGTTTAGCACTATGCCACTGGTTTAGCACTATGCCACTGGTTTAGCACTATGCCACTGGTTTAGCACTATGCCACTGGTTTAGCACTATGCCACTGGTTTAGCACTGGTTTAGCACAATGCCACTGGTTTAGCACAATGCCACTGGTTTAGCACTGGTTTAGCACAATGCCACTGGTTTAGCACAATGCCACTGGTTTAGCACTATGCCACTGGTTTAGCACTGGTTTAGCACAATGCCACTGGTTTAGCACTGGTTTAGCACAATGCCACTGGTTTAGCACAATGCCACTGGTTTAGCACTATGCCACTGGTTTAGCACTGGTTTAGCACAATGCCACTGGTTTAGCACTGGTTTAGCACAATGCCACTGGTTTAGCACAATGCCACTGGTTTAGCACTATGCCACTGGTTTAGCACTATGCCACTGGTTTAGCACAATGCCACTGGTTTAGCACAATGCCACTGGTTTAGCACTATGCCACTGGTTTAGCACTATGCCACTGGTTTAGCACAATGCCACTGGTTTAGCACTATGCCACTGGTTTAGCACTATGCCACTGGTTTAGCACTGGTTTAGCACAATGCCACTGGTTTAGCACTGGTTTAGCACAATGCCACTGGTTTAGCACAATGCCACTGGTTTAGCACTATGCCACTGGTTTAGCACTGGTTTAGCACAATGCCACTGGTTTAGCACTGGTTTAGCACAATGCCACTGGTGTGAATGCTGATTGGACTTAAACTACTTGTGCAACAATCAAAACGTTCCCCTCTTAAAGATCATCTCTGCTGGGACTTTTCTTGTTTCTAGCTTCATTTCTATCAATGAGAAACTGTCCAAGTCCTCTTAAACATACTTTAAAATGCTACTGCGTTTAACTTGAAACAGACTACAAGCCCTAATTCAGCTCATTGATATCTTTTACAGTTTTGGGATTTTTTTCTAGCAATATAAAATCAACAATTTAACCAAAAGGTGTAGCTCGGCCCAGACCACCACGGCAACCTTGAGACGGGTCGTGGTTTTATCTGAATGTGGCTGTGCTTCCTGCCTGAAGTCATATTTATATTACTGCTTTGATTATTAGGGTCCGAGCGACTGACGTAGTCAGTCCGAGTAGGACCCTATTGAAATTGATGTGATTCTTATTAGGGTCCGAGCGACTGACGTAGTCAGTCCGAGTAGGACCCTATTGAAATTGATGTGATTCTTATTATTTATGATTCTTATTTTTATACATTGGACTGCTTTTTGGGGGACTTGTCATATCCAAAAACTCACCAAATTTGGACTGCTTGTTAGGACTGGCGAAAATTGCAATGTATCAAAGCCGGGGAAAAAGGTTCCAAAAAATGACTCTCTAGCGCCCCCTACAAGTTGGACCGGCGACGCCCCTCGCCCAGAAATTTTTTTTTACTTGAAAAAATTCACACATGTCCGTCTTCACCTGCTCTACAAAAAAGCCTCTCAGACCCATAAAGTCCGCCTATGAAAATTTTCCGCCATTTTGAATTTAGTGAAAAACACATTTTTGTTAATAATTCCTAAACGCTTAATTATTTTCATACCAACCTTGGTAGTTATCATCATTAGAGCTGGATCATCAATACTGCATTGGAACTTCTTTGATATCTCATTGCGTTGAGGAGATATCGACCAATTAACCTCTTAGGGGCGTGTCTTGTTTTTAAACACTCATAACATTAAAACTATTTGGAGAAAAGACTCCAAACTTGGGGTATATGTGCACATCGCATCCCCGAACTTGCAATAAATCAGTCGTCCGATTTAAACACTAGGGGGCGCTACAGTAATTCGGCCAATTTGGCAGTTTCGGCCAGTTTATGCTAATTATTAGCCGATATTTGCATTTACGCCAAATACTACTCCTCCTACAATTTTTAAGTACTCCACTTCTAGTCTATTCTAAAGTGACAGAAAGACCCTCAGGAGTATGGCTTGTGCGCTCAACACGTTTTCATCCATCGGCCGCGACGTTAAGGGGACCCAAAGACGCGACTACTTTGTGCTAATCGCTATATGAGAGAACCCTGTTGTAACTCCTATATACAGGCTGCTGGTCTTGGTGTGAGTACATGTACATGATGCCATTAGCCCAATTCTCCTCATACATGATGCTGGTCCATGCCTGAGGACGTGTACATGCCCAATGTTCACATTGTCATAGCGCCACCTACTGGCCAAACTAAATCTACCAAACAGCATCTGATTTACATGTCATTTACATGATCTGCTCTATACTTCACATAGAGACAGTGTGTGTGTGTGTGTGTGTGTGTGTGTGTGTGTGTGTGTGTGTCATCCTCCACCCTACTTTCAACCAGCCTGAACACTAAATCACATGGTACCTTATTGCTTAAATATAAGATACTTATATATTCATAGTAACCTACTAGCGCCACCTACTGGCCAAACTAAATCTACCAAACTGCATCCGATTGACATGCAAGTTAAATCACCTGGTGTACTGTTCACGTACAGAAACATGATGCACAGTATATGTTCACATTGTCGTAGCGCCACCTACTGGAAATCAGCCAAACAGCATCGGATTTAAATAAAAATGACAGCGCCCAATTGCATTCTGGGTAGCGCTCGCGAACAAAACAAAACAGGAAGAGACAGACCGAAAGACACGCCACACAAACAGCTGTTCGCCGCCCAACGCTGAGACAGTCTTTCCCAGCATGCATTTCGCCCGTGTAACTTGGCACCCTGACGGAAGCCAGTGACGCTGAAAGGTAAGTAGCTCTACTGCGCAGCCAGGAAATAACTGTAAAAAATTAATTGCTGTTCCCTGCCCTTGTTGAGACAATGCATGGGTTTGGCCGGTTTCCTTCCGGGGCAAGTCGGCGACCCGCCGGCTACCCCAAACGTGCCGGAAGCGAGGACCCGCTCACAGCTACGAGTAGCTTTAATTATTATTCTGATTCTTATTTTTGTACATTGGACTGCTTTTTGGGGGACTTATCATATCCAAAAACTCACCAAATTTGGAACTCTTGTCAGGCCTGGTGTAATACCCAATGTATTAAAGCCGGAAACAAAAGTTCCAAAAAATGACTCTCTAGCGCCCCCTTCAAGTTGCACCGGCGACGCCCCTCGCCCAGAAATTTTTTTTTACTTGAAAAAATTCACACATGTCCATCTTCACCTGCTCTACAAAAAAGCCTCTCAGACCCATAAAGTCCGCCTATGAATATTTTCCGCCATTTTGAATTTAGTGAAAAACACATTTTTGTTAATAATTCCTAAACGCTTAATTATTTTCAAACCAACCTTGGTAGTTATCATCATTAGAACTGGATCATCAATACTGCATTGGAATTTCTTTGATATCTCATTGCGTTGAGGAGATATCGACCACTTAACCTCTTAGGGGCGTGTCTTGTTTTTAAACACTCATAACATTAAAACTATTTGGACAAAAGACTCCAAACTTGGGGTATATGTGCACATCGTGTCCCCTAACTTGCAATAAATCAGTCGTCCGATTTAAACACTAGGGGGCGCTACAGTAATTCGGCACATTTTGCATTTTCGCCCAGTTTATGCTAATTTTTAGCCGATATTTGCATTTACGCCAAATACTACTCCTCCTACAATTTTTAAGTCATCCACTTCTAGTCTATTCTAAAGTGACAGAAAGACCCTCAGGAGTATGGCTTGTGCGCTCAACACGTTTTCATCCATCGGCCGCGACGTTAAGGGGACCCAAAGACGCGACTACTTTGTGCTAATCGCTATATGAGAGAACCCTGTTGTAACTCCTATATACAGGCTGCTGGTCTTGGCTTGAGTACATGTACATGATGCCATTAGCCCAATTCTCCTCATACATGATGCTGGTCCATGCCTGAGGACGTGTACATGGCCAATGTTCACATTGTCATAGCGCCACCTACTGGCCAAACTAAATCTACCAAACAGCATCTGATTTACATGTCATTTACATGATCTGCTCTATACTTCACATAGAGACAGTGTGTGTGTGTGTGTGTGTGTGTGTGTGTGTGTGTCATCCTCCACCCTACTTTCAACCAGCCTGAACACTAAATCACATGGTACCTTATTGCTTAAATATAAGATACTTATATATTCATAGTAACCTACTAGCGCCACCTACTGGCCAAACTAAATCTACCAAACTGCATCCGATTGACATACAAGTTAAATCACCTGGTGTACTGTTCACGCACAGAAACATGATGCACAGTATATGTTCACATTGTCGTAGCGCCACCTACTGGAAATCAGCCAAACAGCATCGGATTTAAATGAAAATGACAGCGCCCAATTGCATTCTGGGTAGCGCTCGCGAACAAAACAAAACAGGAAGAGACAGACCGAAAGACACGCCACACAAACAGCTGTTCGCCGCCCAACGCTGAGACAGTCTTTCCCAGCATGCATTTCGCCCGTGTAACTTGGAACCCTGAGGGAAGCCAGTGACGCTGAAAGGTAAGTAGCTCTACTGCGCTGCCAGGATTTAACTGTAAAAAATTAATTGCTGTTTCCTGCACTTGTTGAGACAATGCATGGGTTTGGCCGGTTTCCTTCCGGGGCAAGTCGGCGACCCGCCGGCTACCCCAAACGTGCCGGAAGCGAGGACCCGCTCACAGCTACGAGTAGCTTTAATTAGGGTCCGAGCGACTGACAACGTCAGTCCCGAGAGGACCCTATTGAAATTGCCGGGATTCTTATTAGGGTCCGAGCGACTGACAACGTCAGTCCCGAGAGGACCCTATTGAAATTGCTGGGATTATTATTATTATTCCGTTTTTTTATTTTTCTCATTTGGACTGCTTTTTGGGGGACTTATCATATCCCAAAACTCACCAAATTTGGAAATCTTGTCAAGCCTGGTGAAAAACGCAATGTATCAAAGCCGGGGGGAAAAGTTCCAAAAAATGACTCTCTAGCGCCCCCTTCAAGTTGCACCGGCGACGCCCCTCGCCCAGAAATTTTTTTTTACTTGAAAAAATTCACACATGTCCGTCTTCACCTGCTCTACAAAAAAGCCTCTCAGACCCATAAAGTCCGCCTACAAATATTTTCCGCCATTTTGAATTTAGTGAAAAACACATTTTTGTTAATAATTCCTAAACGCTTAATTATTTTCAAACCAACCTTGGTAGTTATCATCATTAGAGCTGGATCATCAATACTGCATTGGAATTTCTTTGATATCTCATTGCGTTGAGGAGATATCGACCAATTAACCTCTTAGGGGCGTGTCTTGTTTTTAAACACTCATAACATTAAAAATATTGGGAGAAAAGACTCCAAACTTGGGCTATATGTGCACATCACATCCCCGAACTTGCAATAAATCAGTCGTCCCATTTAACCACTAGGGGGCGCTACAGTAATTCGGCCAATTTGCCATTTTCGGACTGTTTATGCTAATTTTTAGCCGATATTTGCATTTACGCCAAATACTACTCCTCCTAGAATTTTTAAGTCATCCACTTCAGTTCTATTCTAAAGTGATAGAAAGACTCTCAGGAGTATGGCTTGTGCGCTCGCAACGTTTTCATCCTTCGGCCGCGACGTGACGGGGACCCAAAGACGCGACTACTTTGTGCTAATCGCTATATGAGAGAACCCTGTTGTAACTCCTATATACAGGCTGCTGGTCTTGGTGTGAGTACATGTACATGATGCCATTAGCCCAATTCTCCTCATACATGATGCTGGTCCGTGCCTGAGGACATGTACATGGCCAATGTTCACATTGTCATAGCGCCACCTACTGGCCAAACTAAATCTACCAAACAGCATCTGATTTACATGATCTGCTCTATACTTCACATAGAGACAGCATGTGTGTGTGTGTGTGTGTGTGTGTGTGTGTGTGTGTGTGTGTGTGTGTGTGTGTGTCATCCTCCACCCTACTTTCAACCAGCCTGAACAGTACATCACATGGTACCTTATTGCTTAAATATAAGATACTTATATATTCATATTAACCTACTAGCGCCACCTACTGGCCAAACTAAATCTACCAAACTGCATCCGATTTACGTGCAAATCACCTGGTGTACTGTTCACGTACAGAAACATGATGCACAGTATATGTTCACATTGTCGTAGCGCCACCTACTGGAAATCAGCCAAACAGCATCGGATTTTAATAAAAATGACAGCGCCCAATTGCATTCTGGGTAGCGCTCGCGAACAAAACAAAACAGGAAGAGACGGACCGAAAGACACGCCACACAAACAGCTGTTCGCCGCCCAACGCTGAGACAGTCTTTCCCAGCATGCATTTCGCCCGTGTAACTTGGCACCCTGACGGAAGCCAGTGACGCTGAAAGGTAAGTAGCTCTACTGCGCAGCCAGGAAATAACTGTAAAAAATTAATTGCTGTTCCCTGCACTTGTTGAGACAATGCATGGGTTTGGCCGGTTTCCTTCCGGGGCAAGTCGGCGACCCGCCGGCTACCCCAAACGTGCCGGAAGCGAGGACCCGCTCACAGCTACGAGTAGCTTTAATTATTATTATTCCGTTTTTTTATTTTTGTACATTGGGCGCCTTTTTGGGGACCTTGCCATATCCAAAAACTCACCAAATTTGGACTGCCTGTTAGGACTGGTGAAAATAGCAATGTATCAAAGATGGGAAAAACAGTTCCAAAAAATGACTCTCTAGCGCCCCCTTCAAGTTGCACCGGCGACGCCCCTCGCCCAGAATTTTTTTTTTACTTGAAAAAATTCACACATGTCCGTCTTCACCTGCTCTACAAAAAAGCCTCTCAGACCCATAAAGTCCGCCTACAAATATTTTCCGCCATTTTGAATTTAGTGAAAAACACATTTTTGTTAATAATTCCTAAACGCTTAATTATTTTCAAACCAACCTTGGTAGTTATCATCATTAGAGCTGGATCATCAATACTACATTGGAATTTCTTTGATATCTCATTGCGTTGAGGAGATATCGACCAATTAACCTCTTAGGGGCGTGTCTTGTTTTTAAACACTCATAACATTAAAACTATTGGGAGAAAAGACTCCAAACTTGGGGTATATGTGCACATCGCATCCCTTAACTTGCAATAAATCAGTCGTCCTATTTAACCATTAGGGGGCGCTACAGTAATTCGGCCAATTTGGCAGTTTCGGCCAGTTTATGCTAATTATTAGCCGATATTTGCATTTACGCAAAATACTACTCCTCCTAGAATTTTTAAGTCATCCACTTCAGCTCTATTCTAAAGTGATAGAAACACCCTCAGGAGTATGGCTTGTGCGCTCAACACGTTTTCATCCATCGGCCGCGACGTTAAGGGGACCCAAAGACGCGACTACTTTGTGCTAATCGCTATATGAGAGAACCCTGTTGTAACTCCTATATACAGGCTGCTGGTCTTGGTGTGAGTACATGTACATGATGCCATTAGCCCAAATCTCCTCATACATGATGCTGGTCCGTGCCTGAGGACATGTACATGGCCAATGTTCACATTGTCATAGCGCCACCTACTGGCCAAACTAAATCTACCAAACAGCATCTGATTTACATGTCATTTACATGATCTGCTCTATACTTCACATAGAGACAGTGTGTGTGTGTGTGTGTGTGTGTGTGTGTGTGTGTGTCATCCTCCACCCTACTTTCAACCAGCCTGAACACTAAATCACATGGTACCTTATTGCTTAAATATAAGATACTTATATATTCATAGTAACCTACTAGCGCCACCTACTGGCCAAACTAAATCTACCAAACTGCATCCGATTGACATGCAAGTTAAATCACCTGGTGTACTGTTCACGCACAGAAACATGATGCACAGTATATTTTCACATTGTCGTAGCGCCACCTACTGGAAATCAGCCAAACAGCATCGGATTTAAATAAAAATGACAGCGCCCAATTGCATTCTGGGTAGCGCTCGCGAACAAAACAAAACAGGAAGAGACAGACCGAAAGACACGCCACACAAACAGCTGTTCGCCGCCCAACGCTGAGACAGTCTTTCCCAGCATGCATTTCGCCCGTGTAACTTGGCACCCTGACGGAAGCCAGTGACGCTGAAAGGTAAGTAGCTCTACTGCGCAGCCAGGAAATAACTGTAAAAAAATAATTGCTGTTCCCTGCACTTGTTGAGACAATGCATGGGTTTGGCCGGTTTCCTTCCGGGGCAAGTCGGCGACCCGCCGGCTACCCCAAACGTGCCGGAAGCGAGGACCCGCTCACAGCTACGAGTAGCTTTAATTATCATTGTATTACATCCACTGCTGCTGTTAGTAGAAATCATTTCTGTAATATAGCTTGTTATTAGTTGACTATGTTGTTCATTGTACACATGACATCTCATGTAAAGCATCTCAGGAGCAGGACACAGAGCAGCAGATACCGGTTTCCTCACTGTACTTTATGAAAATTACAATCAGATTTTTATATTCAGATAAACCCGTGAAAGCGACAGTAAAAGGCTATTATTAATGATAGGGCAATGCTCGTGTTTTGATGAGGACCTAGCAACCAAAGTTGCTAGGTCCTCATCAAAACCAAGTCAATATTTGACCTCCAAAACCAAACAAGGTCGGAGCTTTTATCAGCCATTTAAAATAATAGTTAAAAACTAGCCTTTTGTCTTAAATCATATCAGGTCAATTTCATGGAAGCAATGTTTCTCACATTTATTTACTATGAAAACTTAAATATACATACAAATAAACAACATGCAAAAGCACTGGTGTGTCTGAAACCATTACGCTTTCTTAGTAGTGATCTTTACACGAGTAACCATTGTTAACATGTTATATATGTATATATACTTATGAAGCATCCGTTACCTGACAGCCAGACTGGAGATGACCTCGGGGCCACAGGAAGCCGTCAGCATGGGCAGGAAGCTCTTGCCGTTCCATTTGGTGAGGTAGCACGGCGGCGGCTTCCTGTCTCGTTTATGAGGGATCTGAACCGTGTAAAGCCTCAGGGCGTCTTTCTGGTCCTCTACCTTTCCAAACCTGAAACACACGCCGTCATTCACATGATATGGTGAGGCGAACAGCTGGAACGTTGGGTTTTCTTTGGGTTTTACCTGCAGGCCATGTAGCGATAGGTCTTCTCCGCTATCTGAGGCTTGGTTTCCAGCCAGTTCAGACCCACAGCCAGCTGGCTGCCGCTCCACACGCTGCAGGAGAAGTCTCGGCCGACGCTCACCAGGTGCTGCGAGAGGAACAGAGGGGTCAGGGGTCAGCGGCAGCACCCAGACCGCGTTACATATTCACACCCGGAGGCGTCGATGTTTCACCTTGTTCCCTAAACTCATGTCCAAGTCTTCAATCTCCCCTTCGTGTGCCTTGAAGTCAAACTTCTTCTTCAGGGATGGAAACTGGAGAAGAATTAAGAACACAATCAAATATCAGGATATCAATGATGAATAAACAGGAACACAACGTCTGTGTGCAGCAGCTGAGCTTCAGAGGAGAAGATGTCTTCAACACTGGAGAATCACAAAAGAATCAAACTGAAGCAGCGTATGATCCAGAGATGCTGCGTTCACAGTAGATTACACGTTAAGTCAATGCACAGACGCCAACGGCTGCGAAAAAGCGCTTTTTCGCCAGAGTTGAAATAAATAAAATAAAATTTGCCTGGCGCTGAGTTGCGTCAGCCAATCAGCGTTGAGAAGCTCCGCCCCTCATCACCCGTCCTGCTGAATCAAACTGCTGCTGGTCCTGAAGCAGCGCTGGTAGCGGCTTCATTCAGACGCTGTTGTGGGACTACGGATAATATTATGAACCCAGACACCATGGAGTTTGATGTTCCCACGTATGTGGAGTTTACCCAACAAGTATGAAGCAGAACTAGTGGTTATTTCCATGGTGGATGAAGGAAACGGGAACTGTTTTTACGGAGATAAGCCACGGAAAAGCAGCGCCAAAAAAGCAAACAGGTGAATGACGCGAATTTACCACATAAAGTCGAGCGAGTAAACTCAGGAGAAAAAGCGCTGCGATTCACAACGTTTTTGGAGCGAACGCAGCATTAAAGTGAAAGGAACTGGACGGCGTTTACCTCCCAGACTCGTATGTGTCCGTCTGTGCCTCCGGTCAGCAGAAGGCTCAGGTCAGGGCTGAACCGGACCACCTTCTGGAGCGGATCCCGGGGGTTCAGATCGGACTGCACTTCAGCCAAACCGGTCACAGAGATCTGAGCCGACTCGTCCTTCATGTCCGACTTGTCTCCAGAGCCCGCCGCTTCGTCCGGTCCAGCTTTGTCTCTCTTCCCGGCGCGCCGCCTGGCGTTCCCCTGCGGCGCGCGGCTCCCTGCTGCACAACGACATCGTCTTAAAGGAGAGCACAGACACCGGAA
Organism: Myoxocephalus aenaeus; assembly: GCA_038501785.1. Classification (NCBI taxonomy): domain Eukaryota; kingdom Metazoa; phylum Chordata; class Actinopteri; order Perciformes; family Cottidae; genus Myoxocephalus; species Myoxocephalus aenaeus. The sequence goes on along the minus strand of JBAMJR010000076.1, from coordinate 579,064 downwards.
CTGGAAACGCATGCGTGTTTAACAAAAGACAAGACAGGAACGGAACAAGGGGATTACTAAAACAGTAGAGAAGTTAAACTACATCTTCAGCAGCGCCTCACTGTCAGCGCTCCTCTCTGCCGTTTGATGGAGCTGCTGGTCGTCATCATCCTCCAACTGAGAGATGCAACGTTCTGCTTCATTACTCCGTCTCCGTCGGCCTCGTTCGTTTCTTATATCGCCTCAAAGCCATGAAAAGCTTCCAACAGTAGAAACCTGAGCCTTTCTGCTGAGTGATGTTCTGCTGCTTGATAAACTGGCATCACCTCCCTTACTTGAGAGGGTTTTATTGCATTTGAGACAACAGCATCTACTGGATTAAACTGAGCACACGTTGGACACATCATTAGGGTTGGGACCCGAAGCCTACAGGGCCGGTACCGACCGGACAGATTTCTGTGCTTCCTCTCGGTGCCTGAGCCGATTGAAATACTTTTCTACACTACTCTTTTTCTTTATTATTCTTTTTTTATTGTAAAAATAAAAAGACATACCATCAAGAGGACGACAAAACAGTGAGATACAAGCCAGCAAAACATCATATATTCAGGGTATAGAAGTACAGTGTGTGTGTCCGTTTATGATTTCATCTAAAAATTAAACAAATTAAATAGGCACAAATTGGTTGCTGTCCTAGAGACAGCAACCTGCTGTCTCTAGGACAGCAACCTGCTGTCTAGAGACAGCAGGTTGTTGTTGTCTAGAGACAGCAGGTTGTTGTTGTCTAGAGACAGCAGGTTGTTGTTGTCTAGAGACAGCAGGTTGTTGTTGTCTAGAGACAGCAGGTTGTTGTTGTCTAGAGACAGCAGGTTGTTGTTGTCCTAGAGACAGCAGGTTGTTGTTGTCCTAGAGACAGCAGGTTGTTGTCTCTAGACAGCAGGTTGTTGTCTCTAGACAGCGTGTGTGTCGTTCAGATCGCAGCAGCAGCCTCACCGTCTCTGCCTCCGTCTCTCTGTGAGCCGTGTGTGAACCTCATCAGGCTGCAGGTCCCGTCCTGCCCTGCAGCGATGACTCCGCTGCCCACGGCCATGTTCATGGTGGCGCGGGTGTCCGTGTCGTGGGAGTGGAGGAGGCTGGCGCTGTACTGGTGCTCTCCAACCAGCCGCAGCTCCAGGAAGAGCTGCAACAGCCATGAGTCTGTTACTGTAGCTCTATGTCTATAGACCTTAAACACAACGTTATCAACGTGCTCTACAGAGAGCATAGACATGACTTAAATACCGGTGAACAAAAAGGACCATACCATAAAGGCAAGAACACAACAAAACTAATAAATAACCAAGAAGAGCAAATGGATGTCCCCGACTTTATTCATGTTTTTGTTTTGCGGTGTAAAATGTACATGTTTGTGGTTTTATTATTATCTTATTTTTATTGACCTACTATTTAGTAACTGTCTTACCAATCCTTTCACATAGCGAGCACACACACACACACACACACACACACACACACAGAAACACACACACACCCCTTACCAGAGCATTCTTGATGCCGGTCTTGGAAGCCCCGCCCCCCCCTGCTGTGATGACCAGGCCGGTGTCCGGGTCCACTTGGATGGAGTACAAGGGGAAGGGCGCTCTGTACAGGTCGGGTACTTTCCTCCTGCCCATCTCGTTGTGCACGTCACTCACACGTCTTCATGAACTGCTGCATCTACAACGCCTGAGGAAGCAGTGTGTTAGTTTATCTTCTTTCCTCTGTAATCAATCAACAACTAATCAAACGTCGGTTTTAAAACAATTCTTCATCTTAGGAGCAGACACATCATCTAGCATCAGGTTACAGCTTTTCCAATGTGAAGACCTGTTTCATATCAATGTGGTTTTTATATCTTTAGATTGTGAATACAAGACATCCTCAGACATCATATTTGGCTCTGGGAAATAGTTTTCTGACTTTGTTATGAACCGATATGAACATAGGACTATGAAAATAAATATAATATTACTTAGTCTTAGTGTAAAGTACAAATAATGCACACATGATTTGAGCCTGGGTTGTGTTTGGAGATAATGGAAAAATGTATTATTATTACTTACCAATACTGATATTATCACAATATCTGTTTTAGAAAGTGAACAGCACATTGCAGTTGTCTAGTTAATGTTGTGTTATATGTGTAGAACCTCATGAAGGCAGTTGTGTTGCAGTGTTTGTGTTCTTGTTGTGAGTTACTACTGCAGGGTTCACACACACACACACACACACACACCAATGGATTCATGACTTTTCCATGACTTTAAACCAAATGTCCATTACAAACATTTAGTGAAGTCTGGGTGTAAACAGTAAAAAGTGAGTAAATGTAGTATTTAAACTAACAATGAGAATACAAAGCATACAGTAAACCTTAAATGACTCAAATGAATGAGACAATAGTTTGATTAAAAGAATAAACATTTATATAGATGCCTGTATGGATGCCTGCTTATATTCTGAGTCTTTCTTTTAAAAGCATATTCATTATTTCAAACTCAGCGTAAATGAACGACATGAACACATGAATATAACACATTTACATGACTTTTCCAGGTTTTCCATGACGTAAGAACCCTGCTGCTGAATTGAGTGTTTACAGGACTGCCCATCGTCTAGAACTGTAACGCTGCGTGCCTTTACAACAGCGGAAGAAGTATTTAAGAATAGCTCACACACATTACATCTGTGTGAAGTCAGGTCTTCAATGCTAAGGCTAACTGTCTTTGCTAACTGTATTTGTAGTGAGTGCAGCAGATGCTCTCGTCTTTACAGAGTAACGTTACTGTAGTTAAAGTTAAAGTTGGGGCTCACGTCATCCCGGGGTAAACACGACATGTTCCCCTTGTGAACAACATACACCTTTCTGTTCGCCATGTACAATACAGCCCATAAGTTACCTGATGGGTCAACATCGTTTAGCTGAAGCTAATGGCTACAGTTAGCACTACAGCCGGCTGTGCTAGCCTGCTAGCTCTTGCCAGGGATTTAATTAAGAGTCACCTACTTGTGCAATTAGCCCAGTTTGTCCTCCGGTGTTCTTGCAGGCAGCTAGTTAACACAGTCACAAAGCAGAGGATGCCATAGTGGTCTGTTGGCGACAAAGCGTTGCAATGAAGTGGGAGTGCTAAGAGCTAGTGGCTAGCATAGACGTAGCGCTAGCTCCAGACAGCTCGACAGCCACTTCCCTACCAACACGTCAGCAGCGTAGGGCAGCGTAACGTCAGCAGCGTAGCGTAGTAACGTAACGTAGCCGCGTACGGTGCTTACGTTACCGCCTGGTCGCTAAAGTATGGAAGCCCATTTGTGCCACAGTGATAACAAAATAAAATAAAGATAAAAATTATAATGAGACTCTTTCTCTAAAAAAAATATTATGCATCTCATAATTACGATTTACCATCTCATTCCATGCACTTAATTTTAACTTTCAATTATACTGTAGACTCAATTGTAAATATTCTTGCTCCCATTTATTGCACTCTGTTTATTGGTAAATGTTTTTGGTTTATTGGTAAATGTTCAATGTGATGCACCTCCCCACCAGGGTAAATTCTTTGTATGTGAAAACATACATGGCAAATAAATGGTTCTGATTCTGATCATTATAACTTAGTTCTCTTTCTGCTGATGATGGAGGAATATGCAAGAGAGGGGGGTGCAATGCTATATATATAATGTTGTATAGAGCCTTGATTAAGGTGCAGGGTGGGCAGATAAGTGGAGTTTCAGTGTCAAAGACATGACATGAACTTTGGCAGAAAAAGGAAAACGATTGTTGGGGTCTGGGCATGAAGTATAATTCATTTGCCATTGTTCACATTGTTTAAAGACCAATGTCTGTTTAGGGGTATCGCCTAATCTCATTGGTCTACTTATGTTAGTTCTTTCTTCAATAGCCGATGTTGCACAAACGCTGTCTGTGTTATTGCCGCATTCAATGAACATGTGCAATGCAATTCTGCGCACTAAATTGTCAGCTTGTTCTATTATCCAACTTTAATAATGAAAATTGATTCAGGGAGGTGGTGGCCCTGAAACAGAGACAGCTCGCATTCAAAGTAAATCAATTTAGCGATCAATTTTATGAGCGCTAAATTAAATAAATAATCAAATAGCATGAATATTGAACATGTATTTACTATTCTACATAAAATAAATGAATAAATAAAAATATTTTTGCAGGATTATCCTCTGGCCTTTACAAAACAAAATTAATCCAGTGATATATTGAAATAATTAATATATTTGATCTTCCTCAAGCCCATTTCTTTATTTAGCAAGTCCCAAACTGTGCAAATCTTTTTTTTCTGACATTAGCCTGCTGATCTAACACATGCTCTGGTTGTTGCTCTCTCTCTAAATTCTGTGAATCTGTGTTTGATACTATCTACGTTCACTTCTGCCCACAGAGCCTTCTCCACTCTTAGTGGGAGTCACTTTTGCCCAAATACCTTTGTGGATTTGTTTTCTCTGCTGGCTAAATGCTTGATCCAAATTAATTGGATAAATTCCTGCCTCACACCCATTCTTGCTGGATTGGAGATGTTTTGCACTTCATGTAATCAGTAAAGAGTAAACACACCCTTCAAGTAGTTCTACAGTATTTAGAAAGTAGTACTAGTACTAGTAGTAGTAGTAGTAGTAGTAGTAGTAGTACTAGTAGTAGTAGTAGTAGTAGTAGTAGTGGGTCTGTAAATCACTGTAGTCTTTTCCCAACTAACCTCTGGGACCTCCGATGTCTACCTCGATGACGTCATTGTATACCTGACCTCTATGTTGCATAATCTACCTTTTAATTTGATCGTTTACTTTACTTCTATGTGTGAGTGTGTATATATGTTTGTGTGTGCATATTTGTGTGTGTATATATATATATATATATATATATATATATATATATATATATATATATATATATATATATATATATATATGCACACACACATACATACACACATATATAAACATCGAACAAAAAGTTGAAAAAGATTTGGCACATTGTTCATTGTCTCAACCCTCATCCTCAGCTGTGCTGCTCATCCCACAGATCATGTTCCTCACTAACGGGGCTCCATTTAAAAGAATAAACAGCTTTCCAACGGTGTAAAAGTTATTGCCAAAAAGCATTGTTACAATAGAGAAATAATCTACCAAACACAAATGTTCGATCTTTATATATATATATATATATATATATATATATATATATATATATATATATATATATATATATGTATGTGACCTTGACAGTCTGGGACACTGAGACTGAGATGATGCTGATGAAGTCTTTCTGGTCGATGGGCAACAATCTGCCTCCGTCAGAGGTTCACAGCTTCAGTGGAAAATCCATACAGGCTACTGGCGGTGTGGTTCCTGGAAAGAGAGCGTTGACATACGGAGCAATCAGTCTCAACAATCTATTTGGAAATAAGATTTTGGTGATAATATTTTTTTTGTATTTGACAAAGTATCCCGTTTGACAATCACAAGCAGCGGCCAATGAGAGTTCAGGAAGTGGTAACCATTTCCCACATTAAGAGCATTAATGAGTGTCAAATTGTTTAGAGTTTTGCAGTGACGGTTATGGTATGAACATTTTGGTGGAGCCACACAATATTCATACAAGAACAATTGATTATGCAATCCAAACATAGCACAGACATATGACATTGAGACACTGCGTTGCTGTGGCCAATGTTTCACCAAAAGCAGAGATGACAAAACTGAATAACGATACCATCTAAAAACACACAATGAAATGCTGACCACATATCTAACAGTATAGGACCATCAAGGGACAATGCTAAAGATCTCATATGACCTCTCATGACCAACGAAAGGTTGCCAGTTGTTGAGCTACCTCATGCATGTAAACATTGTACATGCGATCCAAAAGGTTGTCTTGAATGACGACTGAAGCGCCCTTAACATGTTGAGCATCGTAATGGTTCCTTCGTCTGAAATATGCATCTCATGAGTCCAGCGCTTCACGAGGCGGCAGACTCCTCGTGTCTCAGTGGGCATGAGGAGTCTGTATAGAGTTTATATTTCTGCCTGCAGCTGACCTGTTTGCTTCAGTCTGGCGGTTGTATTGTTCAATGCCACGCCTACGCACCTTCAATGCTCCTTGATCCCAGTGAGCATAACTTGATGCACAACTCTCATGTTTGTAGACTGACTCTGTCACCCCAGACCAGTCCTACAATGTCCTGCTGGTCACTCCCTGCACATCCTCCTCACCTCATATTTAAATACACTTTGTCATACACTTACAGTCCATGCACTTTATTCTAACTTTAAATTATACTGGAGACTCAAGTGTAAATATTCATGCTCCCATTTATTGCACTCTGTTTATTGTTAAATGTTCAACGTGATGCTCCCTACAGGACAACACATACATGATCCTGATCCTGATCACCATGTCTTTAAATCCACTTGCTGTCCAGACAGTTTCCCTTCTGAAAACAGACATGGGAAGCAGAACAGGGGTTTTGTGTTATACATGCTAGCAGTTAGCCAAGTTTTCCTTTAGAACCGCTTGTGGTTGAATTGTCTTTTTTTAAATGTTTTCCGAACAGACTTTCTCCGGGACTGTTGAACACAACACCTGGAGGTGAAGGTTGGGGGATGTGGACATTTAGCATCGTCAAGTTACCCAGAGAGCAGTGGAGCAGCCCTCAGTGCACGCGCTTCCATATCTACTTTCAAAATAAAAGCACGAGTGAAAATCCAAATATATCTGTAAGGATAGACTTTCAAAATAAATAGTGTTACATTCTTCTGAGCTGTCTGCTGAAGCTCGGTTGGTGTTTGAGACTTTGAATGTCCGAAAAAGAATTGTCAAGCAACAATTGATTTGTGCATTAAGTGTGGCTTTACAGGGACAGACCACGTTGTGAAACAGACTTCACAGACGCTGTGATAACATCTCATGAAGCCACTGAATGGCAGCTCACATCAGAGAGGACATGACACCCACACCCTGTCCAGGCCCACTGCTGTGCATCGCATTAACATCTGCAGCTCCTGCACCGCTTTTGTTGTGTGTTTATGTTTATATACACTTCATATACACTACTACTACTACTACTACTACTACTACTACTACTACTACTACACTACACATACTTTTATGCATTTTTCTCTATTGTTTAAATTGAACTTCCTAAATTAATACTCTCTGCGCTGTACATATCTTTCATCCCTGTTATTTATATGTTCTATATATCTTTCATCCCTGTTATTGTAATGTGTGTGTGTACGCTGCTCCTGCTATGTAATGTCCCGTTGGGGATGAATAAAGTGTACATACATCTATCTCATCACTGAGTGTTGAGAAGTGATGAAAGTGCACATTTGCAAAGAAAAGTTGTATTTTGAAAACAAACCGGAAGTCGTGCACATCTGCGCGCAGCAGCGCCTCCGTGCTGCAGCTTGACGTGAAGCTGTTGCTTTTGCGGAAAACACCCCAGACCGACACGGTTTCTGTGCGTGTGCGTGTGCGTGTAACCCGCCTAACGTGGACCGTGTTTCTCATGTCATCCACACCGACGCGTGGTATCCGGTGCTGCGTTCGCGTCTCCGGGGAATGAGAGCCGGAGTCCGGCTCCACGCACACGGTAAGCCGCTGCGTCCGTACATCATGTCGGTGGTTTTCACAGCATCTGGAGGAGGAACGGGGGACGAGCGCTCATCTTGCTGCGGAGCAGGTTAACGGACGTGACACGTCCGTTAACCTGCTCCGCAGCAAGATGAGCGCTTGCTCCACGGACACGCGTGTCCGGACGCACGGAGCGCGCCGTGGAGCTAGGTAGGCCCGCAGAGACCTGCTCCTCTGCCGCTCCACCGAGTCGTGCTTCTTTCGGGCATGAGACCGACTTCAGATGTTCAGCGTGGATTCATGTCCCTGCTCCAGCTGCCAGCATATACACGGTGTAGTAAAGGGTTAGACGCTCACAATCCGCTTTATTGGCCATGTGTGTTTACACATACATGGAGTTTGACTCCGGTTTTATACAATAAACAAGATGAATACATGTTGACATGCATGTTGGCTGGAGGTCCCCGGTCCCTGCACAGCTGCCAGTAGCCTCCACGTGCAGGGACCAGGCCCTGACCAGCAGGTCCTGTTGAATGCAAACAATGCCTCAGTGTGCTCCTCCTGTGTCCCTCCTCCTTCAGGCCATGTGACCGGGCAACAAGCCGTCCAACCCAGGAGACCGCTGGAGACGGAACGTCAGCTTACTTGATCCGACATTAATGAATTCAGCGACTCGGACATGGAACACAACTGTGGAGTGCAAAGGTGGAGAGGAGCCGGCGACACGGTCCCGTCTGTGAAGCTAAAAGAGGAAACCAGGTGCCCGCTCTTCTGATCGCTGGAGAAGAGAGGAGGCGTGCTCGGCCTGCGCCTACGACACGGGGCTGAGTCGCTGGACAGAGCGACCGCAGACGATGTGAGGAGACGTGGCTCCAGTGTGCAGGTCCTGACCGTCACCACGCGACCGTGACTCGTGCCACACATGTGGGCTCTCCGGGGGAAACGGTGGTCACTCGGCAAAAGAGAAGCGAGCAGATGATGTTTACCTAAGAGTCCTCTCGGCGTTTGGTCTACTCCTGTGAGACGACAAACTGCTTTCTATTCTTTTATACTCAGCGGAGAAGGCAGGAAGCGGGTCGCCATGCCTCGGAACCGAGCCTTTTCCGAGCCGGAGTACTCGGCGGAGTACTCGGCGGACTGCTCGGTCACGCTGCCCTCGGACCCCGGGCAGGCGGTCGGGCGGACGCACGAGGTCACGGTCCGGAGCTCGGGGTGCTGCCTCTGCCTGCCGCGGTTCATGCGCCTCACCTTCGCACCGGAGTCTCTGGAAAACCTCTACCAGACCTACTTCAGGCGGCAGAGACACGAAACCCTGCTGGTGCTGGTGGTGTTCGCCGCCCTCTTCGACAGCTACATCATCGTCATGTGCGCGGTGGTCTACACCACCGACAAGCTGGCCTCTGTGTTGGTGGCGTCGGTGGGACTGGCGGCCGACATCGTCCTCTACCTGCTGTGCCGCTTCGGGCTGCTGCCGGACCGCATCTCCAGGCGGGTGGTGCCCTACGCTCTGTGGGTGCTCATAGCGGCGCAGATATTCTGCTACCTGGGTCTGAACTATGCTCGCTTCCACCAGGCCAGCGACACGGTGGGCTGGCAGGCTTTCTTCAGCTTCTCCTTCTTCCTGACTCTGCCGTTGAGGCTGACGCCCATCGTGCTCATCACTACGGTGTCCTGCGGGGTCCACACCCTGGTTCTTGGCGTCACCATTGCCCAGCAGCAGCAGGAGAACATCCAGGGAACAGCACTCAGCAGACAGGTAAGCGAGCGAAGGAGGCGGTGCTTATGGTTGTCCTGAAATACATTGACTTCACTTATTTTACAGAAGTCTTTCGGACTTAGAACACAAGTTGGTTCATGGATGCCGTAGGCCAAAAGCTGCTGCTTCACACACTAAGCAAGGGAATTGCTCATATGATACCCGAGTTTGAGGTTTGATACCCAGCTCTAGTCATGCCAAGATTGTTTTGGGTTCTAACTAGTTTTAGGCTTTTAGCTTATACTTGATGTTTTCACTGCAGAGACGGACAAGAAGGTTGTGGAGGAAACGAGGGAAATGACATGCAGCTGGACTTAAACTAGGGCCATTGCATGTACGTGAATCAATGAATCATATAATGAGTAGTATATGCATGGAGCGATCCAGATAACCACGATCCATGAGCTCTCTAGTGGGGTAATATGGTACTATGAACTCTCTAGTGGGGTAATATGGTACTATGAGCTCTCTAGTGGGGTAATATGATACTATAAGCTCTCTAGTGGAGTAATATGGTACTATGAGCTCTCTAGTGGGGTAATATGGTACTATGAACTCTCTAGTGGGGTAATATGGTACTATGAACTCTCTAGTGGGGTAATATGGTACTATGAGCTCTCTAGTGGGGTAATATGGTACTATGAACTCTCTAGTGGGGTAATATGGTACTATGAGCTCTCTAGTGGGGTAATATGGTACTATGAACTCTCTAGTGGGGTAATATGATACTATAAGCTCTCTAGTGGGGTAATATGGTACTATGAGCTCTCTAGTGGGGTAATATGGTACTATGAACTCTCTAGTGGGGTAATATGGTACTATGAGCTCTCTAGTGGGGTAATATGGTACTATAAGCTCCCTAGTGGGGTAATATGGTACTATGAGCTCTCTAGTGGGGTAATATGGTACTATGAACTCTCTAGTGGGGTAATATGGTACTATGAGTTCTCTAGTGGGGTAATATGGTATTATAATCTCTCTAGTGGGGTAATATGGTACTATAAGCTCTCTATTGGGGTAATATGGTATTATAATCTCTCTAGTGGGGTAATATGGTATTATAAGCTCTCTATTGGGGTAATATGGTACTATAAGCTCTCTATTGGGGTAATATGGTATTATAATCTCTCTAGTGGGGTAATATGGTATTATAATCTCTCTAGTGGGGTAATATGGTACTATGAACTCTCTAGTGGGGTAATATGGTACTATGAGCTCTCTAGTGGGGTAATATGGTACTATGAGCTCTCTAGTGGGGTAATATGGTACTATGAGCCCTCTAGTGGGGTAATATGGTACTATGAGTTCTCTAGTGGGGTAATATGGTACTATGAGTTCTCTAGTGGGGTAATATGGTACTATGAGCTCTCTAGTGGGGTAATATGGTATTATAATCTCTCTAGTGGGGTAATATGGTATTATAATCTCTCTAGTGGGGTAATATGGTACTATGAGCTCTCTATTGGGGTAATATGGTATTATAATCTCTCTAGTGGGGTAATATGGTACTATAAACTCTCTATTGGGGTAATATGGTACTATAAACTCTCTATTGGGGTAATATGGTATTATAATCTCTCTAGTGGGGTAATATGGTACTATGAGCTCTCTAGTGGGGTAATATGGTACTATGAGCTCTCTAGTGGGGTAATATGGTACTATGAGCTCTCTAGTGGGGTAATATGGTACTATGAGTTCTCTAGTGGGGTAATATGGTACTATGAGTTCTCTAGTGGGGTAATATGGTACTATGAGCTCTCTAGTGGGGTAATATGGTACTATGAGTTCTCTAGTGGGGTAATATGGTACTATGAGCTCTCTAGTGGGGTAATATGGTACTATGAGTTCTCTATTGGGGTAATATGGTACTATGAGCTCTAGTGGGGTAATATGGTACTATAAACTCTCTAGTGGGGTAATATGGTACTATGAGCTCTCTAGTGGGGTAATATGGTACTATGAGCTCTCTAGTGGGGTAATATGGTACTATGAGCTCTCTATTGGGGTAATATGGTACTATGAGTTCTCTATTGGGGTAATATGGTACTATGAGTTCTCTAGTGGGGTAATATGGTACTATGAGTTCTCTAGTGGGGTAATATGGTACTATAAGCTCTAGTGGGGCAATATGGTACTATGAGCTTCTTAAGATATGATGGTGCATCACCAGTTAAGGCTTTGTAGGTGAGGAGAAGGATTTGTATGTATTGCAGTATTTAATAATTGCTTTGGCTCAATGACCACAACAGACTTTCAGGGTGAAACTTCTACACCAGGCAAATGAAAACAGTTGTACCAAAGTAGAGACCATTTTGGGATTAATTTCAATTAAATATATTTTGTATAGCCCAAAATCACAAATAACAAATTTGCCTCAGGGCTTCACACTAGCCACGACGCCAAATCCACGTAAAGTGGGATCAATGGTCCCGATTTCATGTCTGCGTCTCAAACGGCTGACGCTATCACAGTGGAGATCTGTCCACAGACATAGAAGGCAGTGTGGTAGTTCCCCTCCAGTCTGTCCACAGGACCATGTTATCTTGATGTCACAAGGTGAAAACAATACCAGGGTTGCTGCTGGTAATTAGGTACAGTAATGCATCATGTATCATATTGATCAATCCATTGCATTTTTAAATCAAATGGTAATTATCAAATATTGCTTTCAAACAGTAACAGTGGCCAGTCCACCCGAGCTGAAACTCATTTATCAATGTCCTTTGATTCATGTATAACTCTCGACAAAATATTTGTTCAATGCTCACAAAAATATGCACACCTAGAGAAAACACACACACACACACACACACACACACACACACACACACACACACACACACACAATGTGTGTATATATATATATATATATATATATATATATATATATATATATATATATATATATATATATATATATATATATATATAAAATAGTTCTCACTATATGTAAAGTAAATCAACATATAAGTTGTGTGTGTGTGTGTGTGTGTGTGTATATATATAGGATATTTTATATATATATTATATAAAATATCCTATTTATATATACATAATATCCTATTTATATGTTTTGTTTACATATAGTTATAAATAAATATATATATATTGTGTGTGGGGTTTTCTCTAGGTGCCCGTCTTGGCAGCTTCTTGTGAATGTCACAATGTGGTGAATGATGCCAACCGGAGTGCCTGTGAAATAATGATGGCGCTATAAAAGTTTCCTTCTTATGGAAATTAATGAACTCACTAAGATGTATTTTGGCACTATGCCACATGTCCAGACTGGATGAATTCCAAGGGCCTACTATCTGCCTTTGTCTGGCGCTGTGAAGTGGGGATAATGTAATATTACTACAATATTTCATCTTTTCAACACATGCTCATATAGTATATACAAAAGGTACTTACTCATCAGGGCATGATCACCTGCAGATCTCTTCTCGCTTCATCCCGCATGTAAGCGTGTCCACCGTCTTGATAAAAGCCTTCTCCATGACGACAGTCCTCACCAAGATGAATCATCTCCTTGGTGTCATTCTCAATGGCGGTGGAGCTGCAGTACTGTACACAATGACCTGGCGAGGGATTTCTGCCATCTGCTGAAAAAATAAATAAAAAAGAGTTGGCTGCTTACAGGCAATCACACTGCCGTAACCGAAGGTCCAGCGGGCTGAGCTACTTACTGTCATGGTCATAACTAAGGCTGCAACTAACGATTATTTTAATAATCGATGAATCGGTTGATAATTTCTTCGATGAATCGGATAAAAAAACAAAAAATCCCAAAAGCATTAATTTCCAACCCTTTATTCAAAAACAGAAGTGACAGTGCAAAACATCTTCAGAAAGCACAAACAGGTTGCTCCCTGAACATCCCTGAGCTGTTAATTGAACAAATAAAATAAAAATGGACTAACACTAAAAACATACACATGTATGCTTTACATCTGCCAAATGTGAGCCCTTTTTACTGTAATTGATCTCCTTGGAGCAGAGGCTGCTTTACATACTTGCTTTATCAATATGTATGAAACACTGGACAGAGGAAGCTGTACTGCTGCATATAGAGCGTCCTCTTCCTTAAACTATTTCATTCTGGGTCTCTTACGACCACGACATCACGTTGTTGGCTAAGCCCAACTACGTGATTTGATTCATTCTACTTTGAGTAAACTAAAACCTTCATCCAGATCCTCCGGTGTAGAAGCCATTATATGAGTTGTGTTTTACCTGTCTGTTTGATTCGTTATGTTTTGATGACGCAATGATGTCAGGGGGCGTCAACGTTATATATAGAAGTCACCTGAGTGCAGGCAGGTGTGTTTTGTTTAGAGAGCGGAAGGGGAACCTATTTTTAACCGCATAAAGAACGCATAAAGAACGCATGAATACCGCATTAAGGAAAGGATCGCATTAAGACCGCATTAAGATATCGACATTGAAACGTATTTAGATACAAAGCGGGTTTTTCTGTTCAAGAGGAGTTTTCATTTATTTTTCTGTTATACAATAAAAGGATATGAAGTGACACTACGAAAATGCGCGTTATTTTACCGACCGCTCCTACAATAAGTTAAAAATAGCCCATCTGAACGCCAGTCCACGTGGAAATGAGTGAAGGAGCCCGGAGTCGCTGTCGTTTGGATTGATCTGGACTGCAGCCAGAATCAGAATCACCGGTACCGTGAGTAACGCGCGGATGCGCTGTTTCTGAAGCTGGTTACGACCAAACATGAACACAAAGGAAACTAAAGAAGTGTTTGGTGAGCCGACAAATTAATCCATAAACTGCCTATAAATTACGAAATCAATGAACCTATAGGCGGCAGGACACCGCGGATCAATATCGCCGCACGGAAACTGAAACAAAGCACGGCCGTGCGCATGAAAGGATATAAATAAATAAAGAAGTAGCCGAAATACTAACGAATATTCCAACAAAACCTGTCGGATTTATTTGGAAAAAATACGTACAAACGAATATTAAAGGCTGAGAACGAAAACTGAAATAATGGCGGAAGGAAGTGAATCGGGAGTCATTGAAGCCAGTATGACTGAGTTGAACGCAGCGCAACAGAGGAAAACGTTTAAATCACTCAGCGCAACACGTAGAGGGAAACTCTCACACTGTACACGGAAAATGAATGAAATAAAGACAATGATGAGAGAGGGTGCTGATGTTGACAATGTGAATAAAGCTGCAAATGACTTTCTAAGACTGCTGGATGAATTTAAAGGGTCTCATGATACTGTTCAGTTACTGCTGCCTGAGGATGTGAGAATGAATGAAAACCTGGACTGGTTAGAGCCCAAAATGGCTGATTATGATATGTTTATGTCTGAGGTGGATCAATGGATAAAATCTCAGCCTGACCCACAGACTCTTGTGGAGGCTGGGGACAGTGTCTCACAGACTGGCTCAAGGAGTTCTAAAGGTTCTAAAGGTTCCAAAGGTTCAAAATCCTCATCCGTGGTTTCAGCACGCATGAAACTAGCTGCAGACAAAGCTGCTCTGCAGGCCAGAGCTGAAGTTCTTAAAACGAAACATGCACTGGAAACGGAAAAGCATCAACTGAGTTTAAAAATGGAATCCCTGGACTTGGAAGCAAATATTGCTGAGGCGGATGCAAGGCTAAAGGTTCTAGATGCATTTGAAAGTGATGAAGTATCAGAATCTGGAAAAGAAAGGGAAGAACAAATAAATGCATCTGACAAAACGGAAGGAAGCCTAGCACAACTGGAGTTTGCACGGATAGGAACCATACCTAAGACACCCTTACAGAGCATGATGTACACTCGACACCGACCACCAACTGGGACCACAGAAGAGCCTGAACAACCACCAAGGGCTCCAACAAACCCTCACACACGCAGACCTGTGGTTTCTGATGGACCACGCAGACGAGGTGAATCCACTCCCAGAAGTGAAATAGCTCAGAGCATCGATCTCACAAACATTATACAAAGACAGACGGATTTAACGGACCTGCTAGTGATACAGCAGAAAGAATCTAAACTCCCAAGAAGGGAAGTGCTGGTGTTTGACGGCAATCCTCTCACTTTCAGGCCATTTATGAAGGCTTTTAAGCACAACATCGAGGACAAAACCAAAAGCAACGAAGATCGACTGTACTTCCTGGAACAGTATACTGTTGGACAGCCAAAAGAACTAGTTCAAAGCTGCTTTCACATGAATGCCACAACTGGTTACGATAAAAGGATATGAAGTGACACTACGAAAATGCGCGTTATTTTACCGACCGCTCCTACATCCGGTGTGCCGGTTTAACGTTAACGAGTGACTGGTGACCTGAACCAGACCGGGGGTTACGGCATGTTTCATCACGTTACGTTTTTTACAAGCAAGACTGAACTGTAACGGAACATAAAGTAACTTTAACGACAATACACAACCCAAACACGCTAGCTAACGTGATAGCACGCTGACTAGCTTCCATTAAAAACAAGTTTGAGGGAAATGAAGACGCTGGAGACATCTTCACGCTGATTGGCCAAGACACGACTCGACACATCAAAGATGTTCTATTTTTGCGAAGATCACAACCTCAGCTTTTCTCCTCGTCTCACTCCAATCTCAGAAACGCTGCCGGCCAGTTGCTCTGCTCTTTTTTTCCTCTCCACGACTTATTGACTGGCGTAATAATCGCGCGACACAACGAATCGATAATACAATTCGTTGCCAACACTTTGGATAATCGATTCGTTGTTGCAGCCCTAGTCATAACTTTAGTCATGGTTATAACTTTAGTCATGGTCGTAACTTTAGTCATGGTCGTAACTTTAGTCATGGTTATAACTTTATAACAACAATTAATAACCCACAACTAACGCTCTTTAACAGGTAAAATCACGACAACAGTTTGACACATAAGCAATTTGTGACACTAATAATTGTACATTTATAAAATTACACCGCCGAACTGCATGCTGGGTAGAGCTCGCCCACTATCATGAAACTCCGTCTCACAGGAAGAGACAGACTCTTCCGCTCTGTCTCTTCCTGTTTTTTTATTCACCTGCATTCCTAAGTCCTAAGTCCCTCCATGGTTAGCTTCCTAACACCCTCTATGTACCAACCTACAAACGGCTGCTGGACAGTTGCGAGCGAGTTTTCATGTTTACACCGAGATTTCACTAAATGTTTGGTCATGGAAATTTGGTTTAAAGTCATGGAAATCCATTGGTCAGAATGTGTATGAACCCTGCTTAACTGTTGCATTCTTTTTCTTTCAAGCTGCTGGCCAACATAGTGATCTATGTGTGTGCCATCACGGTGGGCGTCATGTCGTACTACATGGCTGACCGTAAACACCGAAAGGCCTTTCTGGAGGCGAGACAGTCACTGGAGGTCAAACTCAACCTGGAGGAGCAGAGCCAGCAACAGGTCAGAGCAACATTCTGCTGTTAGTACCAGAGGTTAAGGGAACTGTTTTACTTTTGGGCTGATCAACTCCATACACACTGTATGCATGACTCCATACATACTGTATGCATGACTCCATACGCACTGTATGCATGACTCCATACGCACTGTGTGCATGACTCCATACGCACCGTGTGCATGACTCCATACGCACCGTGTGCATGACTCCATACGCACCGTGTGCATGACTCCATACGCACCGTGTGCATGACTCCATACGCACCGTGTGCATGACTCCATACGCACCGTGTGCATGACTCCATACGCACCGTGTGCATGACTCCATACGCACCGTGTGCATGACTCCATACGCACCGTGTGCATGACTCCATACGCACCGTGTGCATGACTCCATACGCACCGTGTGCATGACTCCATACGCACCGTGTGCATGACTCCATACGCACCGTGTGCATGACTCCATACGCACCGTGTGCATGACTCCATACACACTGTAGTATACTTTTAATTTTAGTACTTAAAGATTATTTAGGAGCAATATTGTTGTACTTTTATTCAAGTTACCTCTGGTAACTGAGCATTTCTTCATTGTGCTCCACTAAATAATTTGATCCTAATCACATTGTTTGTGGAGCAGCTGTGGCTCAGTGTCAGAGCGGGTCGTCCCGTTCGATCCCTGGCTCCGCTTGTCAATGTCAATGTGTCCTTGGGCAAATTACAAACACGGTGTGTGAATGGGTACGAATGATTAGATGGGCAGGTGACACCTTGCATGGTGGGAAGACTAGAATGCGCCGTACAAGTCCATTTACCATTTTGTATATGAATGGTGATCACCCTACAAAAAAGTCACATTCACAAAGCACGGTAACCGAAACGGGTCTGATGGACCTCAGACCGCACACCGTGGTAGGATGAGAACGGGGAGGACGGGCACTGCAAACACTAAGATATCCTTCATTATGTTCATCATGAAACTGTTGGGGCGCCACCACAGTCTAGGTAATCAATAGGAAACGCTGTCATGGCCGAGCCAGCAACATGCACTATGTGATGTCGGTTCTTTCAAGTGTGTGGGTGTTTTGGTGCGTGTGTGTATATTTATGTTTGAGCTGTTATGCTGCGGGCTATGGAGGACCGGAAATGACTTAATTATAAATAAATAAATGCAGGAATAAATACAGGAATAAATAAATAAATGCTTAAATAAATGTATAAATAAATGCAGAAATAAATAAATGCTTAAATAAATGTATAAATAAATGCAGGAATAAATAAATAAATGCTTAAATAAATAAATAAATACAGGAATATATAAATATAAGTTATACCTAAACAGGACATCATTAAATAAATCTATTTCTACATTTCTGTATTTCAATATATATTTATGCCTGTATTTATGTGTCCACACGTATTTCTTCCTTTATTTATTTCTGTATTTCTGTGTCCTTGTATGCAAATGAGCTGGGCGGTCTGAACCTCTGTCTAAAGCCTGATTGGTCACAGGCTGTGATGCTCCTGCTATGTTGTGCTCTACTACTTCTGCCTTCACATGTTGTTGAAGTTGACAAGCTCAGCTAACCGTTAGCAGAAGTCCTGATTTTCAATGCCCTGTCCGGCGTCCGGCGCAGCATCAAGCCGGACGCGTATTTGTCCTCCTTTTTGCAGACCTGCAAACTTGTCACCTTACGGCGAAATTCGCCGTTTTGAAATCTAAATATGTGAACTGGCCGGCCAGCGTTTCTGAGATTGGAGTGGTCGTGATCTTCATAATAGAAGATCTTTGATAAGTCTTGGCCAATCAGCGTTAACCCTTTGGGGGCGGGGCCCGCTTCGAAGCGTTAAACCAGGTGTTTCAATTTTTTTATAAAATTATATCATCACAATAATACGTCACAGAGATATGGTTTCAAATCTGGCGGATATGGTTTCCACTTCCGCGTCTGAGCATCTAAACATGGACATGTATGAGGCGTGCAAAGCTTCACTGTGAGTAAGAAGGTGCCAAGCAAAGAGTCCTGAGCAGAGCTATATTGGAGGGGACTGACGGCGCAGCTTCAGAGCTGAAGGATTCACTAACAGGAGCTAGCCGGAGCTAACGGGCCAGATAGCTGGCTACAGCGTTTCTGTGAGACTGAACGGTGAGTAATCAATTGTTGAATCTATCACGTTAACTTGTTACAGTGAACATAGTACGACCAGTAGTGCTGGACCTCCATTATGTGTTTGTAAGACCGTAAATAACCTGTGTGTTGACGAGAGCTTCGTAGCGTTAGCACGTCACTACACAGTGCCGTGTTGGCTGTTATCTTCCGTGTCTATGACTGAACGCTGCATAATCAACTTGTCTCTATCACCATTAACTTTCTTACAGTGAACTTAGTAAGCCTAGTAGCGCTGGATCTCCGTTAATCGTTACTACTGTAGTGTTTATGTCACGTTAGGTGCTGCTAACACGGCGCGAGCTAACGAGAGCTAACGGAGATAGCTGACTACAGCTATGAACGGTGGTAATCAACTGTTGTCTCTGTCACGTTAACTTTCTTTCAGTGAACTCATACTGACTGTATTAATGTATTTTACAGAGTGGATTCAGAGCTGTGAGGGTCCAGAGGACAACATGTAGCATCACTGCAGCAGCCTCCCTGTCCGTCTGCCTGAACACATCACCTAGCAGGCCGCAAAGCCAGCCACAGCTCATCATCCCCACCATATAATAATAAATTTTTTTAGACATTAAATTACATGTGTCTACCATTTTATTCATATATTCCACTGCTTTTGTGAACCTAAGACCTTTGGTAAACCAATTTCCATCACCAAAACCGATATCCCACCGGAGTAAAGTTATGTTTTCACAACAAATATGAGACATTTCCAAAATCAAGATTACATTTTTCAGCTTTAGTCATATTTTCTCTTTACACTTGTGCCTTTGGGACAATGGTGCTTCATTATATAGATAGCTGAGATTGTTCTGTAATTTTTGATATACAACACATGAGTATGTATCATATGCTAGTGACTTTAAAAAGGGGAATTTTAAAAGTATGTAAAATTGAGAAATCAAGAAATTGACCCCCAGACCCCAGATGTCTCAGCGGCCGTTTCTCAATACGCGTTCTTCTCTGTACTTGATGAGGAAACTCACAACTGCAAGTTGACGTTCTCTGAATACTACTGTTGTTGAGTCACAACATGTACTTTTAGGATGTTTTCAGGCGAGAAGTTAGTTGTTTAAGCATCAAATCTGTGATCGGTTATTCAAGTTCAGCCTTCTTAAAAAGATACGCCGACGGTTTGAGTTCCTGCTCGCGGACCGTGAGCTCCAGCACCGGGCCGTCAGCGCTCTGCTGCCCGCCGAGAGCAGCCTGATCCCGGCAGGACTTTTAGAAATGATCCGCTGGCTCCGATTTCTCCGTAGCGGTTAAACATGAAATATAATTCAGTTTTGAGGATCTAACGAGCAATCTTTATTATTTATTATTTATTCACAGTAACGTTACATCAGTTTAACGGAGGGAAAGGTTAAGATTCATAACTTAAGATTTTAATTTAACTTTTACTTTGAACTACAGCGGTGTTTTATTACTTTTTACCGAATTGATTGCAATTATATAAAAATATATAAGTGTGTGTGTGTGTATATATATATATATATATATATATATATATATATATATATATATATATATATATATATATATATATATATATATATATACATAACAATACATATTAATAATATATTACATATATATAAGATATGTACCGTATTACATATAAATATAAAAAAATAAAAATACATATTAATTAGTTGATAAAGCAGGGTATGCTCCAAGGAGATCAATTACAGTAAAAAGGGCTCACATCTCTCTTCACACTTAATAAAATCAAACTGCACCCCTCCTATGCAATTATTCACAGCCTCACAAAATACTGCACAGTGTCCTCCTTTCTGGTGTTATGGATATGGTCACCTGGCCTAGACAGCTTTTTGACTTCGTCTACAGGGGCCATGTGAAGGGATCGGTTGCTTCTGTCTGGCTCCCCTACTGACCAATCCTGTTTAACAATGAGGTTCAGACCGCCCAGCTCATTTGCATACAAGGACACAGAAATACAGAAATAAATAAATGAAGAAATACGTGTGGACACATAAATACAGGCATAAATAAATGAAGAAATACAGAAATGTAGAAATAGATTTATTTAATGATGTCCTGTTTAAGTATAACTTATATTTATTTATACATTTATTTAAGCATTTATTTATTTATTCCTGTATTTATTTATTTATTTATTTAAACATTCCTTTATTTATTTATACATTTATTTAAGCATTTATTTATTTATTTATACATTTATTTAAGCATTTATTTATTTATTCCTGTATTTATTCCTGCATTTATTTATTTATTTATAATAAATAAATGCACAGACGCGAATGGTTGCGAAAAATTCGCTTTTTCGCAACCATTCGCGTCTGTGCATTGACTTAACATGTAATCTGGTCGCGCGAATATTTCGCAACCAAAAGCGTTACGAATCTTCGTGACGCGTTACTCGCGTCAGTTTACTCGCTCGACAATAAAGCTGCGTTCACACCAAACGTGTCACGAATGTTACTCGCGCCTGAAAGGGGGCGTGGCTTATCTCCGTCAAAACAGTTACCGTGTCCTTCATCCACCATGGAAATAACCACTAGTTCTGCTTCATACTTGTTGTGTAAACTCCACATACTCATTTTAATATTATATTTTGACACATAATATATAAAGAATATCACAATAATGTTAGTAAATTGTACACGCCCACAATTTTTTTTAGCCAATTCCCACTGCTAGTATTCCAGAACCTGAGGAAACCAGGAATGGCCGACACGACATGAAGAGAGAAACACGGAGTCTTGAGCAGATAGTTGGAGCAAGTTTGCGTCCTTTAATGATTCACAGGACACGGACCTGCATACATGCACTTCCCCTTGTATAATCCACATAGGGAAATTTGCTTCTTCGCAACCGTTGGAGTCTGTGCATTGAAAGTCTGTCTGGCCTGCACAGCAGATACATGTGGAGTGCCGTGCACACAGTAATAATACAATATAAGCAACACCAGTAATCTACCAACACATACATCCATTATCTTAGGTGAACAATGATCCCATATACAGTCAGGTCCATAAATATTTGGACATTGACACATTTTTCATTATTTTGGCTCTGTGCACCACAACAATGGAGTTGAAATGAACGTTGTAGTTCCTACACCGTTCACCTGATTTGGATGTAAATACCCTCAAATTAAAGCTGAAAGTCTGCACTTAAAGCACATCTTGATTCTTTTCATTTCAACTCCATTGTTGTGGTGTACAGAGCCAAAATAATGAAAAATGTGTCACTGTACACTTTGAGTGGCATGCGCCCGGTTTCTGTTAGTAGCTGTGTATGATGTTCTGTCTTCTTTGTCCTCTCCAGGAACGCCTGCTGCTCTCCATCCTTCCCAAGCACATAGCTGACGAGATGCTGCAGGACATGAAGAAGGAGCCCAGTCAGAAAGAGATGCAGCAGTTCAACACCATGTACATGTACAGACACGAAAACGTCAGGTAACTTGGTTCCTCTGTAGGCTTTGACCATGACCGACTAGCTGAACGTCCATATGGAACAGGAGCAGCAGGAGGCTCTCAGTGGTGTCCAGGTTTCTACTGGATCCCAGACACAGCTGTTCTAATCATTCCTCCTGTTTATACTGGAGAGTTCTTCTTAATTTGTTTTCAGTGTAAGCGATGGGCTGAAGCTAATATGAGGCATCGACAAATGACATGGCTATATTCTAATTTAACAGTCTTTATAGCAACAACAAACAAAGTAAATACTTATGTAGATAAGACACAGGTTAAGTCTGTTACCTGAAGCATCAACATCCAGTGAAGCGTGAATGCAATGCTTACAGTCTCAAACACCAGCAACTAGACTGATCCGCTGGAATGAGATGTGAGGCTTGCTTTAATAACCCGTCAGAGAAGTGTGATACACACAGAATGAAGATGCTCCATTCCACTGTGTTTTAAATACATTCTCTGTGGCTCATTTTCAGGTTCTGAATCTTCTGAATTATTCAATTCAAGCAATTCTTTAAACTTCACAGAAATGATGAGCTAATTTATTATCAACACTGACTGATATGAGAAGAAATAACATAAAATGTGATGGCTTTATTGGTTCTATTCACACCTACTGAAACAACGAGTGGGTGAGGTTTCCGTTCCGTTTCAATGTGGCTCAGTGCAAATGCATTTTGTCAGACTGAACCAACGTTATCAGACTAAAACACATGCGGGGTTCCTACGGTCATGGAGAACCTGGAAAAGTCATGGCATTTTTAAATGGTTATTTCCAGGCCTGGAAAAGTCCTTGAAAAAATAAAATCCCCAAAGTTTAGTAAAAGTCATGTAAATGTGTTATATTCATGTGTTCATGACGTTCATTTACGCTGAGTTTGAAATAATGAATATGCTTTTAAAAGAAAGACTCAGAATATAAGCAGGCATACATACAGGCATCTATATAAATATTTATTCTTTTAATCAAACTATTGTCTCATTCATTTGAGTCATTTAAGGTTTACTGTATGCTTTGTGTTCTCATTGTTAGTTTAAATACTACATTTACTCACTTCTTACTGTTTACACCCAGATTGGTTTAAAGTCATGAAACCCATTGGTCAAGATGTGTATGAACCCTGCTCATACCTGACATGGCTCGTTGCCGATTCAAAGCTCCTGTCGTCTCCATCAACACTGTAAGATCACAGCATCTCCACCAGCTGGTAAAGATGCTGCCTCCTGTCAGTGGGGTTCTCCACCCTGACCACTAATAGAAAAGCAGCGCGTCATCAGTGTTCCTCAGGGATCGCTGCTCTGCGTTGAAAGACTGGACACAGATTGAAAGAGGGAATATGTGCATGGATGATGATGTTTCTGTGACTGCAGCGAGCCGATACCAATGCTAATGGCCATCTATACCTGTTCTTGTGGGGCAGTATCTTGTTTGCAGACATCGTGGGCTTCACACAGCTGTCCTCGTCCTGCAGCGCTCAGGAGCTGGTCAAGCTGCTCAACGAGCTCTTTGCTCGCTTTGACAAACTGGCTGCAGTGAGTTACACCATTCTGTTTTACTGTATTGACCTCATGTGAGTGATCTGGATTGTTTTAAAGGATGAGGCATCGCCACAGTTACATAAAGTGTGTCCTGGAGTCATTTTTATCTTATATACTTCTACTGTATATATAAGAGTATTCATTATAAGATTATCAATATAAAAAAATAATCTGTATTTTCACATATTTACATCGAAAAAGGATTAGCTCAGCTAACTGAAGGACTAGTCGGGGTCTTCAGGCTGAGCTGAACTGACACAGAGGACTCTGTTTCACACATTCACAATCTGTTTAAGACATATATCCTCATGTCTTGTATGTAACCATTGCTCCATCTTTTATGTGTGATATCTTATTTCTTTAATCCAGAGAAAAGTGTATGAAGTAAATGTGGAGTATCAGTAAGTGTGAATGGCATTGATAACCCCTGGCTTTCCCAGCGAGGCTCCCTTAAGACTGGTTCTCAAACTTTTTCTGTATTCAGTATTAGTGGCTGCAGTGAGCTGCTTTCCTCTACAAATATTTAAAAACGGAGTTGTAGATTTGATACGGCTCTCAATTCATGCTCAATGTAGAGCTTAGATCTATTTTCTGTTTTGAGAGACGCAACAGCAGAAAAGATCTCACGGAGGCTTTTAGCAAAACGCCAAGACTCGTTGAGTCGTGCATGCGCAGCGTAGCCTGTTAACGGTGTAACTTAAACATTTCCGCGAAAGTTCAGGCATTTCTCCATGTATTTATTAATGACGTTTTATGTCCGTGTACTTTTACTTTTGTACTGTGTAAAGTTCTCATGTAGCTCATGTGGAGTGTTCATCCTGTTCTCCCCATAGTTTCATGTGTCAGTGTCCTTGACAGTGTGAGCAAGACACTGAAAACACTTAAAAGGATCTTCTTTTTTTAATAATAGTAATAGTAATACCGCCGTGCCCCAGTAGAGGGTCGCGCCCCACAGTTTGAGAACCGCTGCTTTAGACTGACTGTGTGAAAAATGGCAGCCCCTCATTCATTTGAATGAGGGGCTGCAAAACTACAGCTAAATGTTTCAGAGGTCAGCCTTTCTGTCATTTATATAATTGCGGGAAAAAGGCGATTCATAAGGCAATGCAGTCCATCTCTCTCTCTCTCTCTAAACCTCTTCTACCCGATCAGAAATATCACCAGCTGAGGATCAAGATCCTGGGAGACTGCTACTACTGTATCTGTGGGCTGCCGGACTACAGGGAGGACCACGGTGCATGCTCCATCATGATGGGGCTGGCCATGGTGGAGGCCATCTCGTGAGTACAGGGACAAGGCGGGCAGGAGCCGGTCTAAAGTTCACTCAGTGTCTGCTAGGGCTGTGCGGTAAAACCGGTATACCGGTTTCAAAGTTCCATACGGTATGAATTTTTCATATACCGTCATACCGGTGGTGCATAGCCGTAACGACTGTTATCAAAATGTAATGTTCACGGCTCACCGCTGAGGGCGCAGCAGTCTGAGCTACGTGTCATGTTATAACTTTAGACATGTTATAACTTTAGACATGTTATAACTTTAGACATGTTATAACTTTAGTCACGGTTATAACTTTAGTCATGTTATAACTTTAGTCATGTTATAACTTTAGTCATAGTTATAACTTTAGACATGTTATAACTTTAGACATGTTATAACTTTAGTCACGGTTATAACTTTAGTCATGTTATAACTTTAGTCATAGTTATAACTTTAGACATGTTATAACTTTAGACATGTTATAACTTTAGACATGTTATAACTTTAGTCACGGTTATAACTTTAGTCATGTTATAACTTTAGTCATGGTTATAACTTTAGACATGTTATAACTTTAGTCATGTTATAACTTTAGTCATGTTATAACTTTAGACATGTTATAACTTTAGACATGTTATAACTTTAGTCATGGTTATAACTTTAGTCATGGTTGTAACTTTACTCATGTTATAACTTTAGTCATGGTTATAACTTTAGTCATGTTATAACTTTAGTCATGGTTATAACTTTAGTCATGTTATAACTTTAGTCATGTTATAACTTTAGACATGTTATAACTTTAGACATGTTATAACTTTAGTCATGGTTCTAACTTTAGACATGTTATAACTTTAGACATGTTATAACTTTAGTCATGGTTCTCACGGTTGTAACTTTAGTCATGTTATAACTTTAGTCACGTTATAACTTTAGTCACGGTATAACTTTATAACAACAATTAATAACCCACACCTAACGCTCTCTAACAGGTAAAACACCACAACACAACAGTTTGTGACACATAAACAATTTGTAACACTAATAATTGTACATTTATATAATTACACCGCTGAACTGCATGCTGGGTAAAGCTCGCCCACTATCACAACAAGAAGAAACCGTACACCGTGAAACCACCAGAATCTTACAAAATACCGTGATTTACCGCCCAGCCCTAGTGTCAGCTGCATGTTGATGTGATGCAGTGGGTCAGTCACTGGCTCCACAGTGTGGAATCGATCACTCTGATGGACTTTCTGTGGACCACATCTGTGAAGTGAAGTGAACAATGAGGGGTCATTGAATCGATTCTGATGCAACATTTTGGTCAGACTCCAGACGAGCTGCCATGAATGGATTTCCTTTATTGTGGATGTCCCTCGCTGCTCTAAATGAGATCCATCAGAGTCAGTCTCCCCTATAGGCAGAGTCAGAAAAGAGAGCTGGGTTGTTGATTGTAACAAAAAACAAGCTAGTTGTGATTCCAGCTGTTTTTTATTTAACGTGGAGCTTTTTAAACCGACCACAGGTACGTCCGAGAGAAGACCCAGACGGACGTGGACATGCGGGTTGGGGTGCACAGCGGGACGGTCCTTGGGGGGGTGCTGGGTCAGAAGCGCTGGCAGTACGACGTCTGGTCCACTGACGTCACTGTGGCAAACAAGATGGAGGCTGGAGGGATACCAGGGTGAGAACAGACCGCCCCGTGACTTTTTTTAAACATTACATTTATTGTGTAGAGCCCAAAATCACAAATTACAAATTTGCCTCAGAGAGCTTTAAAATCTGTATTTATTATTTCAGTTTTTCAGTTCAATATATTCAGCATGTTTTCACCACTTTGTCTTAGTGTCAAACAGCCGTTTCCGACGGAGAACTGAACTGAAAGTGAATCAATCAAACTGATTAATTTAGGTCTTTCTTGCTGCTGCCCACATCCTCAGCGGTTCATGGCTTTGCTGCTGTGCCGGTGCTCCTCTGGGGTTGTGATGACCACTGCCTACTGTAGTAATACTCTGACTATGGATAAGAACATCATGCAGCCCCACTTCAAAACACCAGATCTATCACTTTAAGCCCCAGGCGCGGGACATCATGCTGAAAACATGGCCTACTTTCTACCTAATGTGCCCACAGCCTGAGAACGTGTTCCTGTTTGTCTTTAGTGAGTGTGCTGTGTGTGACTGGCCTGTAGCTGCAGGACTCACAAGGCTGCTGATGATAAGCCTCTGGATGTAGGCAGCTCAGGTTTTATTTTAGATGTCACACAAATCTAATGGTCCACTTCTGTGTGATGTGTCTTTACAAAACAACTTACGTAACTTACGCTAGCTGGCGAGCGCTAGCTGGCGAGTGCTAGTTGGGGAGCTGGCGAGCGCTAGCTGGCGAGTGCTAGTTGGGGAGCTGGCGACCGCTAGCTGGCGAGTGCTAGTTGGGGAGCTGGCGACCGCTAGTTGGCGAGTGCTAGTTGGGGAGCTGGCGAGCGCTAGCTGGCGAGTGCTAGTTGGGGAGCCGGCGACCGCTAGCTGGCGAGTGCTAGTTGGGGAGCTGGCGAGCGCTAGCTGGCGAGTGCTAGTTGGGGAGCCGGCGACCGCTAGCTGGCGAGTGCTAGTTGGGGAGCTGGCGAGCGCTAGTTGGCGAGCGCTAGTTGGGGAGCTGGCGAGCGCTAGCTGGCGAGTGCTAGTTGCGGAGCTGGCGAGCGCTAGCTGGCGAGTGCTAGTTGCGGAGCTGGCGAGCGCTAGCTGGCGAGCGCTAGCTGGTGAGCGGGGAGCTAGCTCTGACAACACTGTTTACTTGTTCTCAAACAGTGCAGCCACAAATTCTTGTGGAAGCTGCAGCTAGCGCTCGCGGAGCTGCAGCAGCTAGCTCCCCGACAACCACCAAAGGTAGCGGGACCAGCCCCGGCTCGATGCCCGACTCGGGCAGCGGGGACGCGGGCAGTAGACTTATAAACCGCCGCGGCTTGTTAATGATTGAATACGACTTTTTAAAATTTATTTAGTAGATGCGGCTTATAAAAGGGTGCGCCTTATAACCCGCTTTTTACGGTAATCTCTCCACCACTGATCGCCTGGTGTTTCTAACCTTTGACCCCTCTGTATTCTGTGGACCAGTCGAGTCCACATCTCACAGAGCACCATGGAGTGTCTTCATGGAGAGTTTGATGTGGAGCCGGGGAATGGAGGCGAGCGCTGTGACTACCTGAGGGAGAGAGGCATCGAGACCTTCCTCGTGGTGGTTCCTAAAGGACCGGTGGGGAAGAGTGGAATCAATGGTGTAGTGAGTCAAACCTGCCACACAATGCAAATATGTGGACATTTAAATGAGGGTCTTACATCCAGCCAGCTGGTACACAGCTGGTATACATTTCAAAATAAAAGATACTGTATGTGCAGCGTTCAAAATACATGGATATGTTGCAAATGTAAAAAGGAAGAAGGAAAAGTCATTAAACGTTTCCCAGTAATCACTTCCTGTTTGCTTGTTTCTCATTAGAAGCTGTCTGTTACCTCCTCCAATGGAAACTCCCCGCTGTTGATCAACACCACCGAGTGTAACGGCAGTGTGAACACAGCCTGCACCACGCCGGAGGACCCAGAAGACCTGGACACCAGGGTGAGACTACAAGCAGAACATGAGGCTCACTGGGGACACCCTGGTGATGTAGAGCTATTCCTAGGGCCACAACAGCATTTAGAAGCGGGAAATGTCTGACCAAAAGCAGTTATTTTCAGTGGAAATGAAGTAGCTTGTGATGCCATTTGCTGAACACATTGATTATGTGTTCAATGTTGACAGTGTATTATGGTCGCCTTGCCTCTCCTTGCTCAACATCATCTAGACAAAGCATGAAGCAGACATCCTCTGTTTGGTGCTCATGATGAAAACCAATGGATCATACGAAGCAAAGGAGCGATGCTAGTCTAATACAGCAGTGGTTAGAGTGCGGATTAGTTGTCAAGATATTGTTGTCATATAATACATTAAACAAACCTTTGTTGAAATACTGGATGAAGCGCTACCCAGCGCCCTGCGGCCATTCCTTTGCCAGAAAAGGCTCCATGTGGACACAGTTATGCTTCGACCTCAGGGGTCATGAACATCCCCAGCAAAGGGTTTCTCTATTGTGAGCAAGATGCTGACATTCAGAGATGACATTGATATAGTAAGATGTAGAAATGAATTATTTGGGTGCTTCTTTCTCCTGGGACTGCAGGTGGTGAACCCATCCTTCCCTAACCCTCGGAGGAGGCTGCGGCTGCGGGACCTGGCCGAACGGGTCATCGACGCTCAGGAGAACGAGCAGGAGCTCAACAAGCTGCTCAACGAGGCGCTGCTGGAGCGAGAGACGGTCCAGGCGTGAGTGATGCGCCTGGAGCACTTTGTGACGTTGGTGGTCGTTCATTAGCGCGACATCAGATTTCACAACATGTTTGGTCGTGGAAATTTGGTTTAAAGTCATGAAATGCATTGGTCAAGATGTGTATGAACCCTGCTTCATTTAAAAAGCTGTTCTTGTCTCAGCCTGAAGGGGAAACACACCAACAGGCTCTCCCTGAGGTTTGTGGACCAGGACCTGGAGACCCGGTACTCTGTGGAGAAGGAGAAGCAGAGCGGAGCGGCCTTCTGCTGCTCCTGTGTGGTGCTGCTCTTCACTGCAGCGATGGAGGCGCTCATCGACCCCTGGTCAGTCCACACCAGGCTTTCTCTCGTTCTGCTATTCACCGTGTGGCCGTGGACATTGGATCCTGATCCTATTCGTATGATTATGTACTCTCTTCTGTGAGCAATCCTCCACTCTTTCCTCACTGGGATATTGCTCTCTGCAGTATTGTTCTGTTAGGATGGATAGATGGATGTATCCTGTATTCATCACCGAGGGGAAATTCGTTCATCATAGTAGCAAGCAACTTACATATGAGATTTATAAATTAAAAAAATGAAATATCACAAAATATCAGGAATGCAAAATACTCAATATATATATAACAAAACAGTAAAGCGTAATAATTTAGGAAATTAAATGCAAAGAAAGTGCAAAAATGTAAAGTATGTGCAGTGTTTATGAAGGCTGTTGATGATGATGAACATTTAATCTGCTGTTGTCTCACGGCTTGTCTGTGTGTTATGGAACAGGCTGATTGCAAACTACATCACCTTTGCAGTGGGAGAGATCCTGCTGCTCATCCTGACACTCTGTTCTCTGGCTGCCATCTTCCCTCGAGTGAGTTGCAACCTATTTTCATACTTTCTACCAGTGTTTTGTCATGTTTTCTCTGCCTGGTAGCACCAGTTATCAGGTAGACGTGGTGACTGCCAAGTGTGTCAGGTTAGTCTGACCAAAGCCCAGAACCAGCAGCTGGATATTCGCTGCAGGGTTTCTTCTTGAGGGAAACGTGTCCTCCGCTATGAGACTCTGTGTTCTCTTGAACAAACACAGAGAACCCTAGCAAGCGTTCTGACACGTTATGAGCTCCTAATGCCTTAAAATGAACGGAAATAGTTTAATGTTTAACGGGAAGTATAAATTCAGTTCCTTTTTAATTGATCTGTGTCAATGTGTATTAATTCTGGAGTCGGGAGGAGATCCGTATCAGGACAGGAAACTGATCAGATGTAGATATACAGGAACAGAAATGGGAAAAAGATGGTTTGTTACACTTGGGAACAACAGAGACAGTTTCCTGAAGCATCGTGGTCCCACTGAGGCGGTGCGGCTTCCAGAGACTAAACCTGTGGTCATGGACCATATCTGAAGCCTGTGCTTCTTATCAAACTGATCTGATTCCTAAAGAAAAAACTAATTAGCACATTTCCCAAAATGTCAAACTATTCCTTTTTAAAATCCTTTTCCTAAAATCTAGATAGTGCAAGACTTCTGTGGCCACAGACACAGGCAGTATTGCCAAACGGTTCCGCTAGGAGCTCCAATTGAGTTCAACACGTGGTGTGCTGTGCACGGACCGTACTTTTCATCCCGCCTTGTCATGGAAATTCCGATATATTGATATGCAGCAGGCAGGTCAGTATTGATCGCTGCTGTCGTCCCAACATGCACACACAGTCGATCAGTGAGGAGCTAATGCTCTTCAGACCTTATCAACGACACAATGCCGTCAGCTCCACCGTGTCCATCTCAGTCCGTTAGCAGTGGCTCTGGTGTCGTAACAAAAGAAGTGAATATGACTTAATAAAGGCTCTAGCATACTGGAGGCTACGTGCAACAGGAATAGCGACATCATTTAATGTTGTTTAATTCTATTCAAAATGTTGGCGTTTTTATTTTGGGATCATATTCCCGTTAGAGTCATGGGTTCATGCACACAGTCAGATCAGTTTGCCATGGTTCAGGTTTATAATGAACAAAAGGTGAGTTTGCTGCTTTGAGGTGGAAAGTAACTGAATGAGATCTCATAGG
Source organism: Myoxocephalus aenaeus (assembly GCA_038501785.1). Taxonomy (NCBI): domain Eukaryota; kingdom Metazoa; phylum Chordata; class Actinopteri; order Perciformes; family Cottidae; genus Myoxocephalus; species Myoxocephalus aenaeus. Next base: position 547,433 of record JBAMJR010000076.1, on the reverse strand, counting down.
AGATTTGTTTGGGTTTGTATTTGATGAGTGGATTTGCTGCGTCAGGTATTTCCCCAGAAGCTGGTGTCTTTCTCCACCTGGATCGACCACACCCGCTGGGCTCGTAACACCTGGGCCATGGCGGCCATCTTCATCCTCACCATGGCCGACATCGTGGACATGGTGAGCGCTGCTGTTTCTTACAGCCGCAAATATCAAAACCTTTCTTCCTATTTATTAAAGAGCTTGGCTTTTCAATCTGAGAGCATGACTTATAGATTTCACTCAATATTTCCTCATGCTTTGATTGCGTTCTGATTTGCTAGGTAAACTGTATTTCTCATTTTTTCTTGGATAATTTGAAAAAAAGAAAATTGGGAAAACATGGGTCCAGTAAAGGTATTATCGTAAAGGAAAAAGTTTTCTTCCAAAAGGAAGGACAGGGCCAGGCTAAGGTGCAACATGGCAGGGATCATCTCATTGGTCAACTTTACAGCGGGCATTATATTGGTTGGGTTATTTTGAAAGGATTATTGCACAAAACAACTCCAAGAGCAGAGGAGCAATGTGAGAGGAGATGTTCCACGAGCACATAGACGTGAGGAGGAGCAACAACATATCCAAGTGTCAGAGAAGAAAAGCACAAACGGGGCTGTTTTCATGCGAGGACGGAGTTTTGATGGAATCTTGAGCAAAATCAAAGTCATGCTCTAAAAAAAAAAAAAGGAAAAAAGCTCTGTGTGGTGATTTGTATTAATTCCATAAGCAAGTTTTCAATGAGCTTTAATATTCCTTTTATTTCAGACTCATGGGTCCATAGAGCAACAAACACAACAACAATATATCAAACACAATAGAGGACGCGGGTAGAATCATTGTGGTTAAAAACATACAGACACAAACATACAGACACTTTAAAAACATACAGACACACACAGTTTCCAGAAACTAGAAGAATACCTCGTACCACTCTGTGTTGGCTCATTAAGACTTTTAATGGACATTTATATTTGTATATAACATTCCTCAACACAGCATGGAAAGTGGGAACGCTATGAGTCAGACACGACTTCACTGGTCCATCTGGGAAGCTTGAGCAGGATTCTGAAAGCATGTAATGTACGTGGTGTATAGGCTTTTATATGCCACGCAAATAATACCAAAAACATTGACATTCTGGATTGCTGCTGAAGGGCAGCAGAGCGTAGGTCAGGGGTGTCAAACATACGGCCCGCGGGCCGCATCCGGCCCACCAGTCCGGCCCGCGAGATAATTGTTAAAATTGTAGAAAAAATAAAAAGTCAGGACTCGAACCACTGATCCTCTGATTGTAAGACGGGCATAATAACCATTGAGCCACAGTCACAATTGATTACAGCACTGACTTTACTAAAGATATTGCCCAACTGCGAGGGAATCTGCAGAGGAGAGCCCAGGCAGGAAAACAGTGGGCTGAATGTTGGTCTTTATGTTTCTAGTTTACTGTAGAAAGACCTTAAAATAGAGTTTATCATCCAAAAACCTTCACCAATGATTTAAACAGAGAAATATTGTTGTTATGTATGCGTTATTATGCTGTGATTTTACTGGTCCGGCCCACTTGAGATCAAAATGGGCAGCATGCGGCCCCTTCACTAAAATGAGTTTGACTCCCCTGGCGTAGATCACAGGTTTTAAAGGATAGTGAGATATAATACCACTGAACTTTGTGTCTCTGCTGTCCAGCTGAGTTGTCTGCCTCAGACCCCAGACTCAAGCAGCACCACGGTGGCCCCGTCCTCCTCCTCGTCTTCCTCTTCCTCCCCCTGGTCTGGCCCCGACGGTTGTCTGGACAACCCCAAATATTACAACTACATTGCTGTGCTGGCACTGATGGCCACCACCATGCTGGTTCAGGTCAGTCACATGGTCAAGCTCACACTGATGCTGCTCATCACAGTGGCCACCGGCATTGTTAACATCTACAGCTGGAGGGACATCTTCGACCGCTATGACATGGCCCGCTTTCAGGACTACAGGTGAGGCAAACGAGAACCAGCAGACGTCTTTATTCCTCTTCTAGCACTCTCACCCTAACGCAATGTAACGGTAGATGAAGACTCAATCCACTGGAACCGGTTATTTGAGCTAAGACGTAGTTTCATGTCATCATGTGTTCTTATGCTGCGTTCACAACAAACGCGTCGCGAATGTTACTCATGCCTGAAAGGGGGCGTGGCTTATCTCTGTAAAAACAGTTACCGTTTCCTTCATCCACCATGGAAATAACCACTAGTTCTGCTTCATACTTGTTGTGTAAACTCCACATACGTGGGAACATCAAACTCCATGGTGTCTGGGTTCATAATATTATCCGTAGTCCCACAACAGCGTCTGAATGAAGCCGCTACCAGCGCTGCTTCAGGACCAGCAGCAGTTTGATTCAGCAGCAGGACGGGTGATGAGGGGCGGAGCTTCTCAACGCTGATTGGCTGACGCAACGCACATTTTTGAGAGGCGATTGAGGCGAATTATTCGTGGAAATTCACATCATTCGCGTCTGTGCATTGACTGCATGTAATTTACTCGCGCGTCAACTTCGCAACGCGCTTGGTGTGAACGCAGCATGACTCACACGGGCTGCTAGACTCTCTGGGTAATACTCTCCTCCAACCACGAGCACATCGCTGTCTGCTAGCTTTGTTTTCTCGTCGCCACTATAAAAAAAAAAAAATCCCATACGGAATGGAAATAGTTATGGTCCTCGAGGTCCTTTCTGAAAATGTTGTCGTTCAAGACAACTTGGCTGCTTGTACTCAATTCAGTTTATTTTGTATCGCCCAAAATCTGAAATTAAAATTCCCCTCAGGCTTTACAATCTGTAACATAACATCCCTGTCCCGGGACCTCACATCGGATCAGGAAAAACTCCCCAATAAAGATAGTAAAACCCTTTCACAGGGAAAACAGGAAGAACCCTTCAGGAGAGCAACAGAGGAGGATCCCTCTCCTGATGGACAGAAGCAATAGATGTCATGTGACCAGAATGAATAACGTAACAGAGTTACAGCACATTACATGAATATGACAGAAATTATTCATATAATGAGTAGTAGGCATGGTCCATGATCCAGATAACCACGATCCATGAAGCAGAAGGCGGTAGAGAGGAGGGGCATCAGCAGGGCCATGGCAGGGACAGGGGGTAGGAGACAGGAGGCAGGAGGTAAGAGGCAGGAGGCAGGAGGTAGGAGACAGGAGACAGGAGACAGAGGGCAGGACCGGCTCCAGACAGACACGATCCATGGAAACTTGAGGCGATGAAGCACAGAGGCTCCCGGGGGAAAGTACTGACCTCAGCTAAGTGATTGTGTGATCCAACAAACGAGTGATTTCAGGTTGAGGGGTTATGCAAATCCAGACTTGTTATCTTCCACTCCCTGAGGGGGACATCGGCTTTGCCCAGTTTGTGCGTTGGCACGCTGTCAATCGATGCGGTTCTACCTCTTGGACATGTCGGGCTCCTTTTCAGGGTCCCGACCTCAGGTAGGAACACGTGTTCATGGTTGGAGAGTATTCCCTAGCCTTCCTCTTGTGTTAGCGTTCTGTTAGCATCTCTTGTGTTAGCTTTCTGTTAGCATCTCTTGTGTTAGCTTTCTGTTAGCATCTCTTGTGCTAACGGGTCGTTTTGACCCATGTCTTAAATCAGCTGTAAAATACACTAAAAACAATTATCTATCATCCAATGTGTTTCTCATCTCTTGGTGACCTTGTTAGGCTTCCTTATCCATGAACATATTGTTTATGTTTTAATATTTTTGGTGTGGGCCTCTGGGCCTTTTCTTTGTCAGGATACCTCCATTTCTATTAAAGAAATGGTAAAATGAACCTCAAGAGAATCATATAAATAAATAAAAGGTTGTTGTGTTACCTGACTATTACTGAGGGGTATTAGAACACATCTCTTAAATCAATTTGTTTCATTTATTTTTTCATTTTAATATTATTAACTACAGTAACAGCTATGGTGTTACGGGTCAATTTCGACCCATATATATTTACTTCAAGAAAAAGGTTAAAAAGTAATTTTTCAGCAATAGAACTTTAATACAAACACAAAATGAAAAGCAGAACAAGTCATAACACAACATATAGATTTTCAAGGTCAAACAATAACCAATCAAGCAAATCTTATTTTTATAACTGGGTCGAAACCGACCCTAACAACACAAAGGTCATCATTTCAACCAGAGCAATTTATAATTTAGTGAAACAAAATGTGTTTTGTTTTATTTTGTATAAATAGAGGTTCCTGACAAAGTCAAAAAGCCTTGATGCAATAAACACATTGATGTGGTTCTTTTATGCATTTAAAACCTAAAACGGGTCGGTGCTGACTCTAATGCCGTGTTCACACCGGACGCGGCGCGAATTATCGCGCCGCGTTCACCGCGGAAGTTTAGTCGCGCGAGTGAAACGAGGGTGTTCACACCAAACTCGAAACATCGCGCCGCGAAAGGGGCGTGGCTTATCTCAGTCACTTGTCTCTGTGAAAGGAGCTTTCATTTCCGCTATCGACCATGGAATAAATAACCACTAGTTTTGCTTTATACTTGTTGTGGAAGTTCCAAACATGTCGGAACATGAAACGCCCTCGTGTTTGGGTTCATAACACCATCCGTAGCCGCACACAGCTCGGTGAATTTCTCCGACTCCTCCAGGAACTGTGTCTGGCTTCTCCGTAAAACGGATACCGATGCTGCCATCCACCATGGAATTAACCACTAGTTCTGCTTTATACTTGTTGTGTAAACTCCACATGTGTCGGAACATCAAACTCCATGGTGTCTGGGTTCATAATATTATCCGTAGTCCCACAACAGTGTCTGAATGACGGCCGCTGCCAGCGCTGGTTCAGGCGAAGCAGCAGCAGTTTCATTCGGGACCGGCAAGACGGCGGTGATGATGGGCGGAGCTTCTCAACGCTGATTCTCCACGTTGATTGGCTGCCGCAACTTTGCGTCACGCGAATTCTCCGCTGGAGTTGGGAGAATTGAACTCACGCGAATTCGCGCCGCGTCCTTCGCTCTGTTCGCCCCTCGTCAAACGCTCTGTTCGCGCCGCCTCAAACGCGTCTATCGCGCCGCCCCGCGAAAAAATCGCCGATTCGCGGGGCGGCGCGTCTGTGGATTGACTTTGCATGTAATCTGGTCGCGCCGCAAATTCGCGCCGCGTCCGGTGTGAACACGGCATAACACAAGAGGAAGGCTAGAGTCCAGTAGAGGGCTCTGCCTTTGTTCATAGAACTAGGGTTACAATATTCTGTGCTTTGTTCAATAACTTAACATACAAGAATTGCAGGGTTGGGGGTTTAAACATTATTATTATTATTATTAAAGCATACATTGTCAATATGTTGATGTTCTTTTGTGCAGGTCATACCTGGTGCCCTCCAAGTTCACGATGACTATTATGATCTTCATCATGATGGTCAGCTTCTATTATTTCTCCCGACATGTAAGTAAATATCTTCTGTGTTCAATGTGTGTCAACAGCATACAAAAAGATCACCATCACTACATGCAACATGTAGTGATGATGTTACTACCCTAACCAATCAGAAAATATGAATATAACCGCTGTTAACGACCTCTACGACAAAAACAAAGGGAAAATGTTGATTATAATTATGAATGCCAAAAACCTTGCAGAAAACTTGATTTGGATATGTGTGTGTGTATATGTATATATATATATATATATATATATATATATATATATATATATATATATATATATATATATATATATATATATATATATACACACACATAACAGCGTGGTGGAAGCATCCACAGCTCTGAGTCACGTAGACACGCTGTGGGCCTCGCTAGGTGTTTAGTTTGTCCGCTCTGGGCTGCTGTAGAAACACGGCGTGCTCAGTGCAAGAGGACCCGCTCCCCTTGTCCATATAAATGTGTATATCAATATTAGATTGGTTTGTATCTGTCATTTTCTTCGGAAAATTAGCAATTCAAGTTTAGTTGACGAATAAAGATGATCTTTTTTCAACTTTTTGGAATTGCCGTTGTCCTGTAAATGTATTGCTCACCAACCGCTGCGCCTGCAGGTGGAGAAGCTCGCCCGCACCTTGTTCCTGTGGAAGATCGAGGTCCACGAGCAGAAGGAGAAGGTCTACGAGATGAGGCGCTGGAACGAAGCGCTGGTGACCAACATGCTGCCGGAACACGTGGCCCGACACTTCCTGGGCTCCAAGAAGAGGGACGAGGTGTGTGTGTGTGTGTGTGTGTGTGTGATTTCATCTATTACACTCCTAAAAGGACATCTCTTCGGTCCGTTATTAGGAAACCCAGCATGGTTATCTGTGGTATTCTTGTCATAGTCGTATCAAATCGTATGAGTAGTTTGTTTTTAATGTCTTCTTCTCCACGTTGTCAACGTGACCTACAGGAGCTGTACAGCCAGTCCTACGATGAGATCGGAGTCATGTTTGCCTCAATTCCCAACTTCTCTGACTTCTACACAGAGGAGAGCATCAATAACGGAGGAATCGAGTGCTTACGGTTCCTCAATGAGATCATCTCTGACTTTGACAGCGTAAGCGCTATACGTACTATATACTGTAATGCAGCGTTCTCACGCTCATGGAGAACCTGGAACAGTCATGGAGGTTTAAAATGGTTATTTCCAGGCCTGGAAAAGTCCTTGAAAAAAATAAAATCCCCAAAGTTTAGTAAAAGTCATGTAAATGTGTTATATTCATGTGTTCATGTCGTTCATTTACACTGAGTTTGAAATAATGAATATGTTTTAAAAAGAAAGACTCAAAATATAAGCAGGCATCTATATAAATGTTTATTCTTTTAATCAAACTATTGTCTCATTCATTTGAGTCATTTAAGGTTTACTGTATGCTTTGTATTCTCATTGTTAGTTTAAATACTACATTTACTCACTTTTTACTGTTTACACCCAGATTTCACTAAATGTTTGTCTTGGACATTTGGTTTAAAGTCCTGAACCCGCTGGTCAGGATGTGTGTGGACCCTGTAATGACAGCCAGCATGAGACTGAATTGAATAGGCATTCATAAATAAAGGTTGTGACTTGTTGCTCCAGTCATGATGCTGCCTGTCTGCGTTCCTCTGACCGAGAGGACAGGAGCTGTTTTTGCAGCAGTCGGCGCTTCAGGCGCTGTCCTTCCCTCGGTCCGTTTGAACCTCCCTTTCTTCTGTTTCCATGTCAGCTGCTCGATGAAACTCAGTTCCGCTGCATCACCAAAATCAAGACGATCGGCAGCACCTACATGGCGGCGTCCGGCGTCACCTCCGACGTCAGCAACGGCTACACCTGCATGAAGGTCAGACGGTCACATTAGTGAAAACTCACTCTGAACGTAGAACTCAACAATTGCATCGCTATGCTGATTTAAAGTAGAATACAATGTGGTGACTATTCTGAATGAGATGGACGTCAGACCGGACGCAGCCTCGGTCTTTCTAGGGCTTCTCCGCTGTGCTGAACTGCTCATTGTGTTGTCCGGTCCTGATAACATGAGCTCTGTCTGACAGAAGGAGGAGCAGTCTGACAGAGAGCGCTGGCAGCACCTGGCAGACCTGGCAGACTTTGCTCTGGCCATGAAGGTCACGCTCATGAACATCAACTACCAGTCCTTCAACAACTTCATGCTGCGCATCGGTACGTCTGTCCTGTTATTCATGTCCCATAGATAAACAAGCTGGCAGGGCTATGTTATTATGGGGATGGAACCAGTGCTGTGGAAAAAGACAATATATCGTAGTAAGGCAACAGGTAAACATGGAAAAAGTACAATCCCAAAGGTTTAGTAAACGTCATGTAAATGTGTTAGTCGTGTGTTATTGTTTTTCATTTACGCTGAGTTTGAAATAATGAATATGCTTTTAAAAGAAAGACTCAAAATATAAGCAGGCATACATACAGGCATCTATATAAATGTTTATTCTTTTAATCAAACTATTGTCTCATTCATTTGAGTCATTTAAGGTTTACTGTAAGTCATGGAATGCATTGGTCAGAATGTGTGTGAACCCTGTTAACAGCAAACTAAAGCAGGGGCAGATCAGACAGCATGGAGGCTCGTTACTTAAATATGATGGACAAACAAAGACCATTTGCTAATATAAACCTGCGTTGTTGTTTCACTGGTAGTAAATATCTGAGCATCACTGTGTGTGATGTCACGGTGTTGTCGTCACCGTCCCTCGCCTCCTCTCTCTCCTCAGGGCTGAATAAGGGCGGCGTGTTAGCCGGAGTGATCGGAGCTCGTAAACCGCACTACGACATCTGGGGCAACACGGTGAACGTGGCGAGTCGCATGGAGTCCACGGGGGTCATGGGAAACATCCAGGTACGTGTTTACTCAACTTTAGCCTTCGTCCAGCCATTCGTCGTTTTTTTAATTTATTTTTATATATTTTTTTTCCTTTTCTGTTCACTATCATAACCTAATATACCACTAACACATATATGAACGTGTTGGATATATAGATTCTACAGTGTTCTTTTTTTGTAGAAGTTACCAAATTCAAGTTTTTTCTTTTTAATCATTTATGGCATTATAAACGGGTAATACTGCACAAACAATGTTGTTTAGGTATTTCTTCGAGCCACGACTGCTGTTTCCATAGAGCTGAAGGACTTGCAGCCACAGTCATGTGACAGGAGTTCATCATATCTCTGAGCGGTACCCGCACACAGAAGTCAAGCTGATTAGTCCTGGACCTCTTATACAAGATGGCCGACAGGTCCGGCTTTGGCCCAAAGCTTCACTCATAAATATTTTGATGTAAAGGATTTAATGACTAAGTGTAATGTGAAAGACTCCTCGTGACGGACCCTCAGAGAACTTTTGCCAACTTTCAGCTTGTTTACCATTAGCAACTAAAGAGAGCATTTTACCCTATAGAACTTCTCATAAAACCATAAACAGGTATCATGGAGGGATCCTGAAAAAAGGCTCAAAATCGGGTGAAAAATTAGGGAATGTGGGACATGTGAGTCTTGTCCTGGGAAGGAAAAGTCTCCTTCAATGTTAAAACACATCCAGAATGTTTTCACCCTCTATCACTAACGTCTGGAGAAAATCACCCGAACACGTGAAGGTTGAAAAAAACAGGGAACGGAGCAGAGAGACACGCCCACCTCAAATAAGACACGCCCACATTCAACAAGACACGCCCACCTTCAACAAGACACGCCCACCTTCAACAAGACACGCCCATCGTCGATAAGACACGCCCACCTTCAACAAGACACGCCCACCTTCATTAAGACACAAATACCTTTAAATAAGACACGCCCACCTTCAATAAGACACGCCCACCTTCACTAACGTCAGTGAGCAGCATGAAGCTACACAAGGACCCACCAACAGACAAAAGCAACACAATGAAAATAACGTAACCACAATCGCTCGGGTGAAAATCAGCTGACGGTTAAAGGAGGTCGTCAGAATCCCATGTCCACGCTCTCCTCTGTGCTGCTTTAGTTCATTTAGTTCTGTGTGTGTGTCGCCCCCAGGTGGTGGAGGACTGCTACAACATCCTGAAGGAGTACGGCTTCCGCTTTGTGAGGAGGGGCCCCATCTTCGTGAAGGGGAAAGGGGAACTGCTCACTTACTTCCTGAAGGGAAGAGACAAACAAGGCTCGTTCATCAACGGCTCCTCTGTCACTCTGCCACACCAGGTGGTGGACAGCTAAGGACCGCCCACACACACACACACACACACACACACACACACACACACACACACCAGCGATCACCTTTGTGATGAGTTTTTGGAATGAAAAGTAATCTGCCTAAAATTGCTAATACCTGAACTTAACTGAATGTTTACAAGTCAAATTAAAACACCACTGACACACTTTATACACACACCTGTGACAAAACACCACTCATTACTGAACGCACACACACACACACACACACACACACACGTGTTCACTGTCTGTGGAAAGATATATGTGCCGGTAGAGACTGTATTTAAATGTTCAAGATGAACCACGGAACTCAAAACATGAAGATTGGATAAATGAATGAATTTACAGAAAAGATGAGAAACTGACAGGAACACCAGGCATCCACACACACACACACACACACACACACACACACACACACACACACACACACACACACACACACACACACACACTATGAGATGATCAGACCGGTGGTTCTGTGGACCTTAACCACTCAGCTGTCATGTTGGATTCTTTGAGTTGTTGGGATGAACAACCTTTCAGCACGAGGACGACTGATTCAAGCCGACGTGGTTTCATTTGAATACGACGGCGTCTTTATCTCTTTCCGTGAACACGTCTCGGATGACAACAGAACATTGATCACAGACACACACAGCCTTTCTGATGCCACTCCCCCATTCACAGAGCACTTCCTGGTATGGAAACCCGACGATCTGATCCGAGCTCGTTTTCCCGTCTTTGACGAGGAAGAGGCCGAGGAAGAGGACCGGTGTGACGCTGCAGACCGATCCGCCACCTGTTGCTGCCCCTGTGTGGTTGTGTATAATAATGTGTGCGCATAGTGTATTTTTCCACAGTCAAAGTATTGTCTCTCCCTGATCAGATATGTCAGTACTGTGCCGCTGCAGCAATGGCTTCTGGGTGTTTCTGTGCCTCGCAGTGTCGACCATGACGGAGAACACGTGTGTGCGCTGTGTGTTTTAGGTGTCCAGAAGGTAGCACACATGGAAGAAGTATTTTCCACACACATTGTGGATTGATGGAAGTGCCTATGCCAGCTGTGATCACCATGTTTCATGTAGTTAAAACCATTTCATTACTTTTACAGGCAGGGAACATTCTCCGAATCCATTTCACAATGCGCTGAAAGGACCTTTCCTGTTTATTTCAACTTGCTGTGGTCAGCGTTTTTATGGGTTATTGTACAGTTGATGGCTGAGAGATGCAGACACGGGTCCAGAAACACCAGCAGTCAGACAATCAGACACCAACCGGTTAGTCAAGCTCATATGAAGAGAAAAAGAAGAAACTAATTAATTAATTAGTGTTTTTAACTTTGACTCCACTTCCTATCGAGCTGCACAGTTTCCCTGGGACTTCAGGTGACTCACTTTCAGTTTAAACTACTTATGAACTGGTATAGATCAGCTGATTGAAGTGAACGTCGGCCTGCTGGTGTTTCTTGACCCATCAGACCTATTGCAGTGATGTCCCTGACACATGACCTCAGCAGTCAACATGGAGAGAACTGGAATGTTCCTTTCACTGCATGGAGTCACGTGGAACAAGAAGGCTGTAACGAAAGATTTTAAAAATAACGTCAGAGTAAATTGAATTATGTAAAATGACGACGGCAACAAGAAGTTCAAATAATGACGTTGAACTCATTGCAGCCTTCCACATAGTTTGGATCAACTCCATTTCCACCCAGCAGGCTGAGCTCACCATGAACCATGTGGACCTGGTATGAACATGGATAATGATCTCTGATGATGAGGACTCAGCACGCGACTTAGAGCCAGCAGACTTTATGTTCCAGCTGTGCTTTGACACGGCTGTCTCACCACAGTGCTGTTAAGTGATGGTGTACTATTACTACACAGGCCTGTTTGAACGCGGCTACGATCGGATAACAAGCCAGACCGCCTCCAGAAGGGAAAGTGGATTCCCTGATCCAGATGAGGGATCTGGATACCTGGATCCAGATCTCCTGCTCTCCCACCAGGTGGAAATGGAGTCTCGCTCCTCTAGTAACGTCTGGCCTGAAGTTGTCCTGTTAGTCTCCGCTTGCTCGGTTGTGTTCGGGGCCGACGTGGACATTCCCCACAGACGTGCACAGGGTCCTGCGTATGCCGATGTGTTTACTGATGCGGTCGCACAGACCTGGGCGGGTGAAGGAGTTCACATCACTGGAGCCCGCGCGGTCACGTGGACACGGAGGAGGATCCGTCTCCTCGCAGCTTTAGGAGGCCATCTTGGATCCTCTACCATGTGAGGTGCAACGGCTCGACACCTGAATCCACACGGTAACGTCACGGTCCGGTGAAGCTTAGAAAACAAAAAGGAGCTGATCGTATGACGCGTTGGACCAGAGCGTGTGGAAGAGGCCCGTCGGCTCATGCAGGGTTCTCTTTGCTCTCACACACTCTGATCGCATTAAGGGACCCTCTGACATCACTCCCCCTGAAGCCTGTATTTGGGATGATCGTGCAGGAAGCAGATGTACTGTGTGTTGAGGGAAAGTTAATGTCTACTGCTGATTGTAAAGCTCATCAATGTCTGTAGAATGGGATGAAAGTGCAATAGTTTCTTCTTCTACAAACCTGTCACTCCTCTCTCAAGGAAAGGGTTAATCATTCCTTCCCCTTTAATTCATATTTTTATAATGTAATGTACAAGTTCTGTTCTATTTAAAGTGAAAACGTGAAGGACTGGATGTGTCCTGGTTGCACATAGAGTTTAGACAGTGTTTATTGGTCAGATTTATTTATTGGAAATGACAGGGACATTGTTTTAGTTTTTCTTACATAGATGTGAAAGTGCCAATGATAAAGGAATAGCTTTCAATGAAGCCACAGCTGTTTCCTGATTTGTATTGTAAAAGAATCTCAGGCTTGGGAACAACATTTGAATAAGGTGTCATGATTCCAGATTTTCTTTGAGCTAAGACCCAACAACCCACCGCTGAACCGCAGCCAGCTGACTCAACCAACCGGTCCAGTCTCGTGGTTCCAGTTCCAGATTTGATACAGAACTGTGATTGCACAGTTTTAGTGATTTCAATTAGATAAACTGCAAACCTCATTTCTGGTTTAAAGTTGAAATGATTTCTCATGCGGTGTACCCTCGTTCATTTCAGTTGTCATCACAAAGGTGAGTTAATTAAAAAGAAAATCCAAATAGACTTGCTTCAGTGTAATGATTACTGCACAGCAGTGGCGGGCCGTGCATTTTGGACCTGGGCCTTCAGTGCCGTCTGATATTGTTTACATAAATACGCGCATGACGGGATGCTGCGTCATTAACGGACGATGCATGTAGTTCACACCAACAAGAACATCACATGTAGTTATGTAGCCGAGGGTTTATCTTGCGCCTATACTTCACTTTATTAATAAAACAGGATGCTGCAGTTTGCACAAGACGGAAACCACTTTTATTCTCGCTCCATACTTCACTAGAACATTTCCTCTTCTTCCGTTTTCCCCTTCACAATAAAAGCCCCAGAAACGTAGATCAGAACACAGCAGCTTCCTAGAGAGCTGTTCAAGTACTCAATATAATAGTTCACAGTTATAACACTACAGTACCTTGATTCTGGAAGAGCTCATCAGCTCCACAACGTCTCAGCATTGAGCAGAGAGGCTGACGAGGATCAAATAATGAGTCAGTCAAGACCTGCAGAGCCTCTTCTTTCATTTTGGCTCTCTTTTAAAGTGACGTTTATTTGCGCATGCTAAGTGGAATAGATTTAGCTCGGTGCTTTGAAAAGAAAGAAATGACATTACTGCATTGTGTAATACATCATGTATCCTTATACTGCATGTACAGGTAAGTAACACTACAAAACAAGGACTATATCAGAAAGTAGAAGTGGTCATTCAAATGTTCCCTTGTGGGTACAAATCTGAAAGTGCAGGAGAAGTAAGCAGTAGATGAATCTAAGTAATATAAGAAACACAAGTCTACAGTTTTGTCCTAGTTAACAGGGAAGAAAACTCAATTAAGTTCAAAATGAAACTCAACATTGTTTTGTTAAATGTATTTTCATGGAATTAATTTATGTTTAGCAAAAGCTGTCATTTTCTGCAGGAAATACTTCATTAAAGGGGCGCCCTGATTCCCTGCTCTCAATTATTCACAATCAAATAAAATGTTAAACATGTGTACGGAATATTCAACACCTGAAGCAGTCTGTGAACACACCGTCTCTCTCTCTCCTGACTGAAGCAGTCTGTGAACACACCGTCTCTCTCTCTCCTGACTGAAGCAGTCTGTGAACACACCGTCTCTCTCTCTCCTGACTGAAGCAGTCTGTGAACACACCGTCTCTCTCTCACCTGAAGCTGTCTGTGAACACACCGTCTCTCTCTCCTGAAGCAGTCTGTGAACACACCGTCTCTCTCTCTCCTGACTGAAGCAGTCTGTGAACACACCGTCTCTCTCTCACCTGAAGCAGTCTGTGAACACACCGTCTCTCTCTCCTGAAGCAGTCTGTGAACACACCGTCTCTCTCTCTCCTGACTGAAGCTGTCTGTGAACACACCGTCTCTCTCTCCTGAAGCAGTCTGTGAACACACCGTCTCTCTCTCTCCTGACTGAAGCAGTCTGTGAACACACCGTCTCTCTCTCACCTGAAGCAGTCTGTGAACACACCGTCTCTCTCTCCTGAAGCAGTCTGTGAACACACCGTCTCTCTCTCCTGACTGAAGCAGTCTGTGAACACACCGTCTCTCTCTCCTGAAGCAGTCTGTGAACACACCGTCTCTCTCTCACCTGAAGCAGTCTGTGAACACACCGTCTCTCTCACCTGAAGCAGTCTGTGAACACACCGTCTCTCTCTCCTGAAGCAGTCTGTGAACACACCGTCTCTCTCTCTCCTGAAGCAGTCTGTGAACACACCGTCTCTCTCTCTCCTGAAGCAGTCTGTGAACACACCGTCTCTCTCTCTCCTGAAGCAGTCTGTGAACACACCGTCTCTCTCTCTCCTGAAGCTGTCTGTGAACACACCGTCTCTCTCTCCTGAAGCTGTCTGTGAACACACCGTCTCTCTCCTGACTGAAGCTGTCTGTGAACACACCGTCTCTCTCTCCTGAAGCTGTCTGTGAACACACCGTCTCTCTCCTGAAGCTGTCTGTGAACACACCGTCTCTCTCTCCTGAAGCAGTCTGTGAACACACCGTCTCTCTCCTGAAGCTGTCTGTGAACACACCGTCTTTCTCTCTCCTGACTGAAGCAGTCTGTGAACACACCGTCTCTCTCCTGACTGAAGCAGTCTGTGAACACACCGTCTCTCTCTCCTGACTGAAGCTGTCTGTGAACACACCGTCTCTCTCTCCTGACTGAAGCAGTCTGTGAACACACCGTCTCTCTCTCCTGACTGAAGCTGTCTGTGAACACACCGTCTCTCTCTCTCTCCTGAAGCTGTCTGTGAACACACCGTCTCTCTCCTGACTGAAGCTGTCTGTGAACACACCGTCTCTCTCCTGACTGAAGCTGTCTGTGAACACACCGTCTCTCTCTCTCCTGAAGCTGTCTGTGAACACACCGTCTCTCTCTCTCCTGACTGAAGCTGTCTGTGAACACACCGTCTCTCTCTCTCCTGACTGAAGCAGTCTGTGAACACACCGTCTCTCTCTCTCCTGACTGAAGCAGTCTGTGAACACACCGTCTCTCTCTCCTGAAGCAGTCTGTGAACACACCGTCTCTCTCCTGACTGAAGCAGTCTGTGAACACACCGTCTCTCTCTCCTGAAGCAGTCTGTGAACACACCGTCTCTCTCTCTCCTGACTGAAGCAGTCTGTGAACACACCGTCTCTCTCTCCTGAAGCAGTCTGTGAACACACCGTCTCTCTCTCTCCTGAAGCAGTCTGTGAACACACCGTCTCTCTCTCCTGACTGAAGCTGTCTGTGAACACACCGTCTCTCTCTCCTGAAGCTGTCTGTGAACACACCGTCTCTCTCTCCTGAAGCTGTCTGTGAACACACCGTCTCTCTCTCCTGAAGCTGTCTGTGAACACACCGTCTCTCTCTCACCTGAAGCTGTCTGTGAACACACCGTCTCTCTCTCTCCTGAAGCAGTCTGTGAACACACCGTCTCTCTCACCTGAAGCAGTCTGTGAACACACCGTCTCTCTCTCCTGAAGCAGTCTGTGAACACACCGTCTCTCTCTCCTGAAGCTGTCTGTGAACACACCGTCTCTCTCTCTCCTGAAGCAGTCTGTGAACACACCGTCTCTCTCTCCTGACTGAAGCTGTCTGTGAACACACCGTCTCTCTCTCCTGAAGCTGTCTGTGAACACACCGTCTCTCTCTCCTGAAGCAGTCTGTGAACACACCGTCTCTCTCTCACCTGAAGCTGTCTGTGAACACACCGTCTCTCTCACCTGAAGCTGTCTGTGAACACACCGTCTCTCTCTCCTGAAGCTGTCTGTGAACACACCGTCTCTCTCTCTCCTGAAGCAGTCTGTGAACACACCGTCTCTCTCACCTGAAGCTGTCTGTGAACACACCGTCTCTCTCTCACCTGAAGCTGTCTGTGAACACACCGTCTCTCTCCTGAAGCAGTCTGTGAACACACCGTCTCTCTCCTGACTGAAGCAGTCTGTGAACACACCGTCTCTCTCTCCTGAAGCTGTCTGTGAACACACCGTCTCTCTCTCCTGAAGCAGTCTGTGAACACACCGTCTCTCTCTCACCTGAAGCTGTCTGTGAACACACCGTCTCTCTCTCACCTGAAGCTGTCTGTGAACACACCGTCTCTCTCTCCTGAAGCAGTCTGTGAACACACCGTCTCTCTCTCCTGAAGCTGTCTGTGAACACACCGTCTCTCTCTCTCCTGACTGAAGCAGTCTGTGAACACACCGTCTCTCTCTCTCCTGACTGAAGCAGTCTGTGAACACACCGTCTCTCTCCTGACTGAAGCAGTCTGTGAACACACCGTCTCTCTCTCCTGACTGAAGCAGTCTGTGAACACACCGTCTCTCTCTCTCCTGAAGCAGTCTGTGAACACACCGTCTCTCTCTCCTGAAGCTGTCTGTGAACACACCGTCTCTCTCTCTCCTGACTGAAGCTGTCTGTGAACACACCGTCTCTCTCTCCTGAAGCAGTCTGTGAACACACCGTCTCTCTCCTGACTGAAGCTGTCTGTGAACACACCGTCTCTCTCCTGACTGAAGCTGTCTGTGAACACACCGTCTCTCTCTCCTGAAGCTGTCTGTGAACACACCGTCTCTCTCTCTCCTGACTGAAGCAGTCTGTGAACACACCGTCTCTCTCTCTCCTGAAGCAGTCTGTGAACACACCGTCTCTCTCACCTGAAGCAGTCTGTGAACACACCGTCTCTCTCTCTCCTGACTGAAGCAGTCTGTGAACACACCGTCTCTCTCTCCTGAAGCTGTCTGTGAACACACCGTCTCTCTCTCTCCTGAAGCTGTCTGTGAACACACCGTCTCTCTCTCTCTCCTGAAGCAGTCTGTGAACACACCGTCTCTCTCTCTCCTGAAGCTGTCTGTGAACACACCGTCTCTCTCTCTCCTGACTGAAGCAGTCTGTGAACACACCGTCTCTCTCTCCTGACTGAAGCAGTCTGTGAACACACCGTCTCTCTCTCTCCTGAAGCAGTCTGTGAACACACCGTCTCTCTCCTGACTGAAGCTGTCTGTGAACACACCGTCTCTCTCTCTCCTGAAGCAGTCTGTGAACACACCGTCTCTCTCTCACCTGAAGCTGTCTGTGAACACACCGTCTCTCTCTCTCCTGAAGCTGTCTGTGAACACACCGTCTCTCTCTCCTGAAGCTGTCTGTGAACACACCGTCTCTCTCTCTCCTGACTGAAGCTGTCTGTGAACACACCGTCTCTCTCTCTCCTGACTGAAGCAGTCTGTGAACACACCGTCTCTCTCTCTCCTGAAGCTGTCTGTGAACACACCGTCTCTCTCTCTCCTGACTGAAGCTGTCTGTGAACACACCGTCTCTCTCTCTCCTGACTGAAGCTGTCTGTGAACACACCGTCTCTCTCTCACCTGAAGCTGTCTGTGAACACACCGTCTCTCTCTCTCCTGAAGCAGTCTGTGAACACACCGTCTCTCTCACCTGAAGCAGTCTGTGAACACACCGTCTCTCTCTCTCCTGAAGCTGTCTGTGAACACACCGTCTCTCTCTCTCCTGAAGCTGTCTGTGAACACACCGTCTCTCTCTCTCCTGACTGAAGCAGTCTGTGAACACACCGTCTCTCTCTCTCCTGACTGAAGCTGTCTGTGAACACACCGTCTCTCTCTCTCCTGACTGAAGCTGTCTGTGAACACACCGTCTCTCTCTCCTGAAGCAGTCTGTGAACACACCGTCTCTCTCTCCTGACTGAAGCTGTCTGTGAACACACCGTCTCTCTCTCCTGAAGCAGTCTGTGAACACACCGTCTCTCTCTCTCCTGACTGAAGCAGTCTGTGAACACACCGTCTCTCTCTCCTGACTGAAGCTGTCTGTGAACACACCGTCTCTCTCTCTCCTGACTGAAGCTGTCTGTGAACACACCGTCTCTCTCTCCTGAAGCTGTCTGTGAACACACCGTCTCTCTCACCTGAAGCTGTCTGTGAACACACCGTCTCTCTCACCTGAAGCTGTCTGTGAACACACCGTCTCTCTCACCTGAAGCTGTCTGTGAACACACCGTCTCTCTCACCTGAAGCTGTCTGTGAACACACCGTCTCTCTCACCTGAAGCTGTCTGTGAACACACCGTCTCTCTCTCTCCTGAAGCAGTCTGTGAACACACCGTCTCTCTCACCTGAAGCAGTCTGTGAACACACCGTCTCTCTCTCTCCTGACTGAAGCAGTCTGTGAACACACCGTCTCTCTCTCCTGAAGCAGTCTGTGAACACACCGTCTCTCTCTCTCCTGAAGCTGTCTGTGAACACACCGTCTCTCTCTCCTGAAGCAGTCTGTGAACACACCGTCTCTCTCTCCTGAAGCTGTCTGTGAACACACCGTCTCTCTCCTGACTGAAGCAGTCTGTGAACACACCGTCTCTCTCTCTCTCCTGAAGCAGTCTGTGAACACACCGTCTCTCTCTCCTGACTGAAGCTGTCTGTGAACACACCGTCTCTCTCTCCTGACTGAAGCAGTCTGTGAACACACCGTCTCTCTCTCTCTCCTGAAGCAGTCTGTGAACACACCGTCTCTCTCTCCTGACTGAAGCAGTCTGTGAACACACCGTCTCTCTCTCCTGAAGCTGTCTGTGAACACACCGTCTCTCTCACCTGAAGCTGTCTGTGAACACACCGTCTCTCTCTCTCCTGAAGCTGTCTGTGAACACACCGTCTCTCTCTCCTGACTGAAGCAGTCTGTGAACACACCGTCTCTCTCTCCTGAAGCTGTCTGTGAACACACCGTCTCTCTCACCTGAAGCTGTCTGTGAACACACCGTCTCTCTCTCTCCTGAAGCTGTCTGTGAACACACCGTCTCTCTCTCCTGAAGCTGTCTGTGAACACACCGTCTCTCTCTCTCCTGAAGCTGTCTGTGAACACACCGTCTCTCTCTCCTGAAGCTGTCTGTGAACACACCGTCTCTCTCTCTCTCTCCTGAAGCTGTCTGTGAACACACCGTCTCTCTCCTGACTGAAGCAGTCTGTGAACACACCGTCTCTCTCTCTCCTGAAGCAGTCTGTGAACACACCGTCTCTCTCTCCTGACTGAAGCAGTCTGTGAACACACCGTCTCTCTCTCCTGAAGCTGTCTGTGAACACACCGTCTCTCTCCTGACTGAAGCTGTCTGTGAACACACCGTCTCTCTCTCTCCTGAAGCAGTCTGTGAACACACCGTCTCTCTCTCCTGAAGCTGTCTGTGAACACACCGTCTCTCTCTCTCCTGAAGCTGTCTGTGAACACACCGTCTCTCTCTCCTGACTGAAGCTGTCTGTGAACACACCGTCTCTCTCTCTCTCCTGAAGCAGTCTGTGAACACACCGTCTCTCTCTCTCCTGAAGCAGTCTGTGAACACACCGTCTCTCTCTCTCCTGAAGCTGTCTGTGAACACACCGTCTCTCTCTCTCCTGACTGAAGCAGTCTGTGAACACACCGTCTCTCTCTCCTGAAGCTGTCTGTGAACACACCGTCTCTCTCTCTCCTGAAGCAGTCTGTGAACACACCGTCTCTCTCTCACCTGACTGAAGCAGTCTGTGAACACACCGTCTCTCTCTCTCCTGACTGAAGCAGTCTGTGAACACACCGTCTCTCTCTCCTGAAGCTGTCTGTGAACACACCGTCTCTCTCTCTCCTGACTGAAGCTGTCTGTGAACACACCGTCTCTCTCTCTCTCTCCTGAAGCTGTCTGTGAACACACCGTCTCTCTCTCTCCTGAAGCTGTCTGTGAACACACCGTCTCTCTCTCTCTCTCCTGAAGCTGTCTGTGAACACACCGTCTCTCTCTCCTGAAGCTGTCTGTGAACACACCGTCTCTCTCTCTCCTGAAGCTGTCTGTGAACACACCGTCTCTCTCTCTCCTGACTGAAGCTGTCTGTGAACACACCGTCTCTCTCTCTCTCTCCTGAAGCTGTCTGTGAACACACCGTCTCTCTCTCCTGAAGCAGTCTGTGAACACACCGTCTCTCTCTCTCCTGAAGCAGTCTGTGAACACACCGTCTCTCTCTCTCCTGACTGAAGCAGTCTGTGAACACACCGTCTCTCTCCTGACTGAAGCTGTCTGTGAACACACCGTCTCTCTCCTGACTGAAGCTGTCTGTGAACACACCGTCTCTCTCTCTCCTGAAGCTGTCTGTGAACACACCGTCTCTCTCTCTCCTGAAGCTGTCTGTGAACACACCGTCTCTCTCTCTCCTGAAGCTGTCTGTGAACACACCGTCTCTCTCTCCTGACTGAAGCTGTCTGTGAACACACCGTCTCTCTCTCCTGAAGCAGTCTGTGAACACACCGTCTCTCTCTCTCCTGACTGAAGCTGTCTGTGAACACACCGTCTCTCTCTCTCCTGACTGAAGCAGTCTGTGAACACACCGTCTCTCTCTCTCCTGACTGAAGCAGTCTGTGAACACACCGTCTCTCTCTCCTGAAGCAGTCTGTGAACACACCGTCTCTCTCTCTCCTGACTGAAGCAGTCTGTGAACACACCGTCTCTCTCTCCTGAAGCAGTCTGTGAACACACCGTCTCTCTCTCCTGAAGCAGTCTGTGAACACACCGTCTCTCTCTCCTGACTGAAGCAGTCTGTGAACACACCGTCTCTCTCTCTCCTGAAGCAGTCTGTGAACACACCGTCTCTCTCTCCTGAAGCAGTCTGTGAACACACCGTCTCTCTCTCCTGACTGAAGCTGTCTGTGAACACACCGTCTCTCTCTCCTGAAGCAGTCTGTGAACACACCGTCTCTCTCTCCTGAAGCTGTCTGTGAACACACCGTCTCTCTCTCTCCTGACTGAAGCTGTCTGTGAACACACCGTCTCTCTCTCCTGAAGCAGTCTGTGAACACACCGTCTCTCTCTCACCTGAAGCTGTCTGTGAACACACCGTCTCTCTCACCTGAAGCTGTCTGTGAACACACCGTCTCTCTCTCCTGAAGCTGTCTGTGAACACACCGTCTCTCTCTCTCCTGACTGAAGCTGTCTGTGAACACACCGTCTCTCTCTCCTGAAGCAGTCTGTGAACACACCGTCTCTCTCTCTCCTGAAGCAGTCTGTGAACACACCGTCTCTCTCACCTGAAGCTGTCTGTGAACACACCGTCTCTCTCTCACCTGAAGCTGTCTGTGAACACACCGTCTCTCTCTCCTGAAGCAGTCTGTGAACACACCGTCTCTCTCTCCTGAAGCTGTCTGTGAACACACCGTCTCTCTCTCTCCTGACTGAAGCAGTCTGTGAACACACCGTCTCTCTCTCTCCTGACTGAAGCAGTCTGTGAACACACCGTCTCTCTCCTGACTGAAGCAGTCTGTGAACACACCGTCTCTCTCTCCTGACTGAAGCAGTCTGTGAACACACCGTCTCTCTCTCCTGAAGCAGTCTGTGAACACACCGTCTCTCTCTCCTGAAGCTGTCTGTGAACACACCGTCTCTCTCTCTCCTGACTGAAGCTGTCTGTGAACACACCGTCTCTCTCTCCTGAAGCTGTCTGTGAACACACCGTCTCTCTCTCTCCTGACTGAAGCAGTCTGTGAACACACCGTCTCTCTCTCTCCTGAAGCAGTCTGTGAACACACCGTCTCTCTCACCTGAAGCAGTCTGTGAACACACCGTCTCTCTCTCTCCTGACTGAAGCAGTCTGTGAACACACCGTCTCTCTCTCCTGAAGCTGTCTGTGAACACACCGTCTCTCTCTCTCCTGAAGCTGTCTGTGAACACACCGTCTCTCTCTCTCTCCTGAAGCAGTCTGTGAACACACCGTCTCTCTCTCTCCTGAAGCTGTCTGTGAACACACCGTCTCTCTCTCTCCTGACTGAAGCAGTCTGTGAACACACCGTCTCTCTCTCTCCTGAAGCAGTCTGTGAACACACCGTCTCTCTCTCACCTGAAGCTGTCTGTGAACACACCGTCTCTCTCTCTCCTGAAGCTGTCTGTGAACACACCGTCTCTCTCTCCTGAAGCTGTCTGTGAACACACCGTCTCTCTCTCTCCTGACTGAAGCTGTCTGTGAACACACCGTCTCTCTCTCTCCTGAAGCAGTCTGTGAACACACCGTCTCTCTCTCTCCTGAAGCTGTCTGTGAACACACCGTCTCTCTCTCTCCTGACTGAAGCAGTCTGTGAACACACCGTCTCTCTCTCTCCTGACTGAAGCAGTCTGTGAACACACCGTCTCTCTCTCCTGAAGCTGTCTGTGAACACACCGTCTCTCTCTCTCCTGACTGAAGCAGTCTGTGAACACACCGTCTCTCTCCTGACTGAAGCAGTCTGTGAACACACCGTCTCTCTCTCTCCTGACTGAAGCTGTCTGTGAACACACCGTCTCTCTCTCTCCTGAAGCTGTCTGTGAACACACCGTCTCTCTCTCTCCTGACTGAAGCTGTCTGTGAACACACCGTCTCTCTCTCTCCTGAAGCAGTCTGTGAACACACCGTCTCTCTCTCACCTGAAGCTGTCTGTGAACACACCGTCTCTCTCTCTCCTGAAGCAGTCTGTGAACACACCGTCTCTCTCACCTGAAGCAGTCTGTGAACACACCGTCTCTCTCTCTCCTGAAGCTGTCTGTGAACACACCGTCTCTCTCTCTCCTGAAGCTGTCTGTGAACACACCGTCTCTCTCTCTCCTGACTGAAGCAGTCTGTGAACACACCGTCTCTCTCTCTCCTGACTGAAGCTGTCTGTGAACACACCGTCTCTCTCTCTCCTGACTGAAGCTGTCTGTGAACACACCGTCTCTCTCTCCTGAAGCAGTCTGTGAACACACCGTCTCTCTCTCCTGACTGAAGCTGTCTGTGAACACACCGTCTCTCTCTCCTGAAGCAGTCTGTGAACACACCGTCTCTCTCTCCTGAAGCAGTCTGTGAACACACCGTCTCTCTCTCTCCTGACTGAAGCAGTCTGTGAACACACCGTCTCTCTCTCCTGACTGAAGCTGTCTGTGAACACACCGTCTCTCTCTCTCCTGACTGAAGCTGTCTGTGAACACACCGTCTCTCTCTCCTGAAGCTGTCTGTGAACACACCGTCTCTCTCACCTGAAGCTGTCTGTGAACACACCGTCTCTCTCACCTGAAGCTGTCTGTGAACACACCGTCTCTCTCACCTGAAGCTGTCTGTGAACACACCGTCTCTCTCACCTGAAGCTGTCTGTGAACACACCGTCTCTCTCACCTGAAGCTGTCTGTGAACACACCGTCTCTCTCACCTGAAGCTGTCTGTGAACACACCGTCTCTCTCTCTCCTGAAGCAGTCTGTGAACACACCGTCTCTCTCACCTGAAGCAGTCTGTGAACACACCGTCTCTCTCACCTGAAGCTGTCTGTGAACACACCGTCTCTCTCTCTCCTGAAGCAGTCTGTGAACACACCGTCTCTCTCACCTGAAGCAGTCTGTGAACACACCGTCTCTCTCACCTGAAGCAGTCTGTGAACACACCGTCTCTCTCTCTCCTGAAGCAGTCTGTGAACACACCGTCTCTCTCACCTGAAGCAGTCTGTGAACACACCGTCTCTCTCTCTCCTGACTGAAGCAGTCTGTGAACACACCGTCTCTCTCTCCTGAAGCAGTCTGTGAACACACCGTCTCTCTCTCCTGAAGCAGTCTGTGAACACACCGTCTCTCTCTCTCCTGACTGAAGCAGTCTGTGAACACACCGTCTCTCTCTCCTGAAGCAGTCTGTGAACACACCGTCTCTCTCTCCTGAAGCAGTCTGTGAACACACCGTCTCTCTCTCTCCTGACTGAAGCAGTCTGTGAACACACCGTCTCTCTCTCTCTCCTGAAGCAGTCTGTGAACACACCGTCTCTCTCTCCTGACTGAAGCAGTCTGTGAACACACCGTCTCTCTCTCCTGAAGCTGTCTGTGAACACACCGTCTCTCTCACCTGAAGCTGTCTGTGAACACACCGTCTCTCTCTCTCCTGAAGCTGTCTGTGAACACACCGTCTCTCTCTCTCCTGAAGCAGTCTGTGAACACACCGTCTCTCTCTCCTGAAGCTGTCTGTGAACACACCGTCTCTCTCTCTCTCTCCTGAAGCTGTCTGTGAACACACCGTCTCTCTCCTGACTGAAGCAGTCTGTGAACACACCGTCTCTCTCTCTCCTGAAGCAGTCTGTGAACACACCGTCTCTCTCTCCTGACTGAAGCAGTCTGTGAACACACCGTCTCTCTCTCCTGAAGCTGTCTGTGAACACACCGTCTCTCTCCTGACTGAAGCTGTCTGTGAACACACCGTCTCTCTCTCTCCTGAAGCAGTCTGTGAACACACCGTCTCTCTCTCCTGAAGCTGTCTGTGAACACACCGTCTCTCTCTCTCCTGAAGCTGTCTGTGAACACACCGTCTCTCTCTCCTGACTGAAGCTGTCTGTGAACACACCGTCTCTCTCTCTCTCCTGAAGCAGTCTGTGAACACACCGTCTCTCTCTCTCCTGAAGCAGTCTGTGAACACACCGTCTCTCTCTCTCCTGAAGCTGTCTGTGAACACACCGTCTCTCTCTCTCCTGACTGAAGCAGTCTGTGAACACACCGTCTCTCTCTCCTGAAGCTGTCTGTGAACACACCGTCTCTCTCTCTCCTGAAGCAGTCTGTGAACACACCGTCTCTCTCTCACCTGACTGAAGCAGTCTGTGAACACACCGTCTCTCTCTCTCCTGACTGAAGCAGTCTGTGAACACACCGTCTCTCTCTCCTGAAGCTGTCTGTGAACACACCGTCTCTCTCTCTCCTGACTGAAGCTGTCTGTGAACACACCGTCTCTCTCTCTCTCTCCTGAAGCTGTCTGTGAACACACCGTCTCTCTCTCTCCTGAAGCTGTCTGTGAACACACCGTCTCTCTCTCTCTCTCCTGAAGCTGTCTGTGAACACACCGTCTCTCTCTCCTGAAGCTGTCTGTGAACACACCGTCTCTCTCTCTCCTGAAGCTGTCTGTGAACACACCGTCTCTCTCTCTCCTGACTGAAGCTGTCTGTGAACACACCGTCTCTCTCTCTCTCTCCTGAAGCTGTCTGTGAACACACCGTCTCTCTCTCCTGAAGCAGTCTGTGAACACACCGTCTCTCTCTCTCCTGAAGCAGTCTGTGAACACACCGTCTCTCTCTCCTGAAGCAGTCTGTGAACACACCGTCTCTCTCACCTGAAGCTGTCTGTGAACACACCGTCTCTCTCACCTGAAGCTGTCTGTGAACACACCGTCTCTCTCACCTGAAGCTGTCTGTGAACACACCGTCTCTCTCTCTCCTGAAGCTGTCTGTGAACACACCGTCTCTCTCTCTCCTGAAGCAGTCTGTGAACACACCGTCTCTCTCTCCTGAAGCTGTCTGTGAACACACCGTCTCTCTCTCTCTCTCCTGAAGCTGTCTGTGAACACACCGTCTCTCTCCTGACTGAAGCAGTCTGTGAACACACCGTCTCTCTCTCTCCTGAAGCAGTCTGTGAACACACCGTCTCTCTCTCCTGACTGAAGCAGTCTGTGAACACACCGTCTCTCTCTCCTGAAGCTGTCTGTGAACACACCGTCTCTCTCTCTCCTGACTGAAGCTGTCTGTGAACACACCGTCTCTCTCTCTCCTGAAGCAGTCTGTGAACACACCGTCTCTCTCTCCTGAAGCTGTCTGTGAACACACCGTCTCTCTCTCTCCTGAAGCTGTCTGTGAACACACCGTCTCTCTCTCCTGACTGAAGCTGTCTGTGAACACACCGTCTCTCTCTCTCTCCTGAAGCAGTCTGTGAACACACCGTCTCTCTCTCTCCTGAAGCAGTCTGTGAACACACCGTCTCTCTCTCTCCTGAAGCTGTCTGTGAACACACCGTCTCTCTCTCTCCTGACTGAAGCAGTCTGTGAACACACCGTCTCTCTCTCCTGAAGCTGTCTGTGAACACACCGTCTCTCTCTCTCCTGAAGCAGTCTGTGAACACACCGTCTCTCTCTCACCTGACTGAAGCAGTCTGTGAACACACCGTCTCTCTCTCTCCTGACTGAAGCAGTCTGTGAACACACCGTCTCTCTCTCCTGAAGCTGTCTGTGAACACACCGTCTCTCTCTCTCCTGACTGAAGCTGTCTGTGAACACACCGTCTCTCTCTCTCTCTCCTGAAGCTGTCTGTGAACACACCGTCTCTCTCTCTCCTGAAGCTGTCTGTGAACACACCGTCTCTCTCTCTCTCTCCTGAAGCTGTCTGTGAACACACCGTCTCTCTCTCCTGAAGCTGTCTGTGAACACACCGTCTCTCTCTCTCCTGAAGCTGTCTGTGAACACACCG
This sequence comes from Myoxocephalus aenaeus, assembly GCA_038501785.1. NCBI lineage: Eukaryota > Metazoa > Chordata > Actinopteri > Perciformes > Cottidae > Myoxocephalus > Myoxocephalus aenaeus. The sequence continues at coordinate 520,829 of JBAMJR010000076.1, read as the reverse complement.
TCTCTCTCTCTCCTGACTGAAGCTGTCTGTGAACACACCGTCTCTCTCTCTCTCTCCTGAAGCAGTCTGTGAACACACCGTCTCTCTCTCCTGAAGCAGTCTGTGAACACACCGTCTCTCTCTCTCCTGAAGCAGTCTGTGAACACACCGTCTCTCTCTCCTGAAGCAGTCTGTGAACACACCGTCTCTCTCACCTGAAGCTGTCTGTGAACACACCGTCTCTCTCACCTGAAGCTGTCTGTGAACACACCGTCTCTCTCTCCTGAAGCTGTCTGTGAACACACCGTCTCTCTCACCTGAAGCAGTCTGTGAACACACCGTCTCTCTCTCTCCTGACTGAAGCAGTCTGTGAACACACCGTCTCTCTCCTGACTGAAGCAGTCTGTGAACACACCGTCTCTCTCTCTCTCCTGAAGCTGTCTGTGAACACACCGTCTCTCTCTCTCTCCTGAAGCTGTCTGTGAACACACCGTCTCTCTCTCCTGAAGCTGTCTGTGAACACACCGTCTCTCTCTCCTGAAGCTGTCTGTGAACACACCGTCTCTCTCTCTCCTGACTGAAGCAGTCTGTGAACACACCGTCTCTCTCTCTCCTGAAGCAGTCTGTGAACACACCGTCTCTCTCTCTCCTGACTGAAGCAGTCTGTGAACACACCGTCTCTCTCTCCTGACTGAAGCTGTCTGTGAACACACCGTCTCTCACCTGAAGCAGTCTGTGAACACACCGTCTCTCACCTGAAGCAGTCTGTGAACACACCGTCTCTCTCTCCTGACTGAAGCAGTCTGTGAACACACCGTCTCTCTCTCCTGAAGCTGTCTGTGAACACACCGTCTCTCTCTCTCCTGACTGAAGCAGTCTGTGAACACACCGTCTCTCTCTCTCCTGAAGCTGTCTGTGAACACACCGTCTCTCTCCTGACTGAAGCTGTCTGTGAACACACCGTCTCTCTCTCCTGACTGAAGCTGTGGAAAGCATCCTCCCTCATCTGGATGTGCACATGTAATTGTAATCTTCATAAAAATATAAAACGTTATCGTAATAGGCCTATTTGTTGACAGGCAAGGGGGGCTTGTTTGAAATTCCTTTTAATAAGATGGATGTAATCCTGATGTAATCTAAACCTTTTTGGGAAACCGATTAGAAGGAAAAAGATTTGGCCTCAGAGGAAAAGCTTCGTCAGTCTAACTCTACAGAGTTGAGAGAGCAGGTGGGCTTTTTTGTTGTAAATTGTGTTTATTCTCAAAAGCACAGAATACACAGTTATACATTGCACATGTCATTTTTCATTTTCTCTAGAGTAGTGCAGGCGTGTAGTACATGTAATCGTGCACACGAAGAGCTGTTATTGACTCTCACTAGGGCCTGGTTCCAAAATGAGTCTGGTATGTTCATGCCAAGTTCTTTTTCCCAATCTACTTTGATTTGACAATGTTAGTCTCAGTAATTGAGTTGATAGTTTGACATAATCGGGATATAAATCCTTTTACCTCTGTGTTCAGAATTTCCTCATATACGGAGTCTAGCAGCTGGGCTTTTTACAATCACTTTGACACTGCAACCAAAAGTAATGTGGAGTAAATTCAATTCAATTCAGTTTATTTTATATAGCCCAACATCACAAATACAAGTTTGCCTCGGAGGGCTTTACAATCTGTACACATAACATCCTGTCCCGGGACCTCACATCGGATCAGGAAAAACTCCCCTAAAGAGATAGTAAAAACCCTTTCACAGGGGAAAAAGGGAAGAAACCTGAGGGAGAGCAACAGAGGAGGATCCCTCTCCTGATGGACAGAAGCAATAGATGTCATGTGACCAGAATGAATAGCGTAGTTACAGCACATTCAATGAATATGACAGAAATTATTCATATAATGAGTAGTAGGCATGGTCCATGATCCAGATAATCCATGAAGCAGAAGGCGGTAGAGAGGAGGGGGGCATCAGCAGGGCCATGGCAGCAGGCAGGACCGGTTCCAGGCCGGTTCCATCAGCAGGGCCATGGCAGCAGACAGGACCGGTTCCAGGCCATGGCAGGGGGGCAGGACCCGGGGCAGGACCCGGGGCAGGACCCGGGGCAGGACCGGTTCCAGGCAGCCATGAATCCATGGAAAAAGAAAGTAGAGTTAGTAATGTGTATTGAAGAGACAATAGTTTATCCAGATGGAGAGAAAGGAGAGGAGGAGTGAAAGAGGAAGAGAAGAGGAGCGAAAGAGGAAGAGAAGAGGAGCTCAGTGTATCCTAAGATGTCCCCCAGCAGTCTAGGCCTATAGCAGCATATCTAGGGGCTGGACCAGGGCAAACCTGAGCCAGCCCTAACTATAAGCCTGAAACAGCCCTAAGTATAAGCGCTATCAAAGAGGAAAGTCTTAAGTCTACTCTTAAATGAGGTGACTGTGTCTGCCCCCCGGACTGAAAGTGGAAGCTGATTCCACAGAAGAGGAGCCCGATAACTGAAAGCTCTAGCCCCCAACCTACTTTTTAAGACTCTGGGAACCACAAGTAACCCTGCATTCAGTGAGCGTAACGCTCTGGTGGGGTAATATGGCACTATAAGCTCTTTAAGATATGATGGTGCATCACCAGCTAAGGCTTTATAGGTGAGGAGGAGGATTTTAAATATGATTCTCGATCTTACAGGAAGCCAGTGGAGAGCAGCTAATACAGGAGTAATGTGATCTCTCTTCCGAGTCCTTGTTAGTACACGAGCTGCAGCATTCTGGATCAGCTGGAGAGACCCAAGGGACTTTCCGGAGCAGCCTGATAATACGGAGTTACAGTAATCCAGTCTTGAAGTAACAAATGCGTGGATCAATGTTTCTGCATCGCTTTGAGACAGGATGTGCCGGATCTTTGAGATGTTCCGTAGGTGAAAAAAGGCAGTCCTTGAGATCTGTTTCACGTGGGAGCCAAAGGATAGGTCCTGGTCAAAAATAACTCCGAGATTCCTTACGGTGGTGGTGGATGCCAGAGCGATGCCATCCAGGGAAACCATATCGTCAGATAGTTGATTTCTGAGGTGTTCTGGGCCAAGTAGAATAACTTCAGTCTTGTCAGAGTTCAGCAGCAGGAAGTTGCAGGTCATCCAGGTCTTGATGTCTTTAAGACACGCTTGAAGCTTAGCGACCTGGTGGATTTCATCTGGCTTGATTGACAGATATAGTTGAGTATCATCGGCATAACAGTGAAAGTTTATGGAGTGACCTGGACGCATTTGTCAAGAACACACCCGTTGTGAATGACAACGGGTGTGCAGAAGTCATGTCCTTGTCTTCATATCAAATAAATCATTCATTCCTTTTACTGTATAACTATTACTGCATGAACACATGAAGAAGCAGTTATGGTGTGAGCGCCTGAGGTGTGTGGGCCTAATGTGTGTACACCAGTAGTGGGCCGTCAGGGCCTTCTAACCTTCTCTGCTGGCCTAAACCGAATCACAAAGTTATAGCTATTTTATAATGAAATTGTTTTTCACAAATACACTACATGTATTATAATTATTTTTCCCTATTAGCTTATTTTCTCATTGCACAGCTCCTGACTTTAGTCAACAGAAAGCTAGCTAGCTGCTAGCAGAACTCAGTAGGAGCAAGAAGAGTTCAGGCTGAAACATAAGAGAAGTTATGACATGTTTAGTGTTTTGCTTGGTGTCGTTTTTCGAACACTCAATGGCTGAAGGAGGAGAAACGGACTTGGTGGTGGATTTACTATATATATATATATATATATATATATATATATATATATATATAACCATAATTGACGTATATATTATATTTAAAAAATAACATCAGAAGAATCTTGTCCTTTTCCAAGCTCCAGTAGAAGTCGGCAGGGAGAGAAACTGAAGCTGGTTCTTCAGAGAATCATCACTGCATCTCCATCAGTTCAGACTCTCTTCACTTCTTCTGCATCATCAGGAAGGGAGTCGAGAACAGCTTCATTTATTTCTCAATGCAGAAAGATCTTGGAAGCGGTGACTGAATTATGTCATGAGATGTGATACAGACACATATTTCCCCATTTTAGCAGAAAGGTTGACCTCTGGAAAAGCTACTTTGATTTCAGACAGCGTGGGGAAGAGCAGCGGTGACGTTAGTAGTTGTGTCTCAAAGAGACAAAGCTTCACACAGAACGGGTTCATGTGTGCGTGAGGTTTGAAACTACCTGCTCTTTGCCTGGCAGGCTCTCGTTCAGTGTGAGATGATGATAAGATCAACTAGAGGCCAGGTCTGCCAACCATAGTGTGTCACTCAGCTCATGAAGAGGTCCTTCTCTTTCAGAAACTGGTCAGCTCAGCGCTGCAGTAGTTTTATTCCCTGAGGTCAGACTCAGGGAATAAAACCCTGAGAGGTCAGACTCAGGGAATAAAACCACTGCAGGTGAGCTGCGCCTGAGCAGCGCACCAGAGAGAGAGGAGGTCGTGTTCAGCTCCGCTTTAAGTTAGCTGACAAGTCTTCTGCTCTTGTTATGAAGTCTCGTCTGAGAGGTTTCAGTGTCGCTGTGAGCTGAGCGACCTCCTAGCTGTTATGAGGCATTTTCTCGTGTTTTGTTTGGACGGCAAAAATACGATTGTTGAGCTAGCAGGTTAGCTGCTGTTTGCTTGACTTTCTCTCCATTATATTTTTAGAATCTGCCGCAGGCCAATAAAAAAGGGCCCGCGGGCCGCAGTTGGCCCGCGAGCCATAGTTTGGACACCCCTGTGTTAATGTGTGTATGCTGTTTGTATTATATAGTTAATATTGTTCATTCTGATCTTGGCTCGTGCTCTTGAGTGTGCAGTGTTTTAGTGCAGCAGTTTTGTTGGATTGTTTTGTCATAACTAAATGTGACTGGTTCTTGTGAATTTGTTCTTGTTGATGTGGACTACAAGTATTGTCCGTTAACGACGCAGCATCCCGTCATGGGCGTATTTATGTATACAGAAGGCCCAGGTAGAAAATGCACAGCCCGCCACTGGTGTGCACCAGTGGTATAATGGGCTGACACTGAAACACACAAATGAATCACAATATCAGTGGGCTGTAATCTGAACAATTTAAATAGAATTAAAAATTCCGACAGATGATCTTGCACTTTGACTGATGGTTTTTAAATGTGTTTTATTTATTCCAAAACCAACGTAAGAACTTGTGCCTCTTCGGGGGAGCGCTAACACCGTTTCTTTCTCTATTCAAAATGGACGTAAAGACCGTAGCTTTAGCCGTTAAACGGCGCACTATGCGACTTCCGTTTCAACTCCGTTTTCCGCCTTCAAAATAAAAGCACCTTATCTCAAAACAGGAAACCAGATACATCTTGCTTACAGCAGACAAAAAAAAACAGCAGACAAAAAAAAAACATGCAACAAAAACAACAACATTGATTGACAACCCGTTTCTAACTTTAGAACACATATTGAGTTACTTACAATAGACGTGAAATTAAAAACAGAGGACAGCGCCCCTATCGACGACGCAGCGCATGCGCAGCAAAAAGACGTGAAGGAATTTCCGCTGACGTCACTGCGTATGTCTATAACAGGGCTGCAGCTGTCTGAGAGCAACAATAACAACCGGACTACACACCGCGGCTTTAACGCGACCTGACAGCGAACAATCGCACGGATGTTTCTCAAAATGCCGCCGTCGAAATAACCGTGGTCTCCGTGTCTCCATCCGGGTTACTGTCGCCGCCGTCGCCGCGAAACACGGAGCCTCGGCCGCAGCGGGAGCAGGGCAGTCCGGGGCTGCATCTGGGTCAGCGGGCCTCTCGGCGACAGCACTGCTGGTTTAGTGTCCCGTTGGGCCCGTCGTCCGTCAAACACACACCGTGGTAACATGCAGGCTAACGGGGCCGGTCAGGACCGAGACTCAGACCAGTACTGCCGAGCCGGGCCGCAGAACAGCGAGCCGTCCTCCGCCGGAGGAGCAGCCCTCTCTAACGGACAGGCAGAACCCCGCGATGGAGACTCCGTCACCGGGAACAACAACAACGGAGTGTCGGCTCAGCCTGCGGACAACAACACGGCGGAGAAGAAGAAGAAGCGTCTGTCCCAGTCCGAGGAGGACGTCATCCGGCTGATAGGACAACATCTACACGACCTGGGTCTCAAGTAAGTGAGCCAGGACTGTGTCCTCAGAGAGGCGGGGGACGATGTCCTGCAGCGGGACATCGTGAGCAGGGTTCCCTCGGTCATGGAGAGCCTGGGACTGTCATTTTAAAATGGTTATTTCCAGGCCTGGGAAAAAATAAAACCCCAAAAGTTTAGTAAAAGTCATGTAAATGTGTTATATTCATGTGTTCATGTCGTTCATTTACGCTGAGTTTGAAATAATGAATATGCTTTTAAAAGAAAGACTCAGAATATAAGCAGGCATACATACAGGCATCTATATAAATGTTTATTCTTTTAATCAAACTATTGTCTCATTCATTTGAGTCATTTAAGGTTTACTGTATGCTTTGTATTCTCATTGTTAGTTTAAATACTACATTTACTCACTTTTTCATGTTTACACCCAGATTTCACTAAATGTTTGTCATGGACATTTGGTTTAAAGTCCTGAAACCCACTGGTCAGGATGCGTATGAACCCTGATGATGACCTGTGGACATGTTGTCTTCTCTCTGGTCACAAACCAAACCTCTCAAACCCCGGCAGTGTGATGCTGAGCTGGATAACATAAGATAAAATAAGATAATCCTGTATTAGTCCCACAGTGAATTGCACACAAGAGACACATAGTAAATAAAATAAAAAAATCAAGTAATATAAATAAACAGTAATAAAAACAGTAAAGTCAAATAAAATAGCAATATTAAATATACAGACGGAATAAAATCAAGTATATGAAAAGTATTTCAATGTATTATATATTCCACCAGATGATGAATGTAATTAAAGTGGCCTAAAGTCTTCTAAGTGTTTGTGGTCTACTGTGAGCGCAGCTTGTTGTGCAGCCTGACAGCAGCGGGAAGGAAGGACTTTCGGTAGCTCTCCCATCAGCAATGTGCTGACATTCAGAACCATAACTGAATACATGTTCCAATCTGAAGGCCTGGACATGATCCACAAAGCAAACGGTTCCCATAACTCTGGGCTGAAGTTGGTCATGGAATTGAAACCGTTTGCTTTCCTGTTCGATGGAACATAATACGAACCACGTTATCAAATTCAGCTCGGTGGATACGTTCGCCACAGTGAAGAATTGCTCCTAAACATTCTGACATAAAGACCACGTTAAGACGGATATAGTCATTATGTTGCTCAGAGTGAAAGAGTTTGCTCTCTCTAGGAGAGGAGCATGTGTTTACAGTGTGAAGTGAAGGCTAAACCTCTTATGATGGGATGGCAGGAACCATCAACGGACCGAGAGTTCAAAGAGGAAATCGGGATTTAGATTTAAATTTAGATTTTTCTTCTGGTGAACAGATTCATTGTTTAGTCAATAAATTGTCCCGAAAATTGGAACAATTGCACATCACCAGTTTTCAGAGCTCACAGCTGTTTTGGCCATTTTGACTCCGGTTTCACTTGGCTCTTCGTACTTATACACAATATACAATGAACAAGATAAATATAAAAAAAGACATTAAATAAAACAGTAGTCAAAAAAGTGCAGATGGAGGTGTCGGATTTTGTGTCCAAGCAACGTCCAAAACTTAAACGTAGCAAAAGGTGTGCAGAGAAAAGTGGCGTCTCATCACACCGAAGAAGCCGAAACCAAAGAACGATTTAAATGATACAGAAATAGAAAAGCATCGTTAATTTTTGCAAAACACACATTTTCCACATCTCTTCAGTACTGCTTATAGATGTAGAAAAGGTGGGTTTCTGAAAAATTCGCTGAAAATACATCTGAGCCACAGATGTGATCTTTACGATTGTTTAACTACTGAAGATGGTAGTTACACAATTGTGAGGCAAAAATCACGTCTGTGGCTCAGATGTATTTTCAGCAGGGGAGTTACTAACATGCAAGTAACCATTTTTATTATAATAATCATCAGTCCATTTTCTATCGTGAAATCTGAAACTGAATCTGAAATAAAATTCCAGCTGTGCATCATAAAGCAATGTGGGTCAGTGTCCCTGAGACTGGCTGCTACGAGCCACACACACGTTATCGCCATGGTTCATGCACACAAAGTCTTTGCAGGAGAATCTGTGGTCTACGTTTGACAGCTGGTTACAAACCATTTGTCTCCCTCAGTCATTCAATTAAAAGTCAGTTCAAACTAAAAAATACGTCGCTTCTGAGGTCGAGTCGACTTTCTCCCACACGCAGATCAGCACTAACGGACGCAAGAAGTTTGACCACGTTTAATTCAACAAACCGATTGCAGGAGAATCCGTCCTCGGTGGACATTTGAAGCTCCGTTAAAAACCCAAGCACAGAAACGGAGGAGCGGCGTTGCTACTAAGACTTTCTGTCATTCAGATAACACTTCACACAAAAAGAGAACAAAGACGTTTTTCTATACACTCCGTCCTCTTTTAGACTCATATGTCTGACTGCTGCTATACAATACAGACTCGTAGTTCTTTTTATATATAGTTTATTAATTTATATGTTGTCTAAATGTTCTTTTTTTTAGCTGTTTTTGCACTTTATTATTACAATTCCCTTTATGTTGGACAGGAGAGAAACGTACTTTTGAATCTTCTGTATGTTTGCACAAATAGAAGATTTGACATTAAAGCTGACTTTGACTTTGAAGCAGAACTAACTAAAGCTGTACGTATGACTTTATTCTGGACATGTGAATGAAGTCGTGAATGCTCGGCCTCATATTCTATGTTGGAAGAGACTGATTGATTGGATTAGCCCCCTCCCTCCTGAGCTGATGCTGTGGCCCGTTCTGTGCTTACTGTCATACAATCATATGTTATTTATCAGTTGGTCACATGCCACAACTTTACATGTTCAAGTTATTATGATTGATTTTTCCTCTGCTGTGTACATTGCTGACAGCCAGACGGTGGACCTCCTGATGCAGGAGTCGGGCTGCAGACTGGAGCACCCCTCTGCCACGAAGTTCCGCAATCATGTCATGGAAGGAGAGTGGGACAAGGTGGGCCCCAGTTTTCTAAAATGCATATCTATATCTATTAGTCCAATTTACTAACAGATTATTTATGTGCTTGAAATCTCTGCTAGCAGTAGGGGTGGGAATCACCAGAGGTCCCACGATACAATATTATCACGATACTTAAGTCACAATACGATATTATCACGATACTTGAGTCCCGATACGATATTATCACGATACTTGAGTCCCGATACGATATTATCACGATACTTGAGTCCCAATACGATATTATCACGATACTTGAGTCCCAATACGATATTATCACGATACTTGAGTCCCGATACGATATTATCACGATACTTGAGTCCCAATACGATATTATCACGATACTCCAGTCCCGGTGCGACATTATCACGATACTTCAGCCCCGATACAATATTATCACGATACTTAAGTCCCGGTGCGATATTATCACGATACTTCAGCCCCGATATGATACTTATACGATATTATCATGATACTTAAGCCCCGATACGATATTATCACGATACTGCGACATTATCACGATACTGCGATATATTGAGTATTGCGATATATTGTGATAAAGTGCCTTTTTTCAACCGCAAATTGTCCCCAAAGGAAACCTTTGTCAACATATGTCATATCATATGTTTTCAGTCTGTTCATCTCACTTCAATCATTTTTATTGCAGCAAAATGGGACCCTAACCCTGACCAAAAAGTTACAAGATACTATGCTGTATCGATTCCCCCCCACCACCCCCACCCCTACTAGTCAGTGTTTGTCTAGTAATGTGTTTATCTTTATTGAGTCCAACCCGGTTTGTGTTGATCGCGCTTTTCCCTTTCTTCATTCAGGCTGAGAGTGATCTGAATGAGCTGAAGGCGTTGATGCATTCTCCGAGTGCTATTGTGGTAAGTGCAAGCTCAACAATTCTCAGACCGCTGACATACAGCTTTGTCTCTATGGTTCAACAAATCAACATTTTATGTGCAGCTCTGAAAATGGGGACTAAATAAAAGGAACCGCCAGTAATTAGCACTTGCGTTCAAACATTTTTGTCGCCAACACGTTATAAAAAAGGTAAACTATCATCGAACAACCACAGGAAAAACATAACGACTTAAATCTTAACTTCAATGAGTACTTAATGTCTGCTCTGAGAACATAAATATATCAAGTATGTCAAGACCCTGCAAATGATTAAACTGTTGAATCCTGGTACTGTGCCTCAGTAGTCTGAGACACAGCATCTCAGTGATACCTGGTTCATTCTGGATGTGTTACTTTCAGTGTGTTCACTGTCTGCACAGTACTCTTTGAGATGAAAAGAGCAGGACAGAAGTAAAACACAAAGTTTGAGGCTCACCAGCCTTGGTGTTAGGTTAACATATGGTACCGTCCAGATCTTGTGCAGATGTACAGTATTGTCAAGAAGAATGTCTGATAGCAGATATCGCCACTAGTCGGCGCTGTTCAGGCAGCTGGAGGTGATGGGGTCATGTAAGGAGAGGGGCGAAAAAGAGAAGAGAGCGAGGAGAACTTGGTCTTGACTTTGTCTGCTTCGGTGTTGGGACGTCCCGAAAGTTATGAAGAGAACCCAGAACATGTTGGACTGCTTTATTTCTTACAGTTTACTGCACCAGTTTTTCAAAATATCCCTTTTCCAAAAGTCTTTTTTATTTCACAACACCGATTTCCATCCCAAAGTCGGAGCAGAGCGTGTTTAGTTTGTGATTGGCCAATCACCTCAGAGGCTTCATACACCAGTAGAGCGGACTGTGGATCCGGGGTGGAGCGGGTCATCCTTCAATCAAAGGATTTGCAGGTTGATTCCCGGCTCCAGTAGTCCATGTTGTTGTATCCTTGGGCAAAACACTTAACCCTAAATTGCTGAGCCTGTGGTGTGTGAATGGGTAGGATTGAGTAGCTCCCCATCAGTGTATGAATGGTCTACCTGCTAGTGCCATTCGACCTCTGCAGCGGATCCAGAATGCAGCAGCTCGACTGGTCTTTAACCGAAATTCACCCACACTACTGGTTACCGGTGGTCGCCCGCATCCGCTTCAAAACATTGGTACTTGTGTACCGTGCTACGAACAGATCGGGTCCTATCTACATCCAGGACATGGTAACACCGTACACCCCAGCTCGTTCGCTCCGTCACTGCTTCAGCCAATCGGCTTGTAGCTCCGTCACTGCTTCAGCCAATCGGCTTGTAGCTCCGTCACTGCTTCAGCCAATCGGCTTGTAGCTCCATCACTGCTTCAGCCAATCGTCTTGTAGCTCCGTCACTGCTTCAGCCAATCGTCTTGTAGCTCCGTCACTGCTTCAGCCAATCGGCTTGTAGCTCCGTCACTGCTTCAGCCAATCGGCTTGTAGCTCCGTCACTGCTTCAGCCAATCGGCTTGTAGCTCCATCACTGCTTCAGCCAATCGGCTTGTAGCTCCATCACTGCTTCAGCCAATCGGCTTGTACACCGCGTTCCACATTATTAGGCAAATTGTATTTAAGGGTCATAAATATTAATTTTTTGGTTTTTCAATGAAACTCATGGATGGTATTGTGTCTCAGGGCTATTTGGATGATTGAAATCATCCAAATAGTAATAATAATTAGTTTGCCAGGTGAGCCCAATCAAAGGAAAACTACTTAAGAAGGATGTTCCACATTATTAAGCAAGCTACATGTTTCAGGCAAAATGGGGAAGAAAAAGGATCTCTCTGCTGCTGAAAAGCGGCAAATAGTGCAATACCTTGGTCAAGGTATCACAACATTGGATATTTCCAAAAGAATTGCGCGTGATCATCGGACGGTGAATAAATTTGTCACCGATTCACAGCACAAGCGGGTTCGTTCAGACAAAGGCAAAATAAGGAAGATTTCTGCCAAACAAATGCGTAGGGTTAAGAGAGCAGCCACTAAAATGCCATTGAATAGCAGCAAACAGGTGTTTGAAGCCGCTGGTGCCTCTGGAGTCTCGCCAACTTCAAGATGTAGGATGCTCAAGAGGTTTGCAAGTGTCCTTAAACCTGTTATTCGGCCACCCCTAAACCAAGCTCACAAGCAAAAAAGGTTGCAGTGGGCTCAGGACTACATGAAGACTAACTTTCAAACTGTTTTGTTTACGGATGAGTGCCGTGCAACCCTTGATGGTCCTGATGGATGGAGTAGTGGATGGTTGGTGAATGGCCACCATGTCCCAACAAGGCTGAGACGTCAACAAGGAGGTGGCGGAGTCATGTTTTGGGCCGGAATCATGGGGAGAGAGCTGGTAGGCCCCTTCAGGGTCCCCGACGGTGTGAAAATGACCTCGGCAAAGTATGTAGAGTTTCTGACTGACCACTTTCTTCTGTGGTACAAAAAGAAGAACCGTGCCTTCCGTAGCAAAATCATATTCATGCATGACAATGCACCATGTCATGCTGCAAAGAATACCTCTGGGGCATTGGCTGCTATGGGCATAAAAGGAGAGAAACTCATGGTGTGGCCCCCATCTTCCCCTGACCTTAACCCTATTGAGAACCTTTGGAGCATCATCAAGCAAAAGATCTATGTGGGTGGAAGGCAGTTCACATCCAAGCAGGTGCTCTGGGAGGCTATTATGGCATCCTGCAAAGACATTAAAGCAGAAACTATCAAAGAACTCACAAGTTCAATGGATGCAAGAATTGTGAAGTTGATATCAAAGAAGGGGTCCTATGTTAACATGTAACTTGACCTGTTAAGATGTTTTTGATTTAAACTTTTCTTGATTTCAGTAAATATGACCTCCTAATGCTGCAAATTCAACAAATGACAATTTGTTGTTCTTTACAACCTATAAAATATCTTGAAACTCTGAAATTCTGCATAATAATTTGGAACACTGTATTTTGAGTTTTTTATTTTTGAAAAAAATACTGTTATCATTAGGAGGTTTGTTCAATAGAATTTGACTTATACTCTAACAGTTGATGACTTGAAAATGATACTGACTGACTGTGCATTACTATTTAGGAAAATCTGAGCAAAGTGTAATTTGCATAATAATGTGGAACGCGGTGTAGCTCCGTCACTGCGAGCTAAACACTCTACAAAGTCAGACTGTTTGTTGTCCTGGCTCCTCAATGGTGGAATGATCTCCATTGACATCAGGACAGCACAAAGTCTCTACATTGTCCGTCACAAACTAAAAACACATATTTTTCGACTACACCTTGAATAAAGAAGGTAGCACTTAAATGTTACTTACTGATAGCACTTTGTCGTTTAACTATGTTGAAGAAATTGTACTTTCTTGATTCTTGTTGTTCTGAGTTTGTACTCGTGGTTGAATCACTTATTGTAAGTCTCTTTGGATAAAAGCGTCAGCTAAATGAAATGTAATGTAATGAATGGAGGTGAATTGAGTGGTTTGAAGACTCTTAAGGCGTATACAAGAACAAGGACCAGCAGCAGTTTGATTCAGCAACAGCAGGACGGCGGTGATGACGGGCGGAGCTTCTCAACGCTGATTGGCCTTAGCAATTTTCAGCGTCACGCAAATATTTCACCTGAGTTGAAATATTTCAACTCGGGTGAAAATATTTCGATGCGTTGAGAATTTTCGCTTGAAAACGCCTCATTCGCGCCGCCTGGCGAAAAAATTACTTTTCCGCAATCAGTGCATTGACTTTGCATGTAATCTACTGGCGCGAATAATTCGCAACACTTTTGGTGTGAACGCAGCATAAGATTGAACTGTACAAGGTGATCAGCATCATATTCATTACACACATATCATCATCATCATCATCGGGGATGATGATATGTGTGTAATGTGTGTTGTAAAGATGTGTGTTGCTAGCTGAGTTTTGCGCTACATTAATGGACTCACCTACTCCAGGTAACTCCTTGTCCAGGTAACTCCAGTCTTCCATGCTTTTCTTTATCAAATCATCCAGAACTCCGACAGAGGAAAAGAGGGAAGAGGTGATCAAACCCCTCTCTTCCCTCTTCCCTCTATCCTCTCTTCCCTCTATCGTCTCTTCCCTCTCTTCCCTCTATCGTCTCTTCCCTCTATCGTCTCTTCCCTCTCTTCCCTCTATCGTCTCTTCCCTCTCTTCCCTCTATCGTCTCTTCCCTCTATCGTCTCTTCCCTCTCTTCCCTCTATCCTCTCTTCCCTCTATCGTCTCTTCCCTCTCTTCCCTCTATCCTCTCTTCCCTCTATCGTCTCTTCCCTCTATCGTCTCTTCCCTCTATCGTCTCTTCCCTCTCTTCCCTCTATCGTCTGTTCCCTCTCTTCCCTCTATCGTCTGTTCCCTCTATCGTCTCTTCCCTCTATCGTCTCTTCCCTCTCTTCCCTCTATCGTCTCTTCCCTCTTCCCTCTATCGTCTCTTCCCTCTCTTCCCTCTATCGTCTCTTCCCTCTCTTCCCTCTATCGTCTCTTCCCTCTATCGTCTCTTCCCTCTATCGTCTCTTCCCTCTCTTCCCTCTATCGTCTCTTCCCTCTCTTCCCTCTATCGTCTCTTCCCTCTATCGTCTCTTCCCTCTCTTCCCTCTATCGTCTCTTCCCTCTCTTCCCTCTATCGTCTCTTCCCTCTCTTCCCTCTATCGTCTCTTCCCTCTCTTCCCTCTATCGTCTCTTCCCTCTCTTCCCTCTATCGTCTCTTCCCTCTATCGTCTCTTCCCTCTCTTCCCTCTATCGTCTCTTCCCTCTCTTCCCTCTATCGTCTCTTCCCTCTATCGTCTCTTCCCTCTATCGTCTCTTCCCTCTCTTCCCTCTATCGTCTCTTCCCTCTCTTCCCTCTATCGTCTCTTCCCTCTATCGTCTCTTCCCTCTCTTCCCTCTATCGTCTCTTCCCTCTCTTCCCTCTATCGTCTCTTCCCTCTCTTCCCTCTATCGTCTCTTCCCTCTCTTCCCTCTATCGTCTCTTCCCTCTCTTCCCTCTATCGTCTCTTCCCTCTATCGTCTCTTCCCTCTATCGTCTCTTCCCTCTATCGTCTCTTCCCTCTCTTCCCTCTATCGTCTCTTCCCTCTCTTCCCTCTATCCTCTCTTCCCTCTATCGTCTCTTCCCTCTATCGTCTCTTCCCTCTCTTCCCTCTATCGTCTGTTCCCTCTATCGTCTCTTCCCTCTATCGTCTCTTCCCTCTATCGTCTCTTCCCTCTTCCCTCTATCATCTCTTCCCTCTATCGTCTCTTCCCTCTTCCCTCTATCGTCTCTTCCCTCTATCGTCTCTTCCCTCTATCGTCTCTTCCCTCTCTTCCCTCTATCGTCTCTTCCCTCTGTGTCGCGCGACTATTACGCCACTCAATAAGCGAGTATTCAAAAAAAAAAAAGTTGAGCGCGGAGCAGAGCGAAAAAACATGGCGGAGGCAGAGAAATCAGTACAAGTCATCCAAGGTACTGCGGTCAAGCCAGCCAGTTTGTACTAGGCATTACGGTACGAGTGTGTAAGAACTGACTTCAAAATAAGAGCACACTTCCGGTGAAGGCAAACTGTATTCCGTGGACATTCTGTTTTGGAATTGCAAAATAAAAGCTTAGAAAATCACATTCATGAGCAAATGTGTCTCTAATTTAAAGGAAATGGTCCATAGTTACAAACTAATTCCACTATTAATAGTAGACCACCTCAAGATGTCACTTAGAGACAATCAAGACATTCTGATGTTGAATTACAAAATAAAAGGCCTTTTTTATTATTATTACTTTAACAACTCGGGGATGTTCAAGGAGCAACCTGTTTGTGCACTTTCTGAAGATGTTTTGCACTGTGAATTTGCACTGTCAGTTCTGTTTTTGAATAAAGGGTTGGACATTTTGTCACGATTTTGATTGACAATTTGAAAATCGATCAAAACAAGCTGTGGATTTTGACCTACAAAATCACCCACTAGATTGGGGATTTACAAAGTATTTTATATTTAGTATTCCAAAGGCCATTTGCACACGTCTTGCACATGTCAAGGAAATCAAGATGTCGCCGCAGATGGCAGCCTCGATACCGCTCTCTAGTACTTTTTCTGTTTCTATTTTGCTTACCTCTGTTTTACTTTGTTGTCCTTGTGTTCAATGGAAAAAACACCGTCAAACTCATCGTGTATATACGCATACATGATCAATAATGCCGTTTCGGATTCTGATGTCAGAAGGTGGGGGGACGAAAAAGACTTCAAAGACGTCACAATGTAGCTGAAAAAGACTTCAAAGACGACACAATGTACTGTAGCCTGCAGCTGCACATTACACAATACCGTGGCTACTGCCAAATCCTCCTGCTCTGAAATCATCGGTGCAGCAACACTTTTGCCTTCCCCCGTGCCTTCCCCCGTGACAAAATGTTAAATTACACACCATCCACTACATCCTCCAGCATCTGGACTCCCCAGGAACCTACGCCAGGATCCTGTTCGTGGACTTCAGCTCTGCCTTCAACACCATCATCCCATCTCTGCTGCAGGACAAGCTCTCCCAGCTGCACGTGCCTGACTCCACCTGCAGGTGGATCACAGACTTCCTGACTGACAGGAAGCAGCACGTGAGGCTGGGGAAACACGTCTCAGGCTCTCGGACCACCAGCACCGGTTCCCCCCAAGGCTGCGTTCTCTCCCCTCTGCTCTTCTCGCTGTACACCAACAGCTGCACCTCCAGTCACCAGTCCGTCAAGCTCCTGAAGTTCGCGGATGACACCACCCTCATTGGACTCATCTCTGGTGGGGACGAGTCCGCCTACAGGTGGGAGACTGACCACCTGGAGACCTGGTGCAGCCAGAACAACCTGGAGCTCAACGCTCTGAAGACAGTGGAGATGGTTGTGGACTTCAGAAAGAACGCAGCCCCACCCGCCCCTCTCATCCTGTGTGACTCCCCCGTCGACGCTGTGGAGTCCTTCCGCTTCCTGGGCTCCATCCTAACCCAGGACCTCAAGTGGGAACTGAACATCAGCTCCATCGCCAAGAAGGCCCAGCAGAGGATGTTCTTCCTGAGGCAGCTGAAGAAGTTCAACCTGCCGATGAAAATGATGGTGCACTTCTACACTGCCATCGTTGAGTCCATCCTCTGCTCCTCCATCACCGTCTGGCACACCGCAGCCACTGCCAAGGACAAGGCCAGGCTGCAGCGCATCATCCGCTCTGCTGAGAGGGTGATTGGCTGTAATCTGCCGTCCCTCCAGGACTTGTTCGCCTCCAGGACTCTGAGGCGAGCTAGGAAGATTGCAGCTGACCCCTCTCACCCTGGACATATCCTGTTGGAGTCCCTCCCCTCTGGCAGGAGGCTGAGGTCCATCAGGACCAAGACCTCACGCCACACAAACAGTTTCTTCCCGTCAGCAGTCGGGCTCATCAATGGGGCTCGGGTCCCCCACTGACTGTCTCTGTCACCCCCAGCTATTTTTATTTTTTATTTTTTATTTTAACTCTTTTTTTTATTTTTATTTTAATTTTCTCTTCTTTATTTTTTATTTCTCTTTACCATTCACTCCTCTGCACACCGCATACTTAAACACTCGTCACTTTAACATACACTTTAACTTAAATACACTTTAACGTACATTCACATTAACGTATCTGTTGACTGAGCACTTGCTTATCTTACACACATTTTAATACCAATTGCACTGTTGTTCTCGTTGATTGTTGATTGTTGTTTGTCTCGTCTTACGTCCCATGTCCATGTCCAATGTATGCACCTTCCGCCTCAAAAAATTCCTCGTTTGTGTGAAAACATTCCTGGCAAATAAACGGATTCTGATTCTGATGGGTACCATACCACATGCAACACTACAAATGTGCTGGCATCCAAAATAAATAGATTTAGCTGAATTTATTAGAAAAAAATGCCCTGACGACAGAGGGCTGGACCTTCCAGATTTACACAGAGCTACATCACAGCACACTATATTAATGGTGATAGGGAAATTAAAAATGTAGTTTGTCAAACTCGCTTCATCTATGATTGTCACACAAGTGAAAGTTCTGCTGAAGGAAATAGAAGCGGAATGGAAACTGGACAGACCAAATGTTACCATCCCTGTGAACACAGTTCATATAGAAGAGACTGGATTGTCACCACACATCGAGGGTTTTGCCCACACCGGGAATGTGAGTGTGAAACAGTTGTACCGTCTTTTGGGCCAAGTCAGGAAGTTGGTCACTTCTTCCAGAAATCGAAATCGAAATCCTTTTTATTCGTCATAGTACATACATACATGAAATGTGTCCTCTGCATTTAACCCATCCTTAATGTCTTAAGGGGCAGTGTGAGGCGCCCGGGGAGCAATTTAGGGTTCAGTGTCTTGCTCAGGGACACTTCAACATGTGAGCTATGGGGGGACTGGGGATCAAACCGGCTACCTTGTGGTTGCGGGACGACCACTCATCCCCCTGAGCTACAGCCGCCCAGCGAAGTACGACTACAGCGGCTGTCTTAAAGCTCTAACAAGACGAGCTTCAGCGTCCTCCTCTAACGCTGGTTCAAGACGTCATCACAAGGTGGAACTCTCGCTATGACATACACTACAACATGGAGCAACAAGCTGCTGTTGATTCTGCGCTCGCAGAAAATAAACGTAAAAAAGCGTGCCGAGGACCTCGTCAGCCTCAGATCAACATCTGTGTTCTTGAAGAGGTGGTCTCTGAAAACAGTCACAACTTTGCTGAGTTCTTTGGTCTATCCCTTTAAACACAATCGTAACATCTATGAAGCACAGTGTCACAGACTATGAGATTGTGAAGGATGTTAAATCTGCTACAGCAGGTCACTTTGGGGAGAGGTATTCTGACCCAACACTTTTCCTGAACGAGAGCGCTGCACTGGATCCCAGGTTAAGTCTCTACCCCACCTGGATGACTTCTCTTGGAGGGAGATCTCCAATTATCAGAGAAAATCTGGTAAGAGCACAGGTATGTGGTCCATAATATGATTTTATTTCAGAAATAATAATAATAATAATAATAATAATAATAATAATGTGGAATCATAAATTCTTGTAAAAATCACATGATTAAAAAAATAATGCTGAACTATTGAAAGTAGTTATTTAGATTTAAGAACATTTACATTTTTCATGAATAGTAATATAGCACAGCATCAAAATAGCTCTTGTGTTGTGGTGTTGATGCATCTCAAGTCACTTGTACACTTCCATTCCAGTAAAAAGCTGTTTTGTGTGACCGTGTCTTTCTTAGACCCAGGCCTCTGGAGAAGAGATCAGCCAAAGCAGAAGGAGACTGTAGCACCAAAGAAAACAGCGCTCAGTGAACTGTCTGGTGATTTCTTCAGCGTTGCAAATTTGACGCGCGAGTAGATTACAAGCAAAGTCAATGCACAGACAAATCAATGCTGGTTGCGAAAAAGTGAATGACGTGAATGACGTGAATGACGTGTTTGACGTGGCGCGAATTTGCATGGCGTCAGCCAATCAGCGTTGAGAAGCTCCGCCCCTCATCACCCGTCCTGCTGCTGAATCAAACTGCTGCTGGTCCTGAAGTAGCGCTGGAAGCGGCTTCATTCAGACGCTGTTGTGGGACTACGGATAATATTATGAACCCAGACACCATGGAGTTTGATGTTCCCACGTATGTGGAGTTTACACAACAAGTATGAAGCAGAACTAGTGGTTATTTCAATGGCGGATGAAGGAAAAGGGAACTGTTTTTACGGAGATAAGCCACGCCCCCTTTCAGGCGCGAGTAACATTCGTGACACGTTTGGTGTGAACGCAGATTTATTGTCGAGCGAGTAAAGCGTCATGAATATTCGCGCGACCAGATTACATGTTAAGTCACTGCACAGACGCGAATGGTTGCGAAAAAGCGAATTTTTCGCCGGGCGGCGCAATAGAGGCGAAATGGCGTAGCGAATAATTCGCCCGACACGGAGTTGCGAAAGCCAATCAGCGTAAATCAGCCAAGCTCCGCCCGTCGTCACCGCCGTCATGCCGTCACTGAATCAGACTGCTGGTCCTGAAGGAGCGCTGGAAGCGGCTTCATTCAGACACTCGTCCTGGAGGAGTCGAGCTGTGTGCGACTACGGATAATATTATGAACCCAGACACGACTACGGATAATATTATGAACCCAGACACGACTACGGATAATATTATGAACCCAGACACGACTACGGATAATATTATGAACCCAGACACGGGGGCGTTTGATGTTCCCACGTGTGTGGGATTTCCTTAACAAGTATAAAGCAGAACTAGTGGTTATTTCCATGGTGGATGGAGGAAATAGTAAATGTGTTCACAGACACGGAGATAAGCCCCGCCCCCTTTCCCCAGCGAATGGTTGCGAAAAAATGAAAAACGAATTAACCACATAGTCGAGCGACTAAACTCAGGCGAAAAAGCGTTGCGAATATTCGCAACGCTTTTGGTGTGAACGCAGCTTTAGTCATCACTCTTGATACAGATCGTCTGAGATAGTTGAAACAAAAATGAGCATCTTTACCAACAATGGTCCAAACGCTTCACACAGCATCTTGCTGTACAAGCAACAAGTGAGATATTGTTCTCTACAGTAGGGGAGTACAGCCCTCTCTCGAATGTTCAAATAAAGAAAATGACAGTTACAATTATCTTCTAAATTGTTAACATGGAAAATGTTCATTTAACTGCTTATTGTTCAGAAGAAGAGCCATTAGATGGCAGAAGGTACTTTGGATTTTTGCAGGTGAGGAAACGGGTGCTGCTGTTGTTAATTACCCTCTGCAATCATCTATTGGATCTTCTTTTGTTCCCAACTGGTGAAATATGTTTTTGTTCTTAAATTTTTTTTGTTACTGAAATATGATGATGTTTTAGTTTGATGCATTCCAAAAATAAATATCAGTCATCTCACTTGATCCCATGTAGCCTCTTTTTTTCAAGAAGAATCACAAAATGGCAGTTATCAGGGCATGCAACCAATGATCTGCTGATCTTTACCAATCAATACTCCATAGTCTAACAATTGCATAGTCGTCCGTATGGAGTAAAACACAATATTGAAATCGACGAGTACTGAAATGTCTTAATCCCCAGAACAACTGTGCAGCCAGTAGGACCCCATTGCACTACTGCAGGGTTCACTAACCTGCATGGACTGGGAGAAGATGGTCATAGACTACATGACGTTCTCCATTGGCTTGGATCACCCTTCACATTATTCACAGTTTAAGAGAAAAATGGAAAGCCTTTCAACAGCACGACTGTGTTTTGCTCCAAATCGTGAGCCGCGAAGTAAAGCATGACATCATCCAGTTCAAACTCCAATACAAAGTGAAACTTGAACAGAATTCAGCACCATGAACCTTTCAAAAACTGAGATCACTCGCTGGATGTGACCCAATCCCCAAGTTATCTTCAATAAGTGACCACGCCTCATTGGCTGAAGACCTAAACACCGTGTGCACATCATTTGACACCATAAACTGCTCAGAGGAAATGCTAGCCATCCTGGAGGCAGCACCCCTGCTCCCTTCCTGTGCAAAGCCTGGATAAACTGATCCTTACGTCATCCTTCCAATTGTCGAAAAAATTTCTCAGCAATGTACAAAAAGTGAGTGTAGGCACTGTAACGTCCTCAACCGTCATCACAGCACGTTGTCTTGAGCTCCTTCCTGTTTACCCTCTACACCAATGACTGTCAGTCCTTTAACTATCACCACATACTTCACATATTCTGATGACACATACTTGCACTCCTTCATGACAGTCATTTAGTTTTTGGGTATCAGGACTTCACACAATGGTGCAAGAACAATAACCTGCAGCTAAATGTAATGAAGACTCTCCTACAGCACCCACAGCCTTGCCTGTATTAATCATAAATAACCCCGTTGAGAGGGTTAAGCGCTTCAAATGGCTCGGACTCATCTTGGACAATAAACAGAGCTTTGAAGAACTCACCACTGATATCCACAAGCGCAGCAACAAAGACACTCTGCCATCCGCAAACCCAGAGGACTTTCTGTTGGCCCGCCTTCAGCTTGGGAACGACATTAAACCCGAATTGCTCCTGTAAGCGATCCCTGCGGTTTGTGAATGCGTATGAATAATTGGTTAGAGTTCTGATGGGCAGATGACACCTTGCCATCAGTGTATGAATGGGTGGAAGACAAAGCACCCGTCCATTTCCCTTTTACCTCAAAGTTGAGCTTGTGGCTCACAGACAGAGAATCCCATAAAATAATGCAAAAATATAAATCAATTAATGTAATATGATGTATTATTAAGTAGTGTATAGCCTATTTTTAAGTGTATGCAATTAAAATGAGCACCACCTTTACCAACTGCAACATTAAAGTGATGAACACATGAATGCATCAATAATTAAAATGGACGGAGCTGCTGGCGTTGGACCAAGAGGAGTTACTTGTGAACCTGCATGATTCCATCAGATTGTGTCATCATAGTAACTAATGTAATCATTGGTTGTGTATATATAGATAGATGTCACAGAAAGGAAGTCATACTCACAAAGCGTTCCGCACAGCTTCTCCAGTTTTCTTTTTGTTACCAGAAATGTTCTGTTTGTTTGTTTTGTTTGTTTTGTCTTTCCCTTTTTTGTTTTGTTTGTTTTGTCTCTGTCTCTTATCCCCAGTGTAAAGCGTCTTTGATATCTAGTAAAGCGCTATGTAAGTTTGAATTATTATTATAAACGAGACGGGGTCTCTGTTTCAAGACGGATCTGGTTTTACAGCCTGTCGGGTTAACAGGAACCAGAAGCACGTTATTTATAACACAATATAAAGATTTCAAAAACTTTGCACTAAAATGTTAAGATTTAGACGTGAATCCAACAACGTTGTTTTTTTGTTTTTTTTTATGAATGTTTGTTCAGAGAAAAAATAACTAATACAGGGTTGTTACGGTCATTTCAAAAATCCTTGAAAAAAATAAAACCCCAAAAGTTTAGTAAAAGTCATGTAAATGTGTTATATTCATGTGTTCATGTCATTCATTTACGCTGAGTTTGAAATAATGAATATGCTTTTAAAAGAAAGACTCAAAATATAAGCAGGCATCCATACAGGCATCTATATAAATGTTTATTCTTTTAATCAAACTATTGTCTCATTCATTTGAGTCATTTAAGGTTTACTGTATGCTTTGTATTCTCATTGTTAGTTTAAATACTACATTTACTCACTTTTTACTGTTTACACCCAGATTTCACTAAATGTTTGTGATGGACATTTGGTTTAAAGTCATGGAAAAGTTATGAAACCCATTGGTCAGAATGTGTATGAACCCTGCTAATATCTAAAACCCAAAATCAAATTGAAAACAGGATCTATCATCCAGATAGCTGGATGTTCAGGTCAAGGCCTAGATGTGGTTTGCGTACATGTTGCAGAACACAGGGTGGATGACTAATTCTTTGTCGTTTGGGCCTCTGCTTGTCTTCCTGTACAGCGGATGAAGTTCCTGCTGCTGCAGCAGAAGTATCTGGAGTATCTGGAGGACGGGACGGTCCTGGAGGCCCTGCAGGTCCTCAGAGCGGAGCTCACCCCTCTCAAGTACAACACTGAGCGGATCCACACTCTGAGCGGGTCAGTTCACCAGAGAAGCTTTTATTCAGAGAATATAACAACAATTACAATGTGAAATGTTGCTCATTGTCTTCATGTTTACATTTGGCTGTTTCCATGTTGCAGTAGAATGTTTAAAATCCCTCGAGCTGTGGTTCACAGTACTGTTTACTGAAACAACCTTTGTGACAGAATTCCATTATTGGAAGGATGTAGAATCCTCTGAAAAAACAAAGCCACAGAACACTAGAACCCTAGAACCCAATCCACACAGACATCCTTTCCATCAACATGTCCATATCTCTCTCCTCAGAGCTCCTGCCGCTGAGAGCAGCTACAGTAGTCTAAATAAATAAAGGATAAAGAAGCACTTTTCTACTCATGTAACTCATGGCTAAGTCACACTAGCCAATGAGAGTTTGGTCAGACAAACATATCGTCAAACCAATTGATCAATTGGTTGTCATTGGTTGACAATTTGACCTGAGGGGGCGCTTGAGGACATTTCTCAGTTACCATAATCAATGGAAATATAAGACGGTATCCTCTGGGGACCATGAATGTCCACACAGCAAATAGTATATGGTAAATACTCAAAACATGACTCTGTGCTGAGATATGGAACTTGGGACCAAAGTGACCGACATGACCCAAAGCCAGGAGGGCTTCATGTGTAATATGTGTGCTCATTCTAATGCAGTGAAGATCATACAATGGAACACAACCTAAAAATGTGCTGCTCTCCATGCTAGCCAAATATATACTTGTAAGAGACACGGATAGCTTTATTCTGGTCATAATCAGTAATTGCAACAATACATATGAAAACAAAGTGACACTGATATTAGTCTAGTAATGAACGGTCAATGGCATTTTCCTACTTGTTTCTCGTGTAGTAATTGTGAAGGAGGAGCCTCAGTCATATGAGTTGTGATTTTCATGAGCAGGTGTGTGTCTGAACAGCTGTGACAACGTCGTTGTGTATTGTGAAGGTACCTGATGTGCAGTCATGCAGAGGACCTGCGAGCCAAAGCCGAGTGGGAAGGCAAAGGCACGGCATCCCGAACTAAGCTGCTGGACAAGCTGCAGAGTGAGTGCAGCCGACTTCTTCGTCTATAGCGAACACTTTGTACTGTCGTTTCCATGTACAGCAGGAGCAGCCACGTTAACAGCAGTTAGTTCCCATCTGTAGTCGTGTCCTGTCTATTTGGAAATCCAGCAGCTCTCTACAAGGCTTTTATCTCAAACTGTGCATCCAGCAGTATGTTAACATTGTCCATAATGAACTTGTCATTGCAATATTAAAACATCTGGTCATTTACTAAACTTAAATTATTATTATTTTACTAGATTGTATGAAACCAAGGGGAAAATATACCGTCAAAATCGGGTTATAAGCCGCTACTTTTTTCCTCAACTTTGACCCATGCGGCTTAAATATCGGTGCGATTCTAAATTTAGCAGCAGTGGCAGAGACGTCGTGAGGAGACGCGATGGAAAACAGGTCTGAAGCCGGGGTCCTAGAGGCAGGGTCCTAACCCAGCTAGCTGGCGAGAGCTAGCTGGCGAGCGCTAGCTGGCGAGCGCTAGCTGGCGAGCGCCAGCTAGCAAGCGGGGCGCACATTCTTGTGGCAGCTGCAGCTAGCGCTCACGGAGCTGCAGCAGCTAGCTCCCCGACAACCACCGAAGGTAGCGGGACCAGGCCCGGCTCGACGCCCGACTCGGGCAGCGGGGACGCGGGCAGCAGCAGCAGCAGCGGCTTATAAACCGCCGCGGCTTGTTTATGATTAAATACAACTTTTTTAATTTATTTAGTAGATGCGGCTTATAAAAGGGTGCGCCTTATAACCCGCATTTTACGGTAATCCTTCTGCAGTACAGTAATTATTCTTTGCAGATGTGCAAACATGTTGTCAGTTTTGACAGCTGAAATGATGCTTCTCCAAAGATACACGTAAACATCTCTGCGACATACACAGAGTTACGGTGTTATGGGTAGCTCTAGGACGAAGAGGCGTCCAGAGGAGAACAAAACATACTACCAAGTATAAAAAAAGTCATACAATCGTCTCTGAGTGACCCCCATGCATGCTCACCTGCGTTCAGCCTGGAGAGGCAGAAGCTCAGCTTAATTAGTGTTAAAGCTGATCAATGGGTGTTAAATCTTTCTGGTTGCTTCCATGCTGTAATGTGTTTTACTGTAGCTGGTCACTGTATGTTCATCTTTCTGTGTGTGCGTGCAGCATACCTGCCTCCGTCGGTGATGCTGCCGCCTCGGCGCCTGCAGACTCTGCTGAAACAGGCGGTTGAGCTGCAGAGGGAGCGCTGCCTCTACCACAACACCAAGCTGGACAGCGGACTGGACTCTGTGTCTCTGCTGCTGGACCACGCCTGCAGCCGGTAACCACCCACACATACCAGGCTGATGGAAAGATACAGTTTTAATGTTTGATTGTAATTTACTGCCGTGAGACACCACTACTTTATACAGTATGGGCCACAACATTATATTCCTGTTTGGTTGGAAACAATATTCAGTTCTTTGAAAACACCTTACAACAACTCAGGGTTTTTTCATTGCCAGTTGATGATAAATAAATATGTAATCATTCAAACTGCATCAAACTACAGCCAGTAAGATATGTATGTCACCTATATGAACGCTGCTGTGTTTAAGTAGCATTATGACGTCTGCCTCTGTGTGTTTCTAATCTGTAGGAAGCAGTTCCCCTGCTACACTCAGCAGATTCTCACTGAACACTGCAACGAAGTCTGGTTTTGCAAGTTCTCCAACAATGGCACCAAACTGGCAACCGGGTCCAAAGACACCACAGTCATTGTGTGGCACGTGGACGTGGTAATCAATCATTTACTTATCGGCAGTGTTACTTCAGAGCAGGATACACTAGGTGGAGTGTGAGCGTTGAAATACCCAGATGACCGTATGGTTTGTCTGCTGGTCGACAGGAAACCCAGCAGCTGAAGCTGATGAAGACTCTGGAGGGTCATGCCTATGGTGTTTCCTACCTGGCATGGAGCCCTGATGATGCCTACCTGATAGCCTGCGGTCCTGACGACTGCTCTGAGCTGTGGCTGTGGAACGTACAGGTACAACATCTCTCACACTGTCAGCTGCTCGTCAGCTTCTGTCTGACAGACAGAGGAAGCTAATGAGGGAAGTGGATCACAGTTCAGTCAGAACCGTGATCCACTTTTAGAAAAATCAAACAAATAAAAAAACATTATGAATTGAATGACAGCTTTTGTCAGCTCTGTGGGGAATATAAATCAGCTACAGGCCACCGGCCATTCGTTGAGGCAGAAAGGATTAGGGAAAATCAAATATCCCATTTTTTATTTTTTTGACCAAATGCCTCGATATCAATATTGCTACGATATTTCAATATATATTTTCAATGTGTAAATGTCTATGGTTTACTATCGGTGCTTTATGACACTTTAATGTGTACACAACAGTAATGTGGATATAATGACTAAGTGGGTAAAGGTAATTAATAAAACAGCAAGAAGAGTCTGGTAAATTCAGAAAATGACATTAAAAACAAGAAAAGACTTCACGTATGCCATGTTACAATGTCCAAAACCAAAGTGGATATCTCGTCTCACGATAACAATAACATATTGTGACATTGCCCGGCTGTGAAGCAGCAGCACATGTTATTGCTTTGATTATATGTAATATATATTATATCATGTATATATGTCAAACTGACCTATGAAAACACCGTCACTGACAGTAAACGTCATTACTTATGTAAGGTCAAAAATGACATCATCTCCGTGTGACTTAGTTGAACAACATCAAATAGAGTATCATATGCGATACTATCTGGTACCATTCAAACTGAGCTATACTTTGACCTGTCATCCTGCCAACATGACAAAGACAACTCCTTTCTGACTTGAGTTTGGTTTGTTTGTTTGTTTGTTTTGTTTGTGTGTTGTATTCAGTCAATCATTACAATACAACAAGTAAAGCCACAATGTAATATACAAAACAGAAAGACTGAAAAGGTATAGGTAGAAGCATAATGCTTATATATTCCTCATTAGAGAGCTTTCTGTGATTCTTTCTGTGAACTCCAATGACTAAAAGTGTTGGTGTGAAAACTAATAAGCTTCCTGATGAAATAAGAACAAATACAATTAAAGGCCCGGATTTAATTTTACAAATATTTTATCACAATTACTCCCATTAATAGTTTTTAATATTACTGGGATATTCATTCTAATCTTTGCTTTATCCCATAATTAGGCCTACAAGACACCTCATGCTTAAGTGTGACTCATCATCATTTCACACACAAGCTTAGACCCTCGCTGCTTTTACTGCTGGCAAGCCTCAACCGCGACTGCTGATAAACTCCATTTGAGCCTTCTAGTGGAAGGCTTCTGTCGAGGTAGCTGGGAAGAGAGAGCTAGCCTGGGAAGAGAGAGCTAGCTTGGGAAGAGAGAGCTAGCTTGGGAAGAGAGAGCTAGCTTGGGAAGAGAGAGCTAGCTTGGGAAGAGCGAGTTAGCCTGGGAAGAGAGCGTTAGCCTGGGAAGAGAGAGCTAGCCTGGGAAGAGAGAGCTAGCTTGGGAAGAGAGAGCTAGCTTGGGAAGAGAGAGCTAGCTTGGGAAGAGCGAGTTAGCCTGGGAAGAGAGCGTTAGCCTGGGAAGAGAGAGCTAGCCTGGGAAGAGAGAGCTAGCCTGGGAAGAGAGAGGTAGCCTGGGAAGAGAGAGCTAGCCTGGGAAGAGAGAGCTAGCCTGGGAAGAGAAAGCTAGCCTGGGAAGAGAGCGTTAGCCTGGGAAGAGAGCGTTAGCCTGGGAAGAGAGAGCTAGCCTGGGAAGAGAGAGGTAGCCTGGGAAGAGAGAGCTAGCCTGGGAAGAGAGAGGTAGCCTGGGAAGAGAGAGCTAGCCTGGGCAGAGAAAGCTAGCCTGGGAAGAGAGCGTTAGCCTGGGAAGAGAGCGTTAGCCTGGGAAGAGAGAGTTAGCCTGGGAAGAGAGAGCTAGCCTGGGAAGAGAGAGCTAGCATGGGAAGAGAGAGCTAGCCTGGGAAGAGAGAGGTAGCCTGGGAAGAGAGAGGTAGCCTGGGAAGAGAGAGCTAGCATGGGAAGAGAGAGCTAGCATGGGAAGAGAGAGCTAGCCTGGGAAGAGAGAGCTAGCCTGGGAAGAGAGAGCTAGCCTGGGAAGAGAAAGCTAGCCTGGGAAGAGAGAGGTAGCCTGGGAAGAGAGAGCTAGCCTGGGAAGAGAAAGCTAGCCTGGGAAGAGAGCGTTAGCCTGGGAAGAGAGCGTTAGCCTGGGAAGAGAGAGTTAGCCTGGGAAGAGAGAGCTAGCCTGGGAAGAGAGAGCTAGCATGGGAAGAGAGAGCTAGCATGGGAAGAGAGAGCTAGCCTGGGAAGAGAGAGCTAGCCTGGGAAGAGAGAGCTAGCCTGGGAAGAGAGCGTTAGCCTGGGAAGAGAGAGTTAGCATGGGAAGAGAGAGCTAGCATGGGAAGAGAGAGCTAGCTTGGGAAGAGCGAGTTAGCCTGGGAAGAGAGCGTTAGCCTGGGAAGAGAGAGTTAGCCTGGGAAGAGAGAGCTAGCCTGGGAAGAGAGAGCTAGCCTTCTAGCCAGGGAAGAGAGCTAGCCTGGGAAGAGAGCGTTAGCCTAGTGCAGCATTAAACTAACTGGGCCTTACCAACGCTGCTCCAGTTACTTTCATGTTAAAGGAACATCGACCCTGTGAATTAATGTGTTGTAGTATAATGAATAATGTCTGTCATATTCATGTAATGTGCTGTAACTCTGGTACGTTGTTCATTCTGGTCACATGACATCTAATGCTTCTGTCCATCAGGAGAGGGATCCTCCTCTGTTGCTCTCCTGAAGGGTTCTTCCTGTTTCCCTGTGAAAGGGTTTTTACTATCTTTATTGGGGAGTTGTTCCTGATCCGATGTGAGGTCCCAGGACAGGATGTTATGTGTACAGACTGTAAAGCCCTCTGAGGATCATTTGTATTTGTGATTTTGGGCGATACAAAATAAACTGAATTGAATAGTGTTAAGTGTGTGTTGTCAGATCGTTTCGGTCATCTTACTCTCTCCTCGGTTCGGTTGTGTAGACGGGGGAGTTACGCACAAAGATGAGTCAGTCTCATGAGGATAGCCTGACCAGCGTGGCCTGGAATCCAGACGGTAAACGCTTCGTCACCGGCGGACAGAGAGGCCAGTTCTACCAGTGTGTGAGTATCTTCCACAGCACAGGGCTCACAGGCTCTGAGCGATTACATTATGATCTACATCATGTGAAGTACAGAGGCCAACAGACCGCCTTGTAAGGATGTTTTCAACGTGTAAATGTCTAATAAAGGGACTAATAAAGGATTATCTTATCTTAAATGCAGCTTGTTACTTCACAAGAGGAACCTTGGATATGTAATTAAAATGACATTCTGATATATTAAACACTGAAGCAGACCAGTGGGATCTGTGTCTCATCTGGTATGGAAAAATAGTTTGATTAATGAGTTAAAATAATTCAGGTTTGCAGCTTGGGGGGGGGCGACGGGGCGGCGATGGCGACGATGGCACCGACACAAACACTTAAAGCTGTGGTTCTCAAACCTTTTCTGTAAATAACTTCATTTTGTGACTCCATCTGTGCTTTTATAAATAACAGAATAAAGAAACTTTCAAGTAAATCAGATTGCTCCATCAGATAATTTTTTATTTTTAAATTGCAATCACTTAGAACAATGAAAATAAAGTTATATCTGTGTAAAAAATAACTAATATTTAGTTACTACTAAATAGCTCATTGTGGAAAACAATAAGCTATTTTTTTTTTGCCAAACAAAACAGAATGAGTGCAGATATGTGAGCATCAGGTTGCATCAGTATTAGTGGAGCAGTGAGCCTCTACACATCTTTATAAACGGGGTTGTAGATTTGATACAATTCATGCTCAACGTTGATCTGAGATCTGTTTTCTGTTGAGACGCAGCAGCAGAAAGGACGACGGAGACTTCTGGCAAAGAGACAAGAGTCGGCGAGTCGCGCATGCGCAAGCGTAACCTGTTAACTATAACGTAAACATTTACCCGAAAGTACAGGCTTTTCTCCATGTATTTATTAATGACTTAGTTTATGTCCGTGTACTTTGTACTTTTGTAATATGTGAAGCCAGCAGCTCATTGTTGGTAGAAGACACGAGCACTTTGTCTCTTTCACCTGAGCAGGAGAGCTGCTCTGTGTTCAGAGAGCTGCTCTGTGTTCAGAGAGCTGCTCTGTGATCAGAGAGCTGCTCTGTGTTCAGAGAGCTGCTCCGTGTTCAGAGAGCTGCTCTGTGATCAGAGAGCTGCTCCGTGTTCAGAGAGCTGCTCTGTGATCAGAGAGCTGCTCTGTGTTCAGAGAGCTGCTCTGTGTTCAGAGAGCTGCTCTGTGATCAGAGAGCTGCTCTGTGTTCAGAGAGCTGCTCTGTGTTCAGAGAGCTGCTCCGTGTTCAGAGAGCTGCTCTGTGTTCAGAGAGCTGCTCTGTGATCAGAGAGCTGCTCTGTGTTCAGAGAGCTGCTCTGTGATCAGAGAGCTGCTCTGTGTTCAGAGAGCTGCTCTGTGATCAGAGAGCTGCTCTGTGATCAGAGAGCTGCTCTGTGTTCAGAGAGCTGCTCTGCTGCTCCTCACATGAGAGCTGCTGTTGCATCTTCACCCTGGGAGCGTTTAAAACGCAGATATAGGTCTGCTTTTCACGCGACATATTTTTTTACGCTCTCTGTCCGCTGCTGTGTGCTCAGTGCTCACCTGTCTGTGCGCATCAGGGCAGAACTCTGCCGTGCGCGATGCAGAGCAGAGGAGAAGTGTTAACGCGACCATGTAGAGACAGAAATGACAAGCTGTGTGTGGATAAGATCAATAAAATACGTCCGTTTAGTTTAATAACAGAACAAGGTGTAGACCTGTTCTATAGGAAAGAGAAACTTAAATGACGACTTGTGATCTGGCGCTGTCGAGAAAATTACAGGGGGGCGGGGGGTTTCTTCAGGGGGGCGCCCTGCCCCCCTATTATAACGGTGGGGGAAACACTGTAATGACTTTTACATTTCATTTATCTGACGCTTTTATCCAAAGAGACTTACAATAAGTGATTCAACCATGAGTGCAAACTCAGAACAACAAGAATCAAGAAAGTACAATTTCTTCAATAAAGTTAAACTACAAAGTGCCATCAGTAAGAGACAGTTAAGAGCTACTGAAGTGCTGCTAGGTGCTACCTTCCTTATTCAAGGTGTTTTTAGTTTGCGACGGAAGATGTAGAGACTTTGTGGACCTATAATACATACACCCTTCATATAAAGGGCCGTGTGTCATGTCATCGTTGTGAGAAATGTTCACTATTTTCTGACTTTGAATTTCCTGAATGAGGAAAGAATCTGGCAGATACATTGATAATAGTTGACAATAATTGTGAGTGTTGTCGAGCATCCCTAGAGAGCGTATCCGTGGCCGGCTTGTGGAAGGCTGAAGCCTGAGATATTATGAATGGAAATAGGAATTCCAGTCGAGTGACGGAAGGGTAGATTATAATCATAATCTGTAAAGGTTCTGCCAAAGTAATGCAGTGTTTTGTAAAATAGTTTTTTTTGGTAGTTATTTCAGTTTTTCCCGAACAGAGAAGGCAGGGTTATGACCTGCAAATGAAACCGTTAAAGCCCCCGGGAGTAGAAAGTGTATGTGATTTTTAGCATCTTTCAAAGTACTGATAAACTGATTGTTTTCCAATTTAAAAAAAAGTTGACAAAATATTATTGACAGCCAATCACATATGGAATGATCTGTGGTTTCCCTGCAGCAGTCTGGTGCTGACGGTGTTCCTGTTGCATGTTGTTTCCTCCTGACTCCCAGGACATGGATGGGAACCTGCTGGACTCGTGGGAAGGCGTGCGGGTGCAGTGCCTGTGGTGTCTGAGTGACGGCCGGACCGTCCTCGCCTCCGACACCCACCAACGCATCCGCGGATACAACTTTGAGGACCTGACCGACAGAAACATGTGAGTCACCGCCACGACTGGGGAGGAACCTCAGCGGCCTCTTTTCCTGCTCTTTGTCTGCACATAATGTAACCCAGTGGTTCTCAAACTGTGGGGCGCGACCCCCTAGTGGGGCGCGGAGGTAATACAGGCGAGGGGGGAATGTTTATTTTTTATTTTTTATTTCTTCTCTTTTATATAGTCCTTTATTAATCCCACAGTGGGGGGATTATTCTCTGCATGTTACCATCCTGAGTAATGAAGGAGCAGTGAGCTGCTGTGAAGCTCTGGGGCTTCAGGGTCTCATCAAGGACACTTCAACATGAAACTATGAGAACAGGATGAACGCTACCTTGTGGTTTCAGGACGACCACGAGCATGAACATGATAACTTTACATAGTACAAAAGTACACGGACATAAAACATCATTAAATACATGGAGAAATGCCTGTACTTCATGGAAATGTTTACCGGTAACAGGTTACGCTTACTCGTGTGCGACGACCAAGACTCTTGGCGACTCGCCGATTCTTGGCGTTTTGCCAAAACAAAAACAGCAGAAAAGCCCATCTCAGGTCAGCTTTTTGTTGGGGCGGTGGGCCGTGAACATGTTTCTTCCTCCAAAGTGGGGCGTGACAAAAACAATTGAGAACCACTGATGTGACCAAACCTACATTTTGGATTTGACTCCAGCCTCTAAAGCCAGACAGGGATGACGTTATAAAGCAGTGATTGGAAACCTATTTGGCTTGTGATCGATTCATCAACACGGAAAGCAAAGCAGACATGACGTTGGTGTTCATGGCCCGCACATGAAAAAACAGTCACATATCACGTGTGTACGAGTCGAGTACTGCACCCGACAAGCGATCATTGCACAACTCTACAAAACTGGAATGAAAACATAACTTGGTCCCTGCTAGGGACGTCAATAATTAATCAGTTGACATTCAAATTATCCGATTCAAAATATATTAACCAGTCATGTCAAAGCTGAGGGAGGTCTGGTGTTACTGCTCCTGTGTGTGTGTGTGTGTGTGTGTGTGTGTGTGTGTGTGTGTGTGTGTGTGTGTGTGTGTGTGTGTGTGTGTGTGTGCTTACTTTTTAATGAGATTGAGTTGAAGTGATTTTTACCAGAAGGGAAAATTACAATCATTTGTTTCACAGAATTACAGTCAGAAGACTATTTATTTATTTATTTTAAACAGCATTAAATTTAACAACTTGATTGTCATAGAACAATCCCTTAATAAACCATAGCCAGGGAATGCACAAGGGCACCAGCTAAAGAGAGAGTCAGTGTCACAGACAGTATTTATAATACAGACAGAAACCATTTACTGGTTAATTAAATGGTTAGTAAACCATCCATTAAATCATTAAATCCATTAAACATCCATTGCATTGGAGGTTTAACTTAGCGGTTGTGTAAGCAATTTGCCTTTTTTTGTGAGCCACACCTTCTTCCAGCTGTGTGGATCAGTATTTGCTCTGCCTGTGAAGTGGCTTCAACACGTGTTTTATCATTCCAGAGTTCAGGAGGACCACCCCATCATGTCCTTCACCGTTTCCAAAAATGGAAGGTTGGCTCTGCTCAATGTTGCAACTCAGGTGAGCGGCTCCTCCTTCCTCACATTCACAGCAAAGCACTTCCCTTTCATCTGAACTTCAGCTAGCTGCGACGATGTGATTTCAGTCCGGTCTTGACTTCCGTATTTGAACGTTGTGCGTAGGGAGTGCACCTATGGGACCTGCAGGACCGGGTGCTGGTGAGGAAGTACCAAGGGGTGACCCAGGGCTTCTACACCATCCACTCCTGCTTCGGAGGGCACAACGAAGACTTCATCGCTAGCGGCAGTGAAGGCAAGACAACTTCCTGTTTAGCAGAAAGCTCAGAGACAGACACACGACACGATTCAAAGAGCTTCACTGTGATGATGTCATCAGGGTTATTTTCTCTGACTTGATAAAGCTCTACAGAGGTGTTTTCAACCTTTTATGAGCCGCGGCACATTTTCTACACTGAAAATATCCTGTGGCACGCCAACAACCCAAAGGTTACAAAATGTCACATTGTAGCATAATACAGCAGATATGGTGATTATTATTAATGTCACATTGTAGCATAATACAGCAGATATGGTAATTATTATTAATGTCACATTGTAGCATAATACAGCATATATGGTGATTATTATTAATGTCACATTGTAGCATAATACAGCAGATATGGTGATTATTATTAATGTCACATTGTAGCATAATACAGCAGATATGGTGATTATTATTAATGTCACATTGTAGCATAATACAGCAGATATGGTGATTATTATTAATGTCACATTGTAGCATAATACAGCATATATGGTCATTATTATTAATGTCACATTGTAGCATAATACAGCATATATGGTCATTATTATTAATGTCACATTGTAGCATAATACAGCATATATGGTCATTATTATTAATGTCACATTGTAGCATAATACAGCATATATGGTGATTATTATTAATGTCACATTGTAGCACATATGGTAATTATTATTAATGTCACATTGTAGCATAATACAGCATATATGGTAATTATTATTAATGTCACATTGTAGCATAATACAGCAGATATGGTGATTATTATTAATGTCACATTGTAGCATAATACAGCATATATGGTCATTATTATTAATGTCACATTGTAGCATAATACAGCATATATGGTTATTATTAATGTCACATTGTAGCATATATGGTAATTATTATTAATGTCACATTGTAGCATAATGTAGCATATATGGTAATTATTATTAATGTCACATTGTAGCAGATATGGTAATTATTATTAATGTCACATTGTAGCATAATACAGCATATATGGTGATTATTATTAATGTCACATTGTAGCATAATGTAGCATATATGGTGATTATTATTAATGTCACATTGTAGCATAATACAGCAGATATGGTGATTATTATTAATGTCACATTGTAGCATAATACAGCAGATATGGTGATTATTATTAATGTCACATTGTAGCATAATGTAGCATATATGGTGATTATAATTAATGTCACATTGTAGCATAATACAGCAGATATGGTGATTATTATTAATGTCACATTGTAGCATAATACAGCAGATATGGTAATTATTATTAATGTCACATTGTAGCATATATGGTAATTATTATTAATGTCACACTGTAGCATATATGGTGATTATTATTAATGTCACATTGTAGCATAATACAGCAGATATGGTGATTATTATTAATGTCACATTGTAGCATAATACAGCACATATGGTAGGTCATTATTATTAATGTCACATTGTATCATAATACAGCATATATGGTAGGTCATTATTGCGCTACCTACTGGCATGGAAGAGTATTTCATGACTAGACCAGACACTATATTGCAGCTCAGACGCTCAACAATGGAAAATTATTTGCGGCAACTAAATAATATTTTTTGGGACCGATTAAGTGAAATATGCACAGTGGTTGAGAATCACTGCTCTACAGGGTGGAATTATGACCTGCATAACATTTAACAATAAACATTTAATAGAGTGCAATAACTGGGAGCCATTTAAATCAAACAGTAAGCTGGCAGCAGCTGATGACGTGTCCTGTCTCCCGTCAGACCACAAAGTTTACATCTGGCACCGGCGCAGCGAGCTGCCCATCGCAGAGCTGACCGGTCACACCCGCACCGTCAACTGTGTGAGCTGGAACCCCGTCCTGCCGGGGCTGCTGGCCAGCGCCTCCGACGACGGGACGGTCCGGATCTGGGGACCCGCCCCCTTCCTGGAGGTCCAGGATGCTGAGGGGCTCAACGGTATGAACATGACAACTATTACGTCCTCAAAAGGGAAAGCGTTGGATTATCTGTCATCCGTTGCTTTCATCAGTTTACAGAAGTAGGACTAGAAGCTGCATTTAGTTTTACATTAACACCAGCAGGACATTTCACACTCTGAATGTTGATGAAATCAATTCACGTGTAATCTTGATTTGAAATTTAGTAAAATGAACTCTTCATGGCTTTAGAGATGAACGAACAAACAAGAAATGATGAATAAATAAGAATATGAAAAACATACATAAAACCAAATGAAATAAGATTAAAATAGAGTAATAGAGGAATAAAAACACAAAAACAAGAGAATTGCCTTTGAAATAAAGCCTTTTTTAGAGAGCTTTAAATGAAGAAACAGAGTCGAGGGTCCTGACTCCAAACACCCGGTCTCCTCTGGCTTTTAGCCTCCATTCAGGACCTACCGACCCAGTGGAGGACTAAAGCTGTTATGGGGATAGGGTGTAAGGAGGGTTTGTGTGTGGCTAACAACGTTTCACTTCTCACTTCAGATCTGAAGAATACTTTCTTGTCATGAGTTTCTGCAGCCTTTCAAGGTCAGTGAAACGTTTTGAAGCCCTCCATTTGCGTTGTACTCGTGACAAGTTTTCTTTAATAAATGGATTTCATTATAAAGATTTAAAAGGTACAGCATGCCATTGCAAAGCTTACGGCACCTACAGTCTCTGACCAGACTTTGCCCAACTGGCCTGTTTAACAGCTCAGTGTGTATTGTCATCAATGTTTATGATGAACACTTCTCTAAAACAACACAACCCCTATTATATATTATATAGTCCAGTAACATGTACCTTGACCTCACACAGACTGCAACAACAACTGTTCTAC
This sequence comes from Myoxocephalus aenaeus, assembly GCA_038501785.1. Classification (NCBI taxonomy): domain Eukaryota; kingdom Metazoa; phylum Chordata; class Actinopteri; order Perciformes; family Cottidae; genus Myoxocephalus; species Myoxocephalus aenaeus. Next base: position 483,593 of record JBAMJR010000076.1, on the reverse strand, counting down.
TCGTATCGTACCCATACAGGGATCCTTTAGTTTAAGTCATATTTAGGTACTTCTTTGACATATACAAACATGGGACTTCACGGTGTAACCCTTTCAAAGATCTGGGTAGAACTAGACCAGGTCTGGGTAGAACTAGACCAGGTCTGGGTAGAACCAGATTAGATCTGGGTAGAACCACACCAGATCTGGGTAGAACCAGATTAGATCTAGGTAGAATAAGACCAGGTCTGGGTAGAATAAGACTAGTTATGTGTGGAATAGGACCAGGACAGGGTAGAATAGGACAAGAGCACGGTAGAGTAAGCCTGGATCCTAGTAGAATCTAGGACCAGGTCTGGGTTTTGTTTTTGTTTTTTCTGCTTCAAGAAAAAAAAAAATGGCTGGACAAATCTAACATACACACAATGTAGGCTTAAATCCTACATGCACACAATGTAGGCTTAAATCTAACATGCACACAATGTAGGCTTAAATCTAACGTGCACACAATGTAGGCTTAAATCTAACACACAGACAATGTAGGCTTAAATCTAACACACAGACAATGTAGGCTTAAATCTAACACACAATGTAGAATTAAATCTAACATACACACAATGTAGGCTTAAATCTAACATGCACACAATGTAGAATTAAATCTAACACGCACACACAATGTAGGCTTAAATCTAACACGCACACATAATGTAGGCTTAAATCTAACATGCACACACAATGTAGGCTTAAATCTAACATGCACACACAATGTAGGCTTAAATCTAACATGCACACAATGTAGGCTTAAATCTAACATGCACACACAATGTAGGCTTAAATCTAACATGCACACACAATGTAGGCTTAAATCTAACACGCACACATAATGTAGGTTTAAATCTAACATGCACACAATGTAGGCTTAAATCTAACATGCACACACAATGTAGGCTTAAATCTAACATGCACACAATGTAGGCTTAAATCCTACATGCACACAATGTAGGCCTAAATCTAACATGCACACAATGTAGACTTAAATCCTACATGCACACAATGTAGACTTAAATCCTACATGCACACAATGTAGACTTAAATCCTACATGCACACAATGTAGGCTTAAATCTAACACGCACACAATGTAGGCTTAAATCTAACACACAGACAATGTAGGCTTAAATCTAACACACAGACAATGTAGGCTTAAATCTAACACACAATGTAGAATTAAATCTAACATACACACAATGTAGGCTTAAATCTAACATGCACACAATGTAGAATTAAATCTAACACGCACACAATGTAGGCTTAAATCTAACACGCACACATAATGTAGGTTTAAATCTAACATGCACACAATGTAGGCTTAAATCTAACATGCACACATAATGTAGGTTTAAATCTAACATGCACACAATGTAGGCTTAAATCTAACATGCACACACAATGTAGGCTTAAATCTAACATGCACACACAATGTAGGCTTAAATCTAACATGCACACAATGTAGGCTTAAATATAACATGCACACAATGTAGGCTTAAATCTAACACGCACACATAATGTAGGCTTAAATCTAACATGCACACACAATGTAGGCTTAAATCTAACATGCACACACAATGTAGGCTTAAATCTAACACGCACACATAATGTAGGCTTAAATCTAACATGCACACACAATGTAGGCTTAAATCTAACATGCACACACAATGTAGGCTTAAATCTAACATGCACACAATGTAGGCTTAAATCTAACATGCACACACAATGTAGGCTTAAATCTAACATGCACACACAATGTAGGCTTAAATCTAACACGCACACATAATGTAGGTTTAAATCTAACATGCACACAATGTAGGCTTAAATCTAACATGCACACACAATGTAGGCTTAAATCTAACATGCACACAATGTAGGCTTAAATCCTACATGCACACAATGTAGGCCTAAATCTAACATGCACACAATGTAGACTTAAATCCTACATGCACACAATGTAGACTTAAATCCTACATGCACACAATGTAGACTTAAATCCTACATGCACACAATGTAGGCTTAAATCCTACATGCACACAATGTAGACTTAAATCCTACATGCACACAATGTAGACTTAAATCCTACATGCACACAATGTAGGCTTAAATCTAACACGCACACAATGTAGGCTTAAATCTAACACACAGACAATGTAGGCTTAAATCTAACACACAGACAATGTAGGCTTAAATCTAACACACAATGTAGAATTAAATCTAACATACACACAATGTAGGCTTAAATCTAACATGCACACAATGTAGAATTAAATCTAACACGCACACAATGTAGGCTTAAATCTAACACGCACACATAATGTAGGTTTAAATCTAACATGCACACAATGTAGGCTTAAATCTAACATGCACACATAATGTAGGTTTAAATCTAACATGCACACAATGTAGGCTTAAATCTAACATGCACACACAATGTAGGCTTAAATCTAACATGCACACACAATGTAGGCTTAAATCTAACATGCACACAATGTAGGCTTAAATATAACATGCACACAATGTAGGCTTAAATCTAACATGCACACAATGTAGGCTTAAATCTAACATGCACACACAATGTAGGCTTAAATCTAACACGCACACATAATGTAGGTTTAAATCTAACATGCACACAATGTAGGCTTAAATCTAACATGCACACACAATGTAGGCTTAAATCTAACATGCACACACAATGTAGGCTTAAATCTAACATGCACACACAATGTAGGCTTAAATATAACATGCACACAATGTAGGCTTAAATCTAACATGCACACACAATGTAGGCTTAAATCTAACATGCACACACAATGTAGGCTTAAATCTAACACGCACACATAATGTAGGTTTAAATCTAACATGCACACAATGTAGGCTTAAATCTAACATGCACACACAATGTAGGCTTAAATCTAACATGCACACAATGTAGGCTTAAATCCTACATGCACACAATGTAGGCCTAAATCTAACATGCACACAATGTAGACTTAAATCCTACATGCACACAATGTAGACTTAAATCCTACATGCACACAATGTAGACTTAAATCCTACATGCACACAATGTAGGCTTAAATCTAACACACACAATGTAGGCTTAAATCTAACATGCACACACAATGTAGGCTTAAATCTAACACGCACACATAATGTAGGTTTAAATCTAACATGCACACAATGTAGGCTTAAATCTAACATGCACACACAATGTAGGCTTAAATCTAACATGCACACACAATGTAGGCTTAAATCTAACATGCACACACAATGTAGGCTTAAATATAACATGCACACAATGTAGGCTTAAATATAACATGCACACAATGTAGGCTTAAATCTAACATGCACACACAATGTAGGCTTAAATCTAACATGCACACACAATGTAGGCTTAAATCTAACACGCACACATAATGTAGGTTTAAATCTAACATGCACACAATGTAGGCTTAAATCTAACATGCACACACAATGTAGGCTTAAATCTAACATGCACACAATGTAGGCTTAAATCCTACATGCACACAATGTAGGCCTAAATCTAACATGCACACAATGTAGACTTAAATCCTACATGCACACAATGTAGACTTAAATCCTACATGCACACAATGTAGACTTAAATCCTACATGCACACAATGTAGGCTTAAATCTAACACGCACACAATGTAGGCTTAAATCTAACACACACAATGTAGGCTTAAATCCTACATGCACACAATGTAGGCTTAAATCTAACGTGCACACAATGTAGGCTTAAATCTAACGTGCACACAATGTAGGCTTAAATCTAACATGCACACAATGTAGACTTAAATCCTACATGCACACAATGTAGGCTTAAATCCTACATGCACACACAATGTAGGCTTAAATCTAACACACACAATGTAGGCTTAAATCTAACACACACAATGTAGGCTTAAATCTAACACACACAATGTAGGCTTAAATCTAACATGCACACAATGTAGGCTTAAATCCTACATGCACACAATGTAGGCTTAAATCCTACATGCACACACAATGTAGGCTTAAATCTAACACACACAATGTAGGCTTAAATCTAACACACACACAATGTAGGCTTAAATCTAACATGCACACACAATGTAGGCTTAAATCTAACATGCACACACAATGTAGGCTTAAATCTAACACACACACAATGTAGACTTAAATCTAACACACACACAATGTAGGCTTAAATCTAACACACACACAATGTAGGCTTAAATCTAACACACACACAATGTAGGCTTAAATCTAACACACACACAATGTAGGCTTAAATCTAACACACACACAATGTAGGCTTAAATCTAACACACACACAATGTAGGCTTAAATCTAACACACACACAATGTAGGCTTAAATCTAACACACACACAATGTAGACTTAAATCTAACACACACACAATGTAGGCTCGTACGATCACTGAAATATAAAATATGGCTAACAAGGTGTTCTTACTTGGACGATTTTATTCCCCTTTAAACTATTTCTTAGGACTTTTATTTCTCTCATTCAGACAAAATCACTTGAGTTTGTTGTTGTTTGTTGCAATGTGTGTGAAGTTGATCCACATTTTGGGATGAAATGTCTGGACTTTAGCAGAATAAAGATCAATAGGAGATTTTTACCAGCATCCAGCGAGTTGATTTAGAATATTTAGTCCATCCATTATAGTTCAATGAGGTCAGACTGAGCAGGAAACCAGAGTCACACCATGTGACCCGCTTGCTTTTATTCTCCATCCTGGGAGCAAAAACACAACATAGTGTCGTGCTGTTGGTTTCTTGCTAGAACAGCTCCCTTATAATGAATGAAAAGACGATCTTAATAATAATGAATGGGGAAGTTAAGACTGTTTCTCTGTGCTGTCAGAACGTTGCAGCGTGGACAGCTGATGCTCCTGAGGAGCGTTGAGACTCTGAGACTCTTGAATGGATGAAGCAGAACAGCGTTGGTCACTGGACAGCAGCTTCCTGGAGGCGGGCCCGCGGCGCTGCAGTCAGGACGTCCCAACACGGAGGCGTCAGACCCAGGCACATTACTGAGAGCAGACCGGCCGGATGAAGCCGGACTCCACGAGCTCCAGGATCTGACCCTCCTCTCCTCTAGGACCCACATCCTCTTATTTATGATCAATGCGTTGTGTATTCATGAGTAGTTCACTGACTGTAGGCTGCGTTGTGGAGGTTGTGTGTTGTTATTTTTATTCAGGTCCTGAACCTTTCTAAGAGATTTGAACTATAGGGCCACTTGATGGGTGCACCCACTTGAAGAGTATCTTTAAATTAAAAAAATGATATGTTAACTTTTATGCAGAGTACATTTTAATTTCATTGTATTTCCACCAGCTTTGCTGCTTCTAACTGGATAAGGAATAGTTTATGGTGAGCGTGTTGCTTAGCATTGCACAGGATGTCCTGCTATAGAATACAGTGATGCCTTCTAGAGTTCAACCCTCATGGATTATCTGTCTCTTTATGTTGCTGTGACATCTTTGCTCTCTTCCCTGTTTGCTCTTTATTATCTTTTTTTCATCTTCCTGCATACACACAGCAGTCTTCATATGAATGTCACCTGGTTTGGTTTAGTTGTTACATGTTTTAAGTCTAACTTATTACTGTTTTTAACTTATTTGTTTTGTATGTACTGCAAGAGACACTCCCTAATGTCTTACTGTACCCAGTAGAGCCCCAACATCTGGTGTTGTTGTTATGTTTCATATTGTCAACACATCCAATGAAAAGACCAGAACCAACAACGTGTCTGTTGTCAGAGCTCTTTGTGTCTGTGGCTCCCACTGAAGATCAACATCTGTAGTCCTTTCCTAAAGCAACGGCTTCCTGTGCTTTGTAACAAACTCATACAGGAAGTAATGCGTTCGTTGGCTATTTGATCTGAGAATTTATCCAAATTTGGTGCTGTAGTGAGTATTGTGTGTGGGATGGAGTGGAAATAAAGTTCAGTGTGTGTTCATGGTGATGCAGGAACAGTGTGAGCGTGTGTCTGAGTAGCGTGTGCACAACAATGGAGCTCTGAAAGAGAAGCTCTGTCAGGCGGTGACACACAATACTTGTTAGTTCTGTACTTTCGTTTGTTACGGGGAAGGTCTGCATGAGATTTGTTCACGATATAAATAAAGAAATATTAAATTGCCAGCCATAACTGTAAGTTCAGGACATCAGTGAGGTGACAGAGTAACATGATGGTGTGTATGTAACAATCATGTGTAACATACTAGTACACACGTGTAACATAAGGTTAAAGTCAAAGAACAATATTCTATTCTGTGTAATATGTGCTGTATATGTGTGTGTAATGGCATGTGTTATGAGGCTGGAGAAATGTTCTTCAGGGTTCCCATGCAAGTTTTTTATTGTCAGATTCCAAAAGGTTTCAGAAGCTCTTTCATAGTCTCCACTGCACTACTGTTGCACTCTTGTAATATAAAGCAGCAGGTTTACATTTACGCAGAAACATCGTGTTGAGGTTCACAAACTACAAACTTACATTTCAGTTTTCAAAACGCTTCAACAGACAAAAAAGATTCTAAAACCTTTGCAGGCCTGGAGAACTGCAGGACGTCCAGGACCGTGACTCCCAACACACACACACTCTGCTACACACTAATGGATGACACACACTCTGCTACACACTAATGGATGACACACACTCTGCTACACACTAATGGATGACACACACTCTGCTACACACGTAATGAAATCACAGATGTGTTCTAGTTTCTGCTTTCGCAGCTTCCTTTGTTTATTCGAGTGTTTCAGGCTCGTCTTCTTTTCTCTTCTCGTGGTAAGAAGCCAAAGTAGAAACTTTCTTTGCTTGCAGGCAGTTTTGACATTTTAAATGTGTTATTACGTGATTGTGCTGTTGTGTATCGTCTGTCAGAGAAGTGTTATGTAAGCATATTTTAAATAAAGCATTCAGGGTTTTAAAATGTAATTTACTGTGAAATGTTCTTCACTTGATCTGTTCTTAGTATTACTGACTATAAATGTGACAAAATATGTTCGTCAAAGACAAACAGCATTATTTATTTTAGTCTTTGTCAATTTAACGGTTATTAAAGACCTCTTTCCTCAAGACTGTACAAATAAATGAACTTGAAGTAACTAAAGATAATCTGAAGAGTTCTACAGAATGGTTCTGGATTATTATGTCCTGAAGTGTGTTTTACTTTGATTATAAAACATAACATAGTATTTCACTCAGCTGGTGTTTTCTATTGATGACTAGATGTGTGGAGGAAACAAACACTGGGACTAAAATGTACTGAACCTCAAAGCTAGGAAGGGAGAGGAAGTAAAAGTGGACAAACAACTTGTCTTTCATTTTTATTTATGAAACATCACACCCTCCAAAAAATACTGCATAAGACCGTTGAATGTGAATCAGACGTGAAGGTGTTGAGCCCAGAGCAGCTGTGGATGAACGGCCACATGAAGAGCTCATGCACACCTGTGTGGTCCCACAGCAGCAGAGACACATGCTGGTCTGGGACCGTCTGACTTTGACATACTTTCTGTGTTCAATGCAAAGCTCTTTCAGTAAACACCACTTCACTGCAACACTGAGGTCACTCATACGATCCCGTTCAGCCCGAAGAGAACAACCTTCTGCTGCCGGCCGTGAGCCTCGTCCTCACGCCGCGCTGAGCGGAGCTGTGGGCGGGAGTCAGAATACTGATGCTCACATCAAACAGAGTTCTCTCTGCACTTCAACACCATCATTAACCTCCAGTACAGCGTCTCACTTTGAAAACGTGATACTTTGACTAAATAGGATGTAAACTGGGACAGACCACAATAACTGATTGTTAATGTGCATAAGAAGAAGAAGAAGAAGAAGTTCACAGTGAGCAGATCCACAGAACACACAGCAGTGTTGTCTAACACAATGTTCACTTATGTACACCAATGTGTCTTATCTCCTGGTAGCTGATTTAAATGATTTAAACAAATGTACCTACGTACATTTGTTTAAATCATTTTGTCGTTTATGTTTTGGATTTTGTTGAATTTGAATTATTTGTTACTGTAACTCTTTTACTGTCAAACACTTTGTATATTTGTTTTTTAAAAGGTGCTATGAATGAAGTTAATAGCACATGGCACTAAGGGATTACTTTACTTGATGGAGAAATAACAAAAGGCACAACTGGAGGGAAAAGAAAACCTGATGACTCTGACTGACGCGTCTTTATCGGAGTCACTGATCAGCCACGTCTGGACGCTGCTGAGCTCCATGATGTGCACCGCGGCCTTCTGACCTCAGACGTGTCATCGATAGTTGGGGAGGAAACGATTGTTGGTGTCAGACATGTTGGTGAACTATCTGCTGATCTTGATTTTCACCACAACCAACAAATGGTTTGAACTGCGAAAAAAACTCCAATGAGTTCCACGTGTTGAAACGCATCTCTGAGCAGGTCCCATACGGGTCACTGCAGGACGTCTGGCGTTTTGAGGTCTGAAGCACCGCTGGCGTTGCTGTGGCTTTGGTTAACAAACAAGATCTCCACCTGGTGTTCAGATAGAAGGAGGAACATGACTCAGTGTTGTTCTGGTTCTCCGCTCCAGGAAGCTTCACTATGAACATGTTTAATATTTCTTCCAGCCACCGTGTTGCTGTTGTTTGACTCACTGTTCATTGTGGAGGTGGAAGACACACCTCGCTGCGTCTCCCCTTCACAATAACACACAGCGCTGTGGGAGATGTTTGAATGATGGTAATGAAGTGCTAAACGGTTGAATGTCAACCTCAGTATTACAATTGAAAACTCTGGGATTCTGACAACACAAATAACTCAGAAAGACCTCAGTGACAGAGACTTCTCTCTGCTGTGGGGAAGATGTTATGCATACAGTACAGGAGCAGGGCGTGAGGGACTTTGGGACTCCGGCAGCTCGCTGGTGCTTCAGTCGTTGATCAGAGCCAGGATCATGCTGCACAAACAAGGGAGGGAGAGATAGAGATTAGTTCAGAGCTGGCTTGGTACAGCCAGCTCTCTTTACTGGCTGGAAGCTGAAGGCCTAAACGTCAGCGTGCGTGTAGATGCTGTTGCTCTCACCTATACAAGTAAATGAAGAAGCAGAGCAGGTGGTAACCCAGTTTAATCATGGCCTCCTTCATGTGGGACTTGAGCTGACCTCGGTTGTGGATCTCAGTGGGGTCAAACACTCCCATGTTCCCCATCGGAACCTTCACATACCTGCAGGGACAAGAAGAGTGATGTCAGCAGCCACCAGCTCTGTGTTAGTACCACTGAAGACCCTGCCACATGGATACCGTCTTCACAGACCACGTCATTTTCACGTCATTGTGTCAAAATATAAAATGACATTATCTATATCCTGATAATTTAATTGATAGAACAAATAGAATGTCTATTAGCTAATCCAGTGAATGTAAAAGGTGGTCCTACTCATTGATTTGCTTCCATTGGTCTGAGATATTAATTAATATGAACTGCAAAGCTAAAGATCTCGTCTCACAGAATATATCTGTGTATTGACACTGTGGGAGCAGGGACAAAGCAGCATGAGCTACCTGTAGATGTTCCAGGCTGCTACAGGCAGGTTGAGGAGGAAGATGAACCAGTGCATGGAGACCAGCATCAGCATGGTGGTGAGACACTGGCCAACCATCTCTGGAATCACCCACTGCAAACACAACACCAAACATATGAACACCAAAACATACAAGGCATCTTAGCATGTGTCATAAAACCATCATTTCAACAAGTCAGAGGAGCATCTCATGACAGTAAAGACTTACTCTGTTGAGCTTGGAGCAGCAGGCTCTGGCGTTGATGTAGTCACATTCTAGATCCGACAGGGTGATGATCTGAGTGGAAGTCAAGGAGCCACAAGCTGCTGGAGGTCTGCTTTAATGAAGACAGTCTGTTTCACGTCATTGTCCTCATTCCCTGCTTCTGAATGGAGCGGATCTCCATTCAACTGGACCAGAGACACGTGACACACAAGATGTTGTACACATTCACTTTGTACTGATTTCTGCTCACTTTAAAGCATTGACCATATCCAATTGACAGAAAATGATATATAGCTTACACTTTAGTTTTACACGAGCGAATCTCGTTCATGAGACTGTTCCCATCACTACTCTACATTCATTTGACTCCATCGATGGTTTACTTTATTACACACTTAATACACAAAGCGAACCACAGAGTTGTACAGTATTGAAATGGTTATTAGGATGAATGCTACGTTAAGCTAGTGCTACATTGGGTTAGAGACAGAAGTTGTAATAACTTGTAATGATTATGTATAATAAATGAATCACGGCCATCAGTTATGGCTGTCAACACATTACATTGTCGTGTATCACTAGCAGCGACAGAGGGAACGTTAGCAAGCTACATGTTTTCATCTGCTGCTTATTTAAAGCTCCCATTTTGTTTTAACACCAGTTATCCTGGCGTTAAACCGCTGCTTCTTAACCCGGTTAGCTAGCCTGTCACTGACTCAAGGCGGCTAGTCGGTTAGCTAGTAGCGTTGATGTGCTCAAATAAAGACCGGAACTCATAGGAGCTTCCGGCCAGCGAGCCGCTTTCATCAACGCGCTCGATGTCCGTCAAAAAACACATTTCAGAAAAGGATACGAAGTACACCGAGAGGAAAATAAGCGCACAGCAGTCCACTAGTGATACAATGAACACCGCCGCCTCCATGTTTCTTCTTCCGGTCGTGATTTGTTTTCATTTCCGGTCAGGTTTCCGCCCTGCGCTGTGCCCACAGTGAGACGTATGTTATCTCAGTGCTGCCACCTAGCGGATTGGAGTGGAGCTTTTAAAAAATAAAATAAAATAATCCCTTATTAGTCCCGCAGTGGGGAAACAGCAGCAGTGCACACAAGAGACACATAGTAAATACAAAATAATATAAATAAACAGTAAAACAGTAATACAAACAGTAAAGAAGAATACAATAGCAATATTAAATATACAGATGGGATAAAAAAAAAGTATATATAAAAAAAGTATTCATACCATAAGAAATATACAATAACATGAAGATCCCTTCTGGATGTTTTCTCTCTGGTTGCCTCACTCAGTCTGATGAGGTCTGTGAGGGTTTTTAACTGCTCACAGGATACACACCTATCTCAGTCAAAAGTGCCACTGACTTAACCGTAGTGCTGACTGTGTGTGTACAAAAACACCCACTGTACAATAAAACAGAGCCAATATGAACGAAGGCTTGGTCTGGTTGAGAACAAATGGTTCACACAGTTATTCAGGTGATCCACAATGTGATGTGTATCATTACATCTAGTAGATATCTCCATAACCAGTAAACGCCTTCAGGGCCTGAGTGCTTTGGTTCTGTGCTTCTGTTCCATCATCAAATCATTCACATACTATTTCCTATTAAAAACAAACTGTAATTGTTGTTGTTGATAGTTAAGTTCCAACAATTGTAAAGTGAATACAAATACTACACAATAAAGTAACCGGTACATAGATAATCTGTTCATGTCAAACGTCTTAAAAGTGGTTAATAGTATGTGTGTGTTGGCAGGTAATCCAGGTGTGTTTGTGCAGTTTTTAAAAGGGCATGTGTCCCATAATCATATTTTCACTCATAAATTGTTGCTTGTGCACAACAACAGATATGATGGAAGCTGGTTCAGCAGAACAGGGACTCACCCTGCTGTCACTCATGAGGAAGTGGGCAGGGCTGCAGGGGAGAATGTGAGAATAGTAAACTGTGAAGGAGGAAGCAAGAGGGAATTTTCCTTTAGCTAATGACAATGCTGAAAAAGGAGAGTATCACTCCGCTGGAGGTGAAAACCGCAGATAGACCAGTTAGAAAAGAGGAGGGGAAAAGAGTTCAGACACCAAACACAGACGGACAGCAGAGAAGACAGCATGACCATGGTCACTGTTTTTACTTATTTGCACATCACACTTAACCTTATCATTCTGGAAACAGGACATGGATACCAGAAGGATACCAGAGTTCTGGGAGCTACAGCTCCTGGAGATATCATCATCGGAGGAATCTTTCCCATTCATGAAGACGTAGTCAAAGGGAACAAGTCCTTTGCACCGCAGCTACAGCCATGCATCAGGTGAGATCATTCAACCCAAAGCAATACATGATAAACAGACCATCCTTGTACCTTTCATCTTCAGAAGAGAGTTTAGTCCTGTCAGTAACCAGGAGATAAAATCACAAGATATCCAATATTCTGCAATGGTGAAAGATGTTATCAAAGCCTTCACTTTGTTAAAAGTAGGAATAGCACAATACAAAATAAACACTCCATAAAAGTAGAATCCTGCACTAAAATGTAATTAAACTGGTGATATGTTTGTTTGTAAAATCATAATCTGCATATGACTATTACAAACATAAAAATGAAGTGGAGTAAAATTACAATATTCACCTAAAAATGAAAAAGTAAAAGATTTGACAGGCTTTAGACTCCTAAATCCTGTCAAATCTGTATTGTACATAAGAATGCTGTTCATTCTTATGTACAATACTTAACAAAAGGAAACTAGTGGTAATATTTCAACACAGAACAAAACAAAATGTCATCTACAGTATAGACTCATTATGATGAGAACACTGGGTATCTTTTTAGTAACTTGATACAGAAAGTCTTGAAATGCAAATAGTACTTCAGTCTCTTCCACCCTGTCTCGTATCAGTTCTCCAGGGTGTCACATCTGTAATGTACCGAAAAATCTGGGTTATAAGCCGCTACTTTTTTCCTCAACTTTGACCCGTGCGGCTTAAATAACGGTGCGGCTAATTTGTGGATTTTTCCGATTCTAAATTTAGCAGCAGTTGCAGAGACATCGCGAGGAGACGCGATGGAAAACAGGTCTGAAGCAGGGGTCCTAGAGGCAGGGTCCTAACCCAGCTAGCTGGCGAGCGGAGAGCTGGCGAGCGCTAGCTGTAGGGTGACCATATCCATAACACCAAAAAAGAGGACACTATTCGGTATTTTGCTGCGCGTCGGGCCTAACAACACCCTTGACCTGTACATTATTGTAGATACAGTACTGCCTCGAGTACCTTATTGCTTTTATAATACGGGTACCAGCGACTTTATAAATAGTAATGTAAGCTCCCTTTCAGCACAAAATAGTTGTAGCCACCAAACGTTGTGTATCGCATTTCAGAGACAGAGAAAATAGTCCCGTATGTACGGGACGCACATACGGGACTATAAAACTGCCTGGACTATAAAACTGACGGCCGGTTGAAAGCAGGGTGGAGGATGACGCTCAGCACCGATGTAAAGAAGTGCTCTCTCTGCTTCTGTCCGTCTTTTCTCCGTCATGTTTCTCCTCCATGATGTTTAGAGAACTCGCCTCGCGTCGGGAAATTACCGACGTAATTATGTCTCACTGGAAATGATCAGGATGTTGTGATCAAACCCTTTTCATTCCTCATCTTAGTTTCCGGTTTGATGCCCTCGCTCCCCGCTAGCTAGTCTCTCTCAGAGCGTTATCTGCTCTCCTGATGGTGAGCCGTATCAACGTTTGACTGAACAGCAGGAACAGGGACCACAAATACATTATTCACCACTGACATTCTCATCAAAAGTCATTCACCCCAAAACATCAAAGTTTACACCAAACATGTTTTTAACTGTCAAGCTTGAAACGACAACTAACGGTCGCGCAATTTAAATCTACCTGTTATTTTAAGTGATCACTGATATGGAACGCTCTAAATGTAAACAGGCTGTACAGTACTTTATGGCTGAATAAAGTACACCCCGTGACTCACTCTCAACCAATCAGAATGCTTGATTTGATCTACCCGTATTATAATTGCATATAAGGGGTGCAGTTTGATTTTATTAAGTGTGAAGAGAGGGGATGTGAGCCCTTTTTAATGTAATTGATCTCCTTGGAGCATACCCTGCTTTATCAATTAATTAATATGTATATCTTTTTTTATATATATTATATATATTATATATATGTAATATATTCTTAATATGTAATTAATAATTGTAATTAACAATGAATGAATATGTATTTTATATATGTACTTATATATTTATATAGATAAAAGTTAAATTAAAACATTGAGTTATGAATCTTAACCTTTCCCTCCGTTAAACTGATGTAACGTTACTGTGAATAAATAATAAACTAATAAAGATTGCTCGTTAGATCCTCAAAACTGAATTATATCTCATGTTTAACCGCTACGGAGAAATCGGAGCCAGCGGATCATTTCTAAAAGTCCTGCCTGTACTGTTGTTGTGACTCAACAACAGTAGTATTCAGAGAACGTCAACTTCCAGTTGTGAGTTTCCTCATCAAGTACAGAGAAGAACGCGTATTGAGAAACGGCCGCTGGAGACATCTTAACACTGATTGGCCAAGACTCATCAAAGATCTTCTATTATGAAGATCACGACCACTCCAATCTCAGAAACGCTGGCCGGCCAGTTCACATATTTAGATTTCAAAACGGTGAATTTCGCCGTAAGGTGACAAGTTTGCAGGTCTGCAAAAGGAGGACAAATACGCGTCCGGCTTGATGCTGCGCCGGACGCCGGACATGGCATTGAAAATCCGGACTGTCCGGCCTAAATCCGGACGTCTGGTCACCCTAGCTAGCTGGCGAGCGGAAAGCTGGCGAGCGCTAGCTGGCGAGCGCTAGCTGGCGAGCTGGGAGCTAGCGCTGACAACACTGTTGTTTACTTGTTCTCAAACAGTGCAGCCACACATTCTTGTGGCAGCTGCAGCTAGCGCTCACGGAGCTGCAGCTGCTAGCTCGACGACAACCACCAAAGCTAGCGGGACCAGGCCCGGCTCGACCCCCGACTCGGGCAGCGGGGACGCGGGCAGCAGCAGCAGCAGCGGCTTATAAACCGCCGCGGCTTGTTTATGATTAAATACAACTTTTTGTATTTATTTAGTAGGTGCGGCTTATAACCCGCATTTTACGGTATTCTTTATTTGATGATGACACTTCACTGTTTGCACAGGTTAGAAGAAAGAAGCCTGGTGAGGGCGCTGGCTATGATCAACGCTATAGAGATCATGAATAAATCCCCTCTGCTGGCGGACGTTAACATCACTCTGGGTTACCGCATCATGGACTCCTGCTCTGACGTCAGCACGGCTCTGAGAGCCACAGCAGACTTCACCCGGTGGACCGACTGCTACACGCCAAGCAACACGTGTGGGCAGCCGGTCATGGCTGTCGTAGGGGCCTCGTTCTCTGAAACGTCCATCGCCATCGCCAGGCAACTGACTCTCAAGATGATTCCTCAGGTAAGTCGCCGGTAACGTGGACAGGCAGGAGAGGCCAGCGTGTGAACGCCACAGTGTTGGCTGTTACTGATGAACAGGAACATCACCAGTTGCTTCCTCTCAGACTGGAAGTTCATTTGGGACAGTGATCACAGAAAGATCACATTTATTGTCTTATTGGAAATTACCTGCACGTTAACTTCATTGTACTGTTTACATTTGCGGTATTTATTGAATTATTAAAAAAACATCCTCGCAACAGTTTCAAAGCGTGACCATGTTGGTTGTTTGATCGGTCCGTCCAACACTTTTGTCCAGAGCAACGTTAACGACCACTGATTGGATTTATATCAAATGTAATATGCATGGAAACGTTTTTGACCTTGAGAAACAGTAAATGTAACACATCATAACATCATTTATGCTCAAACGTCCACACCAAGCGCTTTAACACATCTCAAGGTCTTCAAGGGCGTCCTTCAGTCAGAGGATCAGCGGTTCATTCCCCGCTCCACAAGTCCATGTTCATGTGTCCTTGGTGGCTGCGGTGGATGAATGTTGTGTGAATGTTAGTCAGAGTCCTGATGGGCAGACGGCCTTGTTGTCCTTTCTAATATTCTTTTTTTTTACCCACTTAAAAAAAAAGTCTCATTCACATCAGATAAACTCTCTAATAGTAATTTTAACTTGTCATCATCAATGAATGTCACTTCATCATAATGTCAAGTTGTTGGGGATGCAGGTATGTGCAGGTCTGGTTCTGAGCAAATATTAAAGATAATAATTAATATCGATGAAAATGTATATTTATAAATCATCATTCAATATTAATGAAAGCTTAGCACCAGAATCATATTGGTGCTAAGCTATCATGAAGCTCCAAAATGCCCAACTGCATTCCAACCCTGGCTGCTGCTTTAAAGGACTTTATGACTTTATGACAGATGTATTGTCGAACACTTATTGTAATTACAGACATTAACTGTGAATATGTTTTCTCTCTCTCTCTCGCTCTCTCTCTCGCGATTAATATTTAGTGCTTCACTTTAATTATCGTGTAGAACCGGATTATAAGTCATTTATAATTGAGATATAACACAATGTTGTCTCTAGCGTAGCAACAATAATATTTCAACAGCAAAGTCACAATATAAAGTCATTAATATCTCATAAAAAAATCTAACATTTCCATAAAATATACAACATTTCTGAGTGAAGCTTATAAATGATAATAATCAATAATAAAGAACACAGACCTCAGATAGTATCAGTCAGTATCCGTGTCCTCTGTCCTCCTGGCTGCTTTGAGACGTTTAGAACAAAGTAAGATGTATAGTGTATATTTATATATATGGCGAGTGTATATATATATATATATATATATATATATATATATATATATATATATATAGATCTAGGATCAGTTTTCTGTAATACATTTTCGACATATACATACAATGCATAATCAGGCTGACGATCATTAAACACCTGGGGATGTGGCTCCTAGCCCTTTGTCCACAAGGTCCATATGTTTTCATGAGAATTACTCACTACTTATTTTACCTGGAAAAGACATGACTGCCTTTCTTTTCTCCAGATCAGTTACTCCTCCACTGCGGTCATCCTGAGCGATAAGAGCCGCTTCCCTGCCTTCATGAGGACCATTCCTAACGACCGGCATCAGACGGCGGCCATGGTCAGTCTGCTCCGCGCCTACGGCTGGAACTGGGTGGGAGTCGTTACGACCGATGGAAACTACGGCCGATCGGCCCTTGAACACTTTGTGTCCCAGGCCTCTGAGGAGGGGATCTGCGTGGCCTTCAAATCAACCCTCCCTCAGTCTGTAACCAGTCAGGACGTCTGCTCTGCCATCACGCACACCGCCACCACCATCTGCAGCAACCCCAAGGTGCAGGTGATCGTGTCTTTCGCCAAGCCGACTCACATGATGTACCTTTACCAGGAGCTGAGGAGCCAGACGCTGAGTGCAGGACAGCACATGGAGACCATGAGAAGAATCTGGTTGGCCAGTGACAACTGGTCCTCCTCCAGCTCCGTGAGAGGAAACATAACTCTGGAGGACATCGGACACATTATGGGCTTCACTTTCAAAAGTGGAGACCTGTCGTCGTTCAGTGAGTACCTGAGCAGACTGGAGGCAGCTGGGCCGGACTACATCAGGAATAACACATTCCTGCAGGAGTTCTACATGCACCTGAATGCCAGTAAAGCCTCTGGAGAGACCGAGCAAGTTTCTGAAGCTGTGGACAGACTCAGAGAACACACTCATGCCGGCACTATCTTCAGTGTGGAGATGGCTGTGAGCGCCATCACTCAAGCTGTGGTGTCAATCTGCAGGAGCAGAGACTGCAAAGCAGCAGGCAGCGTGGAACCCTGGGAGGTATTGGCATCCATGAGTGTGTGTTTGTGTGTGTGTGCTCTTGTGTTGTATTTCTATGGTCCACATGGATTAAGTTCCACCCTAGGGTCCCCTTATTGTAGTCATGCATACAACAGCAGGTTTCCTTGACTTAGGTATTGACCTGATCATGGATTGTTTTTTGTCCTGCAGTTGCTGAACGCTCTTTGGATGCACGAGTTTACATTTAGAACAAATAGCTATAAGTTTGACAGCAGAGGAGACATAAACCTGGGCTACGACGTGACCATGTGGAGGTCAGATGGAGCGAACGTCCATGTGCGTGATGTTGTGGCTGAGTATCACCCACACAGCAGCAACCTCACGCACACCAACCACAGCTCCACCCAGCAGCTCCGGGACCTGCAGGTCGGCCCGCATTCAGCTGTCATGTTGTGTACACACACACACACACACAGACACACACACACACACACACACACACACACACACACACACACACACACACACATATTCTGCAGTGTGTTTACTCAAAATATTAAGACCATTAAAGCTGACTAAGGGCCCGTTCACACCAGACGCGACTTTTAAAAGCGCAGTCGCCTCTAAAACGCCTTGGCAAAAACTCCTGAGGAGCGGGCCTGCGTGTGCAACCAGGCGATACACACTGACATTGATGAGCTGTGCGAGTTTTCAGTTTTAATATACAGTGTAACCAACAATGAGTTGTACAGAATGCAGTACAATTCAATCAATCTGATTTACTATACAAGAGAAATAAGCCACAAACGATGAAGTATTCTCACTTTATTATTATTTATGTATTGCTCTCCTCAGAAAATCATCTCCAAATGCTCCAACAGCTGCGTCCCGGGACAGTTCAAGAAAACAGCTGAAGGTCAACACACCTGTTGTTATGAGTGCATCAACTGTACTGCAAACTACTACTCTAATAACACAGGCAAGACTGTCACACACACACACACACACACACACACACACACACACACACACACACACACACACACACACACACACACACACAAATGACCCAAACACGTTTAAACCTAGAACACTAACGTTAAAAATAGTCACACTATGACTAACATCGGGTATATTTCACCCGATATAATGTACCTGATAAAATATACTTCTCATCAAAATATATTAAAATACAACAATACAAGGCAAGTTGAAGTACTCTTCTTTTATTTGACCCTATAGAACTTCTCATAAAACGCTAAACAGGTATCATGCGGGGACCCTAAAAAAAGGCTCAAAATCGGGTAGACACGCCTACCTTTAATAAGACACACCCACCTTTAATAAGACACGCCTACCTTCAATAAGACACGACCACCTTTAATAAGACACACCCACCTTTAATAAGACACGCCTACCTTCAATAAGACACGACCACCTTTAATAAGACACGCCTACCTTCAATAAGACACGCCTACCTTCAATAAGACACGCCTACCTTCAATAAGACACGCCTACCTTCAATAAGACACGACCACCTTCAATAAGACACGCCTACCTTCAATAAGACACGCCTACCTTCAATAAGACACGCCTACCTTCAATAAGACACGACCACCTTTAATAAGACACGCCTACCTTCAATAAGACACGACCACCTTCAATAAGACACGCCTACCTTCAATAAGACACACCTACCTTCAATAAGACACGCCTACCTTCAATAAGACACGCTCACCTTCAATAAGACACGACTACCTTCCATAAGACACACCTACCTTCAATAAGACACGACCACCTTCAATAAGACACGCCTACCTTCAATAAGACACGCCTACCTTCAATAAGACACGACTACCTTCAATAAGACACGCCCACCTTCAATAAGACACGCCCACCTTTAATAAGACACGACCACCTTCAATAAGACACGACTACCTTCAATAAGACACGCCTACCTTCAATAAGACACGCCTACCTTTAATAAGACACGACCACCTTCAATAAGACACGCCTACCTTCAATAAGACACGCCCACCTTCAATAAGACACCACCTGCAATAAGACACGCCTACCTTCAATAAGACACGACCACCTTCAATAAGACACGCCTACCTTCAATAAGACACGCCCACCTTTAATAAGACACGACCACCTTCAATAAGACACGCCCACCTTCAATAAGACACGCCTACCTTCAATAAGACACGCCCACCTTCAATAAGACACGCCTACCTTCAATAAGACACGCCTACCTTTAATAAGACACGACCACCTTCAATAAGACACGCCTACCTTTAATAAGACACCATTGACCATGACATCTTATTACAGAGACTAGACCAGTCGATTGTATTAAAGGTACAGCACTAAGCTGGTTTAAGTCATATTTATCACATAGATCTCAGTTTGTATTTGTAAACGATGAGGCCTCGATGATCACCGGTGTTCGTCATGGAGTTCCTCAAGGTTCTGTGCTGGGAGCAATTTTATTCACCTTATATATGCTTCCTTTAGGCAATATTATCAGAAAACACTCCATAAACTTTCACTGTTATGCTGATGATACTCAACTATATCTGTCGATCAAGCCAGATGAAATCCACCAGGTCGCTAAACTTCAAGCGTGTCTTAAAGACATCAAGACCTGGATGACCTGCAACTTCCTGTTGCTGAACTCCGACAAGACTGTAGAAGTTATTCTACTCGGCCCAGAACACCTCAGAAATCAACTATCTGACGATATGGTTTCCCTGGATGGCATCGCTCTGGCATCCACCACCACCGTAAGGAGTCTCTGAGTTATTTTTGACCAGGACCTATCCTTTGGCTCCCACGTGAAACAGATCTCAAGGACTGCCTTTTTTCACCTACGGAACATCTCAAAGATCCGGCACATCCTGTCTCAAAGCAAATCCTGTCTTTGATAGCGCTTATACTTAGGGCTGTTTAAGGCTTATACTTAGGGCTGGCTCAGGTTTGCCCTGGTCCAGCCCCTAGATATGCTGCTATAGGCTTAGATCACCGGTGGTCATCGAGGCCTCATCGTTTACAAATACAAACTGAGATCGATCTGATAAATACGACTTAAACCAGCTTAATGCTGTACCTTTAATACCAATCGACTGGTCTAGTCTCTGTAATAAGATGTCATGGTCAATGGTGTCGAATGCTGCACTAAGGTCTAACAGGACCAGTACAGAGACAAGTCCTTTATCAGCACTAAGGTCTAACAAGACCAGTACAGAGACAATTCCTTTATCAGCACTAAGGTCTAACAAGACCAGTACAGAGACAATTCCTTTATCAGCACTAAGGTCTAACAAGACCAGTACAGAGACAATTCCTTTATCAGCACTAAGGTCTAACAAGACCAGAACAGAGACAAGTCCTTTATCAGCACTAAGGTCTAACAGGACCAGTACAGAGACAAGTCCTTTATCAGCACTAAGGTCTAACAAGACCAGAACAGAGACAAGTCCTTTATCAGCACTAAGGTCTAACAGGACCAGTACAGAGACAAGTCCTTTATCAGCACTAAGGTCTAACAGGACCAGTACAGAGACAAGTCCTTTATCAGCACTAAGGTCTAACAAGACCAGAACAGAGACAAGTCCTTTATCAGCACTAAGGTCTAACAGGACCAGAACAGAGACAAGTCCTTTATCAGCACTAAGGTCTAACAAGACCAGAACAGAGACAAGTCCTTTATCAGCACTAAGGTCTAACAAGACCAGAACAGAGACAAGTCCTTTATCAGCACTAAGGTCTAACAGGACCAGTACAGAGACAAGTCCTTTATCAGCACTAAGGTCTAACAAGACCAGTACAGAGACAAGTCCTTTATCTGCACTAAGGTCTAACAAGACCAGAACAGAGACAATTCCTTTATCAGCACTAAGGTCTAACAAGACCAGAACAGAGACAAGTCCTTTATCTGCACTAAGGTCTAACAAGACCAGAACAGAGACAAGTCCTTTATCAGCACTAAGGTCTAACAAGACCAGTACAGAGACAAGTCCTTTATCAGCACTAAGGTCTAACAAGACCAGAACAGAGACAAGTCCTTTATCAGCACTAAGGTCTAACAGGACCAGTACAGAGACAAGTCCTTTATCAGCACTAAGGTCTAACAAGACCAGTACAGAGACAAGTCCTTTATCAGCACTAAGGTCTAACAAGACCAGAACAGAGACAAGTCCTTTATCAGCACTAAGGTCTAACAAGACCAGAACAGAGACAAGTCCTTTATCAGCACTAAGGTCTAACAAGACCAGAACAGAGACAATTCCTTTATCAGCACTAAGGTCTAACAAGACCAGAACAGAGACAAGTCGTTTATCAGCACTAAGGTCTAACAAGACCAGTACAGAGACAAGTCCTTTATCAGCACTAAGGTCTAACAAGACCAGAACAGAGACAAGTCCTTTATCAGCACTAAGGTCTAACAAGACCAGAACAGAGACAAGTCCTTTATCAGCACTAAGGTCTAACAGGACCAGAACAGAGACAAGTCCTTTATCAGCACTAAGGTCTAACAAGACCAGTACAGAGACAAGTCTTTTATCAGCACTAAGGTCTAACAAGACCAGAACAGAGACAAGTCCTTTATCAGCACTAAGGTCTAACAAGACCAGTACAGAGACAAGTCCTTTATCTGCACTAAGGTCTAACAAGACCAGAACAGAGACAATTCCTTTATCAGCACTAAGGTCTAACAAGACCAGAACAGAGACAAGTCCTTTATCTGCACTAAGGTCTAACAAGACCAGAACAGAGACAAGTCCTTTATCAGCACTAAGGTCTAACAAGACCAGTACAGAGACAAGTCCTTTATCAGCACTAAGGTCTAACAAGACCAGAACAGAGACAAGTCCTTTATCTGCACTAAGGTCTAACAAGACCAGTACAGAGACAAGTCCTTTATCAGCACTAAGGTCTAACAAGACCAGTACAGAGACAAGTCCTTTATCAGCACTAAGGTCTAACAGGACTAGTACAGAGACAAGTCCTTTATCAGCACTAAGGTCTAACAAGACCAGAACAGAGACAAGTCCTTTATCAGCACTAAGGTCTAACAAGACCAGTACAGAGACAAGTCCTTTATCAGAACTAAGGTCTAACAAGACCAGAACAGAGACAAGTCCTTTATCAGCACTAAGGTCTAACAAGACCAGAACAGAGACAAGTCCTTTATCAGCACTAAGGTCTAACAAGACCAGTACAGAGACAAGTCCTTTATCAGCACTAAGGTCTAACAAGACCAGAACAGAGACAAGTCCTTTATCAGCACTAAGGTCTAACAAGACCAGAACAGAGACAAGTCCTTTATCAGCACTAAGGTCTAACAAGACCAGAACAGAGACAAGTCCTTTATCAGCACTAAGGTCTAACAAGACCAGAACAGAGACAAGTCCTTTATCAGCACTAAGGTCTAACAAGACCAGAACAGCGACAAGTCCTTTATCTGCACTAAGGTCTAACAAGACCAGTACAGCGACAAGTCCCCTATCTGATGCAACTAGAAGGTCATTAGTAATTGTCACTAGTGCTGTCTCTGTGCTATGATGCTTTCTAAATCCTGACTGAAACTCCTCAAATAAATTATTGTTATGTAAAAAGTCACACAACTGATTTGCGACTACCTTCTCCAGTATCTTAGAGAGGAAGGGAAGGTTAGAGATAGGTCTGTAGTTAGCCAACACCTCTGGATCCAGAGTGGGCTTCTTAAGAAGAGGTTTAATTACAGCTACTTTAAAAGACTGTTAAATCCCTGAATAGTCCCCAGGAGTCAGTAGAACTGTTGGAGCCTCTTGATGAGAGAAGAAACATCTTCAAGACTAAAAGAATAAATCCAGGTTCCCTGGTTGGTGTGTTAGAATGAGGTTAGCTGAAGCTATGGATCTCTTGGCACAGAGTCCAGTCATGTCCTATGTGTGCTCCTCCTCCCTGCAGACATGGACCAGTGTCTGAGCTGTGACCCGGACACAGAGTGGTCTCCTGACGGCAGCTCCGGCTGCACCCGCAAAGCGCTGCTGTACTTCTCTTGGCGGGACGGCTTCGCTGTGGTGCTCCTGACCTTCTGCGCCCTGGGCATCCTGCTGGCTCTGCTGGTGTCCGCTCTGTTCCTCCATCAGCGTGACACTCCGGTTGTGAAGGCTGCCGGAGGGCCTCTGAGCCAGGTCATCCTGTTCTCTCTCGTCATCAGCTACATCAGCGCCATGCTGTTTGTGGGCCGTCCCAGCGGCTTCCAGTGCAAGGCTCGACAGGTGCTGTTTGGCATCAGCTTCACTCTGTGCGTCTCCTGCATCCTGGTCAAGACCCTGCAGATCCTGCTGGCCTTCCAGGTGGACCCGGAGCTGCAGGAGGTTCTGCGGCGGCTCTACCAGCCGTACGTCATCGTCAGCGTCTGCGTGGCCGTGCAGGCGGCCACGTGCCTTTGCTGGCTGCTGCTCAAAAGCCCATTTAATGACGTCATCAGGCAGCCGACCACGCTGCTGGAGGACTGTCACGAGGGCTCGTATTTGGCCTTTGGGGTGATGTTGGGCTACATCGCCGTCTTGGCTTTAGTGTGTTTCATCTGCGCCTTCAAAGGGCGTAAGCTGCCGCAGCAGTACAACGAGGCCAAGTTCATCACCTTCAGCATGCTGCTCTACCTCATCTCATGGCTGCTCTTTGTCCCCGTCTACGTCACCACTTCAGGAGTCTACCTGCCGGCGGTGGAGATGGTGGTCATCCTCATCTCCAACTACGGCATCCTCAGCTGTCACTTCTTCCCAAAGTGCTACATCATCCTTTTTAAGAAGGAACACAACACCAAGAGTGCTTTCAGGAAGGATCTGTACGAATACTCCAGCAGAAGCACAGACTCTGTGTCCGTGGTGACGAACTGCAGAGAAGGGCCGAGCTGCACCGCTCTGCACCGAGGATCCATCAAGCCCTGCCGGAGGAGGAGCAGCAGCATATGAACTGCCATTATCGTAAAAGGGGTTATTAGACATTATTAATATTGAATTGTACATTTTTTTATTGAAAAGATTATATATTTACAAAATCTGAGCCTCTATTTCTGTGTATTCCAAAGTATGTAAGATATATTCTTCTAATGTTCCATTTGTCCAAATAAAGAAGAAAACAAGGCCAAATTTACCAGGAAGTCACGGCAAAAGTGTGCAGAACCCATTGAGAGGATTGAGGAAAGTTTAGTCTGGCTACTGTTGATGACGCACCGTGCACGGCACATGCAGCGCGTCACACGTGATTGATACACCATGCACGTCACACGTGATGGAGAGGTGGAAAGAGTCCTAACCCCAAGGGGTCTTAATCTTTATCATTATGTTATATGAATTTGCTGTAGTCATCTCTCACAATGTGTATAAAGCGCCTCCGAACTAAACAACTCATGAAACGCTGTTGTTGTCGTTTCCTTCCTGTTTGACAAGGGATCAAATTGTGGTTGTTGTTTACTGTATTATTTGTTAAATTTGACCTGTTCAACATCAATACAATAGATCTCATAGATTTCAATCTATTTCATAAATGCAATGTTATGATGAAACTAGATGAACAGTTTTACTATTGAGGTTGCGTGCAGCCTGTGTGCAGGAGAGCCGTTTTCAACCGCAGTAAAAAAAAAATTACAAATTTATATGGATTGAGGTGGAATATTTTGTTCGAAAAAAATATGTTGTTAGATTTGGAAATGATATATCTGACAGCTTCTTTCAATAAAGTTTGAACATTGCACGGAAAACTGAGCACTGCATTTCTCGCTTTGCATGTATGTGAGAGAGAGTCAATAAGTTATTCATAATAATTTGAATGACAATGAATGGAGCTTCAAACTAGGACTGCAGCACCATTTGAAACACTCATTATTCCCCAAGTTGTGTCTCATATGTTTGTACTGCCACTGCAGAACATAGAAACCGTCACCGGACAATCAATGAGAAACAACGATATTTGTACAACAAAGAGTTAACTCTTGCTGCACGTGAATGGGCAATGCCCATTCACGTGCAGCAGGAGTGAATTGGCAATGGATCCCTGTGACTTAAAGTTAATTCAATTCAGTTTATTTTATATAGCCCAACATCACAAATACAAGTTTGCCTCGGAGGGCTTTACAATCTATACACATAACATCCTGTCCCGGGAAAAACTCCCCTAAAGAGATAGTAAAACCCTTTCACAGGGGAAAAAGGGGAAGAAACCTGAGGGAGAGCAACAGAGGAGGATCCCTCTCCCCGGATGGACAGAAGCAATAGATGTCATGTGGCCAGAATGAATAGTGTAGTTACAGCACATTACATGAATATGACAGAAATTATTCATATAATGAGTAGTAGGCATGGTCCATGATCCTGATAATCCATGAAGCAGAAGGAGGGAGAGAGGAGGGGGGGCATCAGCAGGGCCATGGCAGCAGGCAGGACCAGTTCCAGGCCGGTTCCATCAGCAGGGCCATGGAAGCAGGCAGGACCGGTTCCAGGCCGGCTCCATCAGCAGGGCCATGGCAGCAGGCAGGACCGGTTCCATCAGCAGGGCCATGGAAGCAGGCAGGACCGGTTCCAGGCCGGCTCCATCAGCAGGGCCATGGAAGCAGGCAGGACCAGTTCCAGGCCGGTTCCATCAGCAGGGCCATGGAAGCAGGCAGGACCGGTTCCAGGCCGGCTCCATCAGCAGGGCCATGGAAGCAGGCAGGACCGGTTCCAAGCAGCCATGAATCCATTGCAGGGGGCAGGACCGGGGAAAGGACCGGGGGCAGGACCGGGGGCAGGACCCAGGTCAGGACCGGTTCCAGGCAGCCATGAATCCATGGAAAAAGAAAGTAGAGTTAGTAATGTGCATTGAAGAGACAATAGTTTATCCAGACGGAGAGAAAGAAGAGGAGAGGAGGAGTGAAAGAAGAAGAGAAGCGAAAGAGGAAGAGAAGAGGAGCTCAGTGTATCCTAAGATGTCCCCCAGCAGTCTAAGCCTATAGCAGCATATCTAGGGGCTGGACCAGGGCAAACCTGAGCCAGCCCTAACTATAAGCCTGAAACAGCCCTAACTATAAGCGCTATCAAAGAGGAAAGTCTTAAGTCTACTCTTAAATGAGGTGACTGTGTCTGCCCCCCGGACTGAAAGTGGAAGCTGATTCCACAGAAGAGGAGCCCGATAACTGAAAGCTCTAGCCCCCAACCTACTTTTTAAGACTCTGGGAACCACAAGTAACCCTGCATTCAGTGAGCGTAACGCTCTAGTGGGGTAATATGGCACTATGAGCTCTTTAAGATATGATGGTGCATCACCAGCTAAGGCTTTATAGGTGAGGAGAAGGATTTTAAATATGATTCTCGATCTTACAGGAAGCCAGTGGAGAGCAGCTAGTACAGGAGTAATGTGATCTCTCTTCCGAGTCCTTGTTAGTACACGAGCTGCAGCATTCTGGATCAGCTGGAGAGACCCAAGGGACTTTCCGGAGCAGCCTGATAATACGGAGTTACAGTAATCCAGTCTTGAAGTAACAAATGCGTGGATCAATGTTTCTGCATCGCTTTGAGACAGGATGTGCCGGATCTTTGAGATGTTCCGTAGGTGAAAAAAGGCAGTCCTTGAGATCTGTTTCACGTGGGAGCCAAAGGATAGGTCCTGGTCAAAAATAACTCAGAGATTCCTTACGGTGGTGGTGGATGCCAGAGCGATGCCATCCAGAGAAACTATATCGTCAGATAGTTGATTTCTGAGGTGTTCTGGGCCGAGTAGAATAACTTCAGTCTTGTCCGAGTTCAGCAGCAGGAAGTTGCAGGTCATCCAGGTCTTGATGTCTTTAAGACACGCTTGAAGCTTAGCGACCTGGTGGATTTCATCTGGCTTGATTGACAGATATAGTTGAGTATCATCGGCATAACAGTGAAAGTTTATGGAGTGTTTTCTGATAATATTGCCTACAGGAAGCATATATAAGGTGAATAAAATTGGTCCAAGCACAGAACCTTGTGGAACTCCATGACGAACGGCGGTGGTCATCGAGGCCTCATCGTTTACAAATACAAACTGAGATCTATGTGATAAATACGACTTAAACCAGCTTAGTGCTGTACCTTTAATACCAATCGACTGGTCTAGTCTCTGTAATAAGATGTCATGGTCAATGGTGTCAAATGCTGCACTAAGGTCTAACAGGACTAATGTTGCGCTAACCATTATGGCAGCAGTGATCTTCAACACAAAGTCTCTCAGCTGTTGGAAAGTTCAGCACTCTTACCGGCCGTCTCTCTGGACTTGTAGACGTGTCAGATCTTGATCCAATGCTCACCGTCCGTCCCATTCCAGACCTTATTTCATGCTTTAGTTGTTTCAGGCAGAGAGCTTCCACCTTGTTTCTTCAGTCAGTATATTAACTACTTTACGAAATGCTTTACTTGTTTAAATATACTATTCTTTTTTCATCTCTTCTAAAAGGAAAACATCCTGTTTGACTTGAGTTGTGTTTGATCCGGAAGATTAGCCTCTTTCACAGAACTAAAGTCTAGTTACCCAGCTCTCCGTTTAATGGGCTGTTCACAGAACTGTTTAACAACTGGTGGTCGAGGAAACTCGCCTGTCTTGCTCACGTCTACCTTGCTCCCATCCCTCTCACAACCACACTCCACCGGGAAGGCCCTCTTAGCCGAACGCAGTTATTTCTTTATTTTAAAGAAACTTTACTCCAGTTACTACTGTGAATATGATGCAAAACACATTCACACACCTGTATCATGGGGAAAAAAACTCAAATGCATATTTCATATATAAAACTGTGGTTAGCCTTTTAGGGTTAGCCTCAGGCTGCTCGTTATTTAGTTTCATCCTCCACACTAAACATCCCCACCAAGACCATTATTTGCTGACAGCAGGCAGAATACGAGCTCAACAGAAACTTGAGGATTGTAAACTCCTACCTGTTCCGAGTAATTAGATATAAGTGAGCTGACATTCCCCAGTTGTGTAATCTATTGTCACTGATACTCAAGTATATAATTAAGTTTAAGAATAAACATAAGTGTAGTGAGAGCTGGACAGCAGAGGTAAATGTCGATGGCTGGAGTTTCCAAGTTTTCCATTCTGTTGTTTGATCTACCAGGAAAACGAAGCATTTAGTCAACCTTTGCCCAGACTCTCTCCACTTTTGCAGAGCAGCTGGGAAGCAAGACACATATACTTCTAGGATATCTAATTGTATTTTTGCAGTGTTTATTCACGTTCAAATTGTAACCTACATTGTACATTTACTGCCACTAGACAACTTCACTGATTACCTCTCCCTCTGCTCTGATTGCCAGTCTCTCTCTCTCTCTCTCTCTTGTTAACCACAAACTCACTATGCACACACTGTCACCTTTCTCAATCATTATCCATAATAATAGACCGGTTGACCAAAAAGTAGATCAGGAATACTACTGGACTAGGCGTGCAAATCTAGACTAACAAGTAAACCCAAGTAAAGACAAGATTCCAAACGTTGGCAGGTCAATCAGATTCATACTTCCACAGTCTGCCGAATGTCAGCAAATTAACATCGCGCACATCACCCTGTGTGACTCCCTAGTCGCTTCCTGGGCTCCATCCCAACTCAGGTCCTCAAGAAGATCAGCTTCATCACCAAAAAGGCTCAGCAGAGTCCTCAAGTCCATCCTCTGCTCCTCCATCAGGATCCGGTACGCTTTTAGTTCTTCTCTGTAAACTGTGTCGTCCCTCCACAACTGGTTTACCTCCTGTTTTTGTAGTTTCAGTCATATAGTAGTCAGATTGTAGTGTCTGGCCCGTTCCCTTAATACTTATCCCTTATTGTAGAGCGCTGCCCCTCCGTGTGTCTCTTTGTTGACCTTTTCTTTTACGTCTCCATTCTTCCATTCTGTGTGTTTAACGTCACATCAGTGCTGTGCAGCGCCTCTGGGGGGTGCTGCACATGTCTTTGCACATGTCTTTGCACATGTCTTTTTTATATTCATCTTGTTTATTGTGTATAATATGTATACAAGTACGAAGAGCTACATGAAACCATATAAATATAAAGATTCTTATTCTGTTACACAGGTTTATTCATCAAACATTTCATTTACTTATCGAAGCTGTTTTGACAAAAACAAGTAAATCTATTATTGAAATAACGTCTCATCTCATGAGGAAAGAGCCTGAAGACGTTAAAATCAGGGAATACAAACCCTGGGCCCTTAAGGGGACACTGGGACTGGGCCCCTAGGGGGACACTGGGACTGGGCCCTTAAGGGGACACTGGGACTGGGCCCTTAAGGGGACACTGGGACTGGGCCCTTAGGGGGACACTGGGACTGGGCCCTTAAGGGGACACTGGGACTGGGCCCTTAAGGGGGACACTGGGACTGGGCCCTTAGGGGGACACTGGGACTGGGCCCTTAAGGGGACACTGGGACTGGGCCCTTAAGGGGGACATTGGGACTGGGCCCTTAAGGGGACACTGGGACTGGGCCCTTAAGGGGACACTGGGACTGGGCCTTAGGGGGACATTGGGACTGGGCCCTTAAGGGGACACTGGGACTGGGCCCTTAAGGGGACACTGGGACTGGGCCTTAGGGGGATACTGGGACTGGGCCTTTAGGGAGGAGACTGGGACTGGGCCCTTAGGGGGGAGACTGGGACTGGGCCTTTAGGGAGGAGACTGGGACTGGGCCCTTAGGGAGACACTGGGACTGGGCCTTTAGGGAGGAGACTGGGACTGGGCCTTTAGGGAGGAGACTGGGACTGGGCCCTTAAAGGGACACTGGGACTGGGCCTTAGGGGGACACTGGGACTGGGCCTTTAGGGAGGAGACTGGGACTGGGCCCTTAGGGGGACACTGGGACTGGGCCCTTAGGGGGACATTGGGACAGGGCCTTTAGGGGGGCATTGGGACTGGGCCTTAGGGGGACATTGGGACTGGGCCCTTAGGGGGACACTGGGACTGGGCCCTTAGGGGGACATTGGGACAGGGCCCCTTAGGGGGACATTGGGACAGGGCCCCTTAGGGGGGCATTGGGACTGGGCCTTAGGGGGACATTGGGACTGGGCCCTTAAGGGGACATTGGGACTGGGCCCTTAGGGGGGACACTGGGACCTTAAGGGGCCATTGGGACTGGGCCCTTAGGGGGGACACTGGGACTGGGCCTTTAGGGGGATACTGGGAGTGGGCCCTTAGGGGGACACTGGGACTGGGTCCTTAGGGGGGAGACTGGGACTGGGCCTTTAGGGGGACACTGGGACTGGGCCCTTAGGGGGGAGACTGGGACTGGGCCTTTAGGGGGGAGACTGGGACTGGGCCCTTAGGGGGACATTGGGACTGGGCCCTTAGGGAGACACTGGGACTGGGCCCTTAGGGGGGAGACTGGGACTGGGCCTTTAGGGGGGAGACTGGGACTGGGCCCTTAGGGGGACATTGGGACTGGGCCCTTAGGGAGACACTGGGACTGGGCCCTTAGGGGGAGACTGGTACTGGGCCTTTAGGGCGACACTGGGACTGGGCCCTTAGGGGGACACTGGGACTGGGCCTTTGGGGGGGATACTGGGACTGGGCCCTTAGGGGGACACTGGGACTGGGCCTTTAGGGGGGACACTGGGACTGGGCCCTTAGGGGGGACACTGGGACTGGGCCCTTAAGGGGACATTGGGACTGGGCCCTTAGGAGGACACTGGGACTGGGCCCTTAGGGGGATACTGGGACTGGGCCTTTAGGGGGGACACTGGGACTGGGCCCTTAGGGGGATACTGGGACTGGGCCCTTAGGGGGGACACTGGGACTGGGCCCTTAGGGGGACACTGGGACTGGGCCCTTAGGGGGGACACTGGGACTGGGCCCTTAAGGGGACATTGGGACTGGGCCCTTAGGAGGACACTGGGACTGGGCCCTTAAGGGGACATTGGGACTGGGCCCTTAGGAGGACACTGGGACTGGGCCCTTAGGGGAGACACTGGGACTGGGCCTTTAGGGGGGACACTGGGACTGGGCCCTTAGGGGGGACACTGGGACTGGGCCCTTAAGGGGACATTGGGACTGGGCCCTTAGGAGGACACTGGGACTGGGCCCTTAAGGGGACATTGGGACTGGGCCCTTAGGAGGACACTGGGACTGGGCCCTTAGGGGGACACTGGGACTGGGCCTTTGGGGGGGATACTGGGACTGGGCCCTTAGGGGGACACTGGGACTGGGCCTTTAGGGGGGACACTGGGACTGGGCCCTTAGGGGGACACTGGGACTGGGCCTTTGGGGGGGATACTGGGACTGGGCCCTTAGGGGGACACTGGGACTGGGCCTTTAGGGGGGACACTGGGACTGGGCCCTTAGGGGGGACACTGGGACTGGGCCCTCAAGGGGACATTGGGACTGGGCCCTTAGGAGGACACTGGGACTGGGCCCTTAGGGGGGACACTGGGACTGGGCCCTTAGGGGGGACACTGGGACTGGGCCCTTAGGGGGGACACTGGGACTGGGCCTCGGACTGAACCGGAGTTGAGGGAGGAGCTAAGTGTTGCTGTGATGAGTGGTGCGATGGCTGGGAGACAGTCCTGAAGGGTAAAACTAACCTGTCTCACTATTAGTGGGTGAACAATCCAACGCTTGGTGAAGGAGAGGAGATAGGATCCAGGATACAGGTGGAACTTCTTATGTTGTAAAGGAAGACAACTCCAATGGGGATAATGGGGGAACTGATAATTGTATTACATTTATTAAATTTAGTTGTATTTGTTTTCTTTTCTTGAATATTGGAAAAACTAGTCATTCTGATCCACACTCCCGACCAGTTAGTGGCGGTAATGCATCAAAGTATAAAAAGAGTACATGTCATCAACCCTCCGAAGCAGAGGGGGCGGTAGTGACTCAATGCGCTGGTTACCGCAACGTAACCAACCCAAGTGGAAGAAGGAGAAGAAGAAGTAGAAGCAGTAGAAGAAGCAGTAGAAGAAGAAGAAGAAGAAGGCTACCCTCATGAAGTGAACCTAACTCGTTCAGCATGTAGTGCGTCGTATCTACTAAAGTTAAACGTGTTTATCGCTACAAGGTCACGAGCTTAACTAGTAATCAATACGATCATTGATAAGTCCACGCGGTTAGCGGCACGTTCGCGGTTAGCTGGTTAGTAGCCTTAGTTTAGCTTAGCTTAGCTTAGCTTGGCTACAGGGCTCAGCTATACGCGGTTAGGGGAACTCAGTATCATCGATAAGGTAAGTTATTGATCACGTTCATATCGGGAGCATTCAAATAAAGACAGATTTAAAAATGAAACGAGGATCCTCAGTGCAGCTGCTAACACGGCTACCTTTCTGAAAGCTATTATTATTATTATTATTATTATTATTATCATTATTATTAATAATAATATTAATAATACTAATCTTTCAGACTCAGTCATTGGGGCCGTTTGCTGTGAATCTGTTTTGTGTTCATAATCAATCATTTATTGTCCAAGTACGTCACACATCGAGGACTGTGACTCTGTGAAATAACAATAAACATGGAATAAAGTAATATAATAAAAACAATAAACATAGTGCAATAATAGATCAATATAGTAAACATAACATCAGTCCCTTTGTGGTGCGCTGAGCTCCATCATCATTATCATTATTATCATTATTATTATTATTATTTACCAGTGAACATGTGTTTTGAGCTTCTTTGACGTGTGGTCCCACAGCATGGCGCTGAAGTCTGGAGAGGAGCGTCTGAAGGAGATGGAGGCGGAGATGGCTCTGTGAGTAAACTGCTCCTACAGAGGAACTGCAGCGCCGATATTGTTTCTGGACATTGAGCAACTCGGGGGCCTCGGGTTACCGTGACCATATTATAATATTGTAATGTATAAGTTACATTAAGACACATGCAGATTACAAGAATGTCTTAGTTGCTCTACGGCTCACAGCACAAGATGTTCATGTTGACGTTGGACTGATCTCAGACCAGCTCTCTGTGTCCGGCTGCAGATCAGCTCGAGTCAACGTGAACCCTCCATTCCTTTTCTTTACGTCATTCTTTGAGTTCTCTTTAGGTGGTATAACTATTATTACTCGTGTATTTGTGGCATGCATTTTGAAAAGTGTCTTCTAGTTTTTCAAAGGGACTCTGCTAGTAAACCTTTAAGTACGAACGCCTCTATGCTTCTCCTGCAGCTTTGAGCAGGAGGTTCTCGGGGGTCCGGTGCCAGCTTCAGAAACCCTGGAGGGGGAGGAGGAGGAACCAGAGCTCTCGGTCCCAGCGGCTCAAATGGTGCGCGCCATCATCGGCACCAACACCTACAGACAGGTCAGTGCTGCTCCGTAGTGCCTGTAGCAGCTAGCGTCTGTGTAGCGTCTGTGTAGCGCCTGTGTAGCGTCTGTGTAGCGTCTGTGTAGCGTCTGTGTAGTGTCTGTGTAGCGTCTGTGTAGCGTCTGTAGAGTCTGTGTAGTGTCTGTGTAGTGTCTGTGTAGAGTCTGTGTAGCGCCTGTGTAGCGCCTGTGTAGCGTCTGTGTAGAGTCTGTAGCGTCTGTGTAGCGTCTGTAGAGTCTGTGTAGCGTCTGTGTAGCGCCTGTAGAGTCTGTGTAGCGTCTGTGTAGAGTCTCTAGAGTCTGTGTAGCGCCTGTGTAGCGCCTGTAGAGTCTGTGTAGCGCCTGTGTAGAGTCTCTAGAGTCTGTGTAGCGTCTGTGTAGCGCCTGTAGAGTCTGTGTAGCGCCTGTGTAGCGTCTGTGTAGCGCCTGTAGAGTCTGTGTAGCGCCTGTGTAGCGTCTGTGTAGCGCCTGTAGAGTCTGTGTAGCGCCTGTGTAGGGTCTGTGTAGCGCCTGTGTAGCGCCTGTGTAGCGTCTGTGTAGCGCCTGTAGAGTCTGTGTAGCGCCTGTGTAGTGTCTGTGTAGCGTCTGTGTAGAGTCTGTGTAGCGCCTGTGTAGCGTCTGTGTAGCGCCTGTAGAGCCTGTGTAGCGTCTGTGTAGCGTCTGTGTAGCGCCTGTGTAGCGCCTGTGTAGCGTCTGTGTAGCGTCTGTGTAGCGCCTGTAGAGTCTGTGTAGCGCCTGTGTAGCGCCTGTGTAGCGTCTGTGTAGCGTCTGTGTAGCGTCTGTGTAGCGCCTGTGTAGCGCCTGTGTAGCGTCTGTGTAGCGCCTGTGTAGCGTCTGTGTAGCGCCTGTAGCGCCTGTGTAGCGCCTGTGTAGCGTCTGTGTAGCGTCTGTGTAGCGCCTGTAGAGTCTGTGTAGCGCCTGTGTAGCGCCTGTGTAGCGTCTGTGTAGCGCCTGTAGAGTCTGTGTAGCGTCTGTGTAGCGTCTGTGTAGCGCCTGTGTAGCGCCTGTGTAGCGTCTGTGTAGCGCCTGTGTAGCGCCTGTGTAGCGCCTGTAGAGTCTGTGTAGCGTCTGTGTAGCGCCTGTGTAGCGCCTGTGTAGCGTCTGTGTAGCGCCTGTAGAGTCTGTGTAGCGTCTGTGTAGCGTCTGTGTAGCGCCTGTGTAGCGCCTGTAGAGTCTGTGTAGCGCCTGTGTAGCGCCTGTGTAGCGCCTGTAGAGTCTGTGTAGCGTCTGTGTAGCGTCTGTGTAGCGCCTGTAGAGTCTGTGTAGCGCCTGTGTAGCGTCTGTAGAGTCTGTGTAGCGTCTGTAGAGTGTGTGTAGCGCCTGTAGCGTCTGTGTAGCGTCTGTGTAGCGTCTGTAGCGTCTGTGTAGCGCCTGTGTAGCGCCTGTAGAGTCTGTGTAGCGCCTGTGTAGCGTCTGTAGAGTCTGTGTAGCGTCTGTGTAGCGCCTGTGTAGCGTCTGTGTAGCGTCTGTGTAGCGCCTGTAGAGTCTGTGTAGCGTCTGTGTAGCGTCTGTGTAGCGCCTGTGTAGCGCCTGTGTAGCGTCTGTGTAGCGCCTGTAGAGTCTCTAGAGTCTGTGTAGCATCTGTGTAGTGCCTGTAGAGTCTGTGTAGCGCCTGTGTAGCGTCTGTGTAGCGCCTGTAGAGTCTGTGTAGCGCCTGTAGAGTCTGTGTAGCGCCTGTAGAGTCTGTGTAGCGCCTGTGTAGCGTCTGTGTAGCGCCTGTAGAGTCTGTGTAGCGCCTGTGTAGCGCCTGTGTAGCGCCTGTAGAGTCTGTGTAGCGCCTGTGTAGCGCCTGTGTAGCGTCTGTGTAGCGCCTGTAGAGTCTGTGTAGCGCCTGTAGAGTCTGTGTAGCGCCTGTGTAGCGCCTGTGTAGCGCCTGTGTAGAGTCTGTAGCGCCTGTGTAGCGCCTGTAGAGTCTGTGTAGCGCCTGTAGAGTCTGTGTAGCGCCTGTAGAGTCTGTGTAGCGCCTGTAGAGTCTGTGTAGCGCCTGTGTAGCGCCTGTAGAGTCTGTGTAGCGCCTGTGTAGCGCCTGTAGAGTCTGTGTAGCGTCTGTGTAGCGCCTGTGTAGCGCCTGTAGAGTCTGTGTAGCGCCTGTAGCGCCTGTGTAGCGCCTGTGTAGCGCCTGTGTAGAGTCTGTGTAGCGCCTGTGTAGAGTCTGTGTAGCGCCTGTGTAGCGCCTGTGTAGCGCCTGTGTAGCGCCTGTGTAGCGCCTGTGTAGCGCCTGTGTAGCGCCTGTGTAGCGCCTGTGTAGCGCCTGTGTAGCGCCTGTGTAGAGTCTGTGTAGAGCCTGTGTAGCGCCTGTGTAGCGCCTGTGTAGCGCCTGTGTAGCGCCTGTGTAGCGCCTGTAGAGTCTGTGTAGCGCCTGTAGCGCCTGTGTAGCGCCTGTGTAGCGCCTGTGTAGCGCCTGTGTAGCGCCTGTGTAGAGTCTGTGTAGCGCCTGTGTAGCGCCTGTGTAGAGTCTGTGTAGCGTCTGTGTAGCGTCTGTGTAGCGCCTGTGTAGCGCCTGTGTAGCGCCTGTGTAGCGCCTGTGTAGCGCCTGTGTAGCGCCTGTGTAGCGCCTGTGTAGAGTCTGTGTAGCGCCTGTGTAGCGCCTGTGTAGCGCCTGTGTAGCGCCTGTGTAGCGCCTGTGTAGAGTCTGTGTAGCGCCTGTGTAGCGCCTGTGTAGCGTCTGTGTAGCGCCTGTGTAGAGTCTGTGTAGCGCCTGTGTAGCGCCTGTGTAGCGCCTGTGTAGCGCCTGTGTAGCGCCTGTGTAGCGTCTGTGTAGAGCCTGTGTAGAGCCTGTGTAGCGCCTGTGTAGCGCCTGTGTAGCGCCTGTGTAGCGTCTGTGTAGCGCCTGTGTAGCGCCTGTAGAGTCTGTGTAGCGCCTGTAGCGCCTGTGTAGCGCCTGTGTAGCGCCTGTGTAGCGCCTGTGTAGCGCCTGTGTAGCGCCTGTGTAGAGTCTGTGTAGCGCCTGTGTAGCGCCTGTGTAGAGTCTGTGTAGCGTCTGTGTAGCGCCTGTGTAGCGCCTGTGTAGCGCCTGTGTAGCGCCTGTGTAGCGCCTGTGTAGAGTCTGTGTAGAGCCTGTGTAGCGCCTGTGTAGCGCCTGTGTAGCGCCTGTGTAGAGTCTGTGTAGCGTCTGTGTAGCGTCTGTGTAGCGTCTGTGTAGCGTCTGTGTAGCGTCTGTGTAGCGCCTGTAGAGCCTGTAGTGTCTCTGTAGCGTCTGGACGTCATGAAAAAGTCACAAATGTCTTGGCCAAATGAAGATGTTTTTACATTCACCGTCTTCATCTCACAACTTTGGTCTCTCTCTCTCTCTGTCTCTCTCTCCAGGTCCAGCAGACTTTAGACGCCAGAGCTGCCATTTTCGTTGGTCCTCCCCCGCCGGTCTTTGCAGGACCAGGTGAACATAAACACTAATATATATATATATACCGGTTATGATAGTTTGTATTTGTATGAATGTTCTCTACACGCTCCCTGTGTGTGTGTGTGTGTGTGTGTGTGTGTGTTCTCTACACGCTCCCTGTGTGTGTGTTCTCTACACTCACTGTGTGCCTTGTGTCCTCCCAGTCCCCCCAGTCCGGCCTCCCATGCTCAGACCAGCCTTCGTCCCTCATATCCTGCAGAGACCTGGTAAGGTTCCTTCTGTGGTTTGAAGTTCTTGAGAGCCGGTGTTACTCTGGGTTTGTGGTGCGACTACTTTAAGATGTGTAAATGACCTTTGACCCCGGCGTCTCTTCATGCGTTCGTGTCGGCAGTCGGTCCGAGGATGCAGATGATGCGCGGCCCTCCGATGGCGCCTCCTCTGCCCCGGCCTCCTCCGCCTCCTCCCATGATGCTGCCTCCTTCCCTGCAGGGCCCGACGCCCCCGGGTGCCTCTCAGCCCCTGCAGCACATGGCTGCTCCGCCTCAGGTCAGGAACCGTGAGAGGACGTGGGTTAGTGCCTCTGGTCATCGTTACTGAAGGTCTCTGTCTCTCAGGTCCGCAGTATGTTGTCCATGCAGTCGGCCCCGCCCACCAGACAGGGAGCTCCTCCTCCCGTCAAACAGACGCCGACGATCTTCCAGGCGGCGCCGACCGTGTACTCTGCTCCTCCCGCCTCGTCTGGACACAAGAGGATTGACGTTCGAGCTCAGAGACAAGCCAGGATGGTATTTACACGTTTACAGGTCACGGGGCTCCTCATGTGTTTTATACAGTATGGGGGACTAGACTGTCATGCTCATTCTGTATGTAAACCCTCTCTGGATGTGGGTGCAGACAGTACTCTGTGTGATGGGACAGGCTGTAGAACAGGTGCGGTGCGTTTGTGAGCACCAGGAACATAAAGCCTGTGTCTCCTCAGGAGGAGCTGGCGGCGCGGGTTGCAGAGCAGCAGGCGGCCGTGATGGCGGCGGGTCTGCTGGACAAGAAGGAGAGCGAGGACGGCGGCGCCGTCATCGGACCCAACATGCCAGAGCCGGAGCCGCCGCACCCCGAGGTACGTTCAAGAGCCGCATCGCTCCTGTATGTGGTGGTTTAGTTCACCTTATGGCGTCATCACAGTCAGGAAGTCACCCAGAGTTCAATCAAATTACTTCACATGCATTATAATCACGAAGAGCAAAGAATAAAAAAACACATTTTGATGGCAAAAGATTTTATTTGTGGCTGGAGAATAAACCAAAGGAGACTAAATAATAATATAAGTTGATGCTCAGATGTTTACAACGAGAATACCTCATCATGTCATACGCCTTCAAACATTAGTGTGTGTGTGTGTGTGTGTGTCAGCCTGTGGAAAGTGCTTCAGAGGACAAAAGGAGAGCGCGGGCAGAGAAGGTGAAGAAGTGCATCCGTACTGCAGCGGGGACGAGCTGGGAGGACTCCAGTCTGCTGGACTGGGAATCAGGTACAGAGTTAAAGCCCTTCACCAGCAGAGGTCCTGGGATCAGAGGGTTCCTCTCTGAAGCCGTCTCCTCTCTGAAGCTGTTTCCTCTCCTCTCCTCTCTGAAGCTGTTTCCTCTCCTCTCCTCTCTGAAGCCGGTTCCTCTCCTCTCTGAAGCCGTTTCCTCTCTGAAGCCGTTTCCTCTCCTCTCTGAAGCCGTTTCCTCTCTGAAGCCGTTTCCTCTCCTCTCTCCAGATGATTTCCGTATCTTCTGCGGCGATCTCGGCAACGAGGTGAACGACGACATCCTGGCCAGAGCCTTCAGCAGATACCCGTCTTTCCTCAAAGCGAAGGTTGGCTTCCTTTAGCTTTGTTTACCTGCAATTACTAATGACTTTATTGTATTTGTTAAAATGTCCAACCTGGGTCTTCGTAGTTGTCGTCATTCCGACCCGTTCCAGAGA
This sequence comes from Myoxocephalus aenaeus, assembly GCA_038501785.1. Classification (NCBI taxonomy): domain Eukaryota; kingdom Metazoa; phylum Chordata; class Actinopteri; order Perciformes; family Cottidae; genus Myoxocephalus; species Myoxocephalus aenaeus. The sequence continues at coordinate 444,322 of JBAMJR010000076.1, read as the reverse complement.
ACTCTTTCTGAACGGCTGCAAACACAACAATACATATTGATGTGTTTCATGTCAGGAACATTCCCGCTCTGACATGAGCCAGATCTCTGCTCAGCGCTCAGCAGACAGACGTGAACCAGTGACTGAATCCTCTTCCTCTGCAGGTGGTGAGGGACAAGCGCACGGGGAAGACCAAAGGCTACGGCTTCGTCAGCTTCAAAGACCCCAACGACTACGTGCGCGCCATGCGGGAGATGAACGGTCAGTGTGCCGGCCTCGGCCCGCGAGCCGCTCCGTCCCGGTCGGGTCGTAACCTCCGTGTCTCCCTCTCGCTGCAGGGAAGTACGTCGGCAGCCGTCCCATCAAGCTGAGGAAGAGCATGTGGAAGGACCGCAACATGGAGGTGGTGCGCAAGAAGCAGAAGGACAAGAAGAAGCTGGGCCTCAGATAGACGAGACGCGTCGACGTTTCTCTTTTTACTTAAATAAAACATCATTTCTTAGTTGTTATCATTGTTAATTTGATCAGATGTGTTTACTAGAACAGTTACTGATAGTATTGAGTCGGCTCGGTCACTGTACTCTAGTAGTCGGGGTTCCCGACGTGTTTCAGCTCGTGACCTCGTTACAGGTCGTGACCTCGTTCTGGACCTGAGATCCAAAGTAAAAAGACAGTCTGACAAATTACACTTTCTTTACTTTTATTTATGAGTAATGTGCCTTTAGAGGGCTTCACATATGTACAACATGCCTAAACCCTGAAAGCAATAAATGAAATCTATACCAATCCGTTGTGAAGCAGCAGGTCAACACTCATCAGCCTGAGAGCAGAGATGATGTTCATGGTCATCAACTCTTCTACCACCACACCAACACTACGCTTCTTCAGGAGTGAGTCTTGGCATTTCCAGGGAAGACCGACAAATGTCAAATGTTTTACATATAGATTCTCAACACTGGTCCTTTAAAAGAAAACACACTATACTTCTACACACACACACACACACACACGGTCCTGCGCGTCACGCCGCTCCCAGCATCTCCTCGGCAGCGGTGCGTCCGCTGAAGATGACGTCGTTGACCGAGACGCCGTCGTACGAGGCGCCGGTCAGGGAGAGCGGCAGCCGGTTCTCCCGTATGAAGCGGCGCATGGACTCTGGAGGGCAGAGGAGGTCTTAGAGGACGCTTCACACGCCGCGAGCGTGCTGAGACGCCACGTACTCACCGACTCTCCGGTGGTGTCCCTGGTGGTACTGAGGTATGCAGTCCTGAGGAGAGGAAACAGACTCGGTCACATTACAGGCGTGTCTTTGGCGTGTCTTGGCGTGTGCGCTCCGGCCTGCCGTACCCTCTGCAGAGTCACCCGGCTCCAGCTGGGCGCCGCGGCGACGCCCAGCTGGCTGCGCACCGCCTCGGTGGCGCTCGCCAGAAGACGCTCCTCTGTCGCCGCCTCCGGGTCCCCGAACACTTCCTGGAACCAGGCGCCGCCCATCATCACCTAGGAGACGGACAAACGGTTCATCCTTTTGGGATCCTTTAAACAGAGTGTTAGACTCACGCTGCCCCCGGTGGCCAGAGACCGTTTCACCCTCGTGATGTCCTCTGGGGTCAAAGCCCCGCCTGCTTTCACTTATTGAAAGCATTTCTGTTTTACACCTTCAGTGTGGCCAATAGACCTTGTTTACATAAAAGTACACCCTGTTTTTAAGTGGAAATTAAATGAAACAATGAATTATTTTGACTTTGTCAACGTTTAGTGAGGATGCTGTTTTTCTAACAGCACGTCCTCCTGTCCTCTGGGGTCAAACGACCCCGTCTGGTTTGTTTATGAAGCATAAAGTATAAATGATCACCCACCTCTGTTTCAACGTTTTAGTCGACTCATTACCTGACACATAAAACATGTCGGTATTCTTTTCTAAAACATTTGACTTTTCATAATAAAACGTCTAAATGTGCCCTCATTGCATGCGAGGCAGAAGCTGATGCCTGATCCACAAAGCCTTTACAGGACGCTGTTTGACTCCTAGTGAATGTGCTGACTGTGTTTTAGTGACAACAGAGCAGAAGACACGTTTCACTCTGATCGTGAGTGAGTGAGTGAGTGAGTGAGTGTGTGTGTGTGTGTGTGTGTGTGTGTGTGTGTGTGAGTGAGTGAGTGTGTGTGTGTGTGTGAGTGAGTGAGTGTGTGTGTGTGTGTGAGCCGTACCGTGAGTCTCGTCGTCTGTCCGTCAGGTCGGTCGTGCTGAGGGAAGGGGACGGAGTCGTAGACGACCCCGAGCACGCCCCGGTCCTCTGACGACGGGATCAGGTGCCCGAAACCCTGAGAGCAAACCGCCGACGTCAGTCTACGGGATTCATTCATTCATCTGCTATTTTAGGGTTGTGGTTAAGACGTTCCATCCAAAAGCCACATGCAGACCAATGGGTTCACACTCTGACCAGTGGATCCAGGACTTTAAACCAAATGTCCATGACAAACATTTAGTGAAGTCTGGGTGTAAACAGTAAAAAGTGAGTAAATGTAGTATTTAAACTAACAATGAGAATACAAAGCATACAGTAAACCTTAAATGACTCAAATGAATGAGACAATAGTTTGATTAAAAGAATAAACATTCATATAGATGCCTGTATGTATGCCTGCTTATATTTTGAGTCTTTCTTTTAAAAGCATATTCATTATTTCAAACTCAGCGTAAATGAACGACATGAACACATGAATATAACACATTTACATGACTTTTACTAAACTTTTGGGGATTTTATTTTTTTCAAGGACTTTTCCAGGCCTGGAAATAACCTTTTAAACTCCATGACTGTTGCAGGTTCTCCATGAGCGTGAGAACCCCCAGAACTCATGTTGCTCGTATATTGCTCATGTCCTCACCGTGACGGGCAGGACGCAGCCCTCGTACTGCAGGTTGACCACCGCCACCGTCACCGTGGAGACGCCCTGCAGCAGCTGGGCGAGCGGCTGGCAGGAGGCGGGCAGGAGGCAGGAGAGCGCTGAGGAGGCGAGGGAACAGTCCTTTCCTCTGATGCTCGTCTTGTGTTTCAGAACTAGCTCTATACATATTCTTGTGTTTATTATTTACCAGCAGCTCATTTTAGGTTAACAGACTGAGATGAGTTTCAATAGCATGATGAAGCAACACTAAACACTTCAGGCTTCTGCTGCGCATCAGAGGACAACCAGCACCACTTGCCTTTAGCCGGCAACGCAGAGATGATGTGGTCAGCTGACATGACTCCATCCTCCAATGAGATCTACACACACACACACACACACACACACACGTTATGAAAGCAGCCCAATAACACAGGAATATGAGCATTGTTTTTTTTCCAGCCTGGAAGCTACGCTAAAGTTTACCTTGTGTTCCATATTGTTTTAGAGAGGAGACGTGTTTGGTCAGTAGGAAACTAAACTAAATATTAGACTGACGATTTGACTGGATCTTGTTTTGGATATATATATATATATATATATATATATACACACACACACACACACACACTCTCTAAGTTACGTGTCCTCACTAACCTTCCAGCCGGAGGCTGAAGGACTGATCCGTTGCACCGCTGCCTCTCGGTGAAGCTGCACCCGGCCGCTCTGCTGCAGGAACTCGGTGATGGACTCTGGGAGGGACTCCAGGCCCCGGCTCAGGGACCACTGGGCCCAAGACTCTTCCATAGATCTTTGAGCCAGAGGGCCAGGGGGGACCACAGGAGCCGGACCTGAAGGGCCCAAGAAGACACAGCTTACAGACGGAACAGGATACTGAAGGGATGCAGGGTCAGAGCAGACCCAGGGCCTTAATAAATAGCTTGAATAAGGGTCATTACAAAGCGAAACCTTAATACAGTAGAAAGCCGTCGAGTAGTGAAGAGCCACCACAGAGACGTTGATAACATCTAGTATTCATTCATTATGTTCACAAACTGGATGTAGGAGAAAGAAAGCAGAGCGGCGTACCGGAGCCCAGCAGCATGCCCAGAGTCAGGGATCCTCTGCGCTGCTCTGCGGCGTACAGGACCGGGAAGCACGAGCGCACACTCAGCTTCCTGCAGTCCCCGGCAAACACACCGCGACACAAGCTGTCCACCGCTATGTCTGCCAGCTACACACACACACACACACACAGACACACACACACGGGAACAAGATGTAATACAAAGCAGCAAACCAGTACAATATTGATCAGATGCATCAATGTAAGAGACTCAGGGCGAGGCGGATAAAGTGAGTCTAGTTGAAAGTTGTTAAAGGACCAGGTCACGCTTTCTGGAGTCGATCTTACAAAGGTCACGAAGACGTGTGTACAGCGGACGACGAGGTCATCATCACTTTATTTAGCAATGAAGTGATGATGACAGTGAAACTCTGTGAACTTAAAGTAATGGTCGGTACATTGTGTTGGTTTCACCTCCTTCCCCAGCCGCCGAGAAACAAACGAGTGGATGGACTCGTCATCCTCCTTGCCCTTCTTCACCAGTATCTCCATGGCGAGGCTCAGCAGGAGAGGACGAGAGAAGGGTGGCACGGGCCGCAGGAGTCCACTGGGAAGACAACGCCAAAGGGTCAAAGTGGTGGTGACTAGTTACATCTCACCGCTAGTCATGTAGCACTAAGTGGTGGTTACTAGTTACGTCTCACCGCTAGTCATGTAGCACTAAGTGGTGGTTACTAGTTACGTCTCACCGCTAGTCATGTAGCACTAAGTGGTGGTTACTAGTTACGTCTCACCGCTAGTCATGTAGCACTAAGTGGTGGTTACTAGTTACGTCTCACCGCTAGTCATGTAGCACTAAGTGGTGGTTACTAGTTACGTCTCACCACTAGTCATGTAGCACTAAGTGGTGGTAACTAGTTACGTCTCACCACTAGTCATGTAGCACTAAGTGGTGGTGACTAGTTACGTCTCACCACTAGTCATGTAGCACTAAGTGGTGGTTACTAGTTACGTCTCACCACTAGTCATGTAGCACTAAGTGGTGGTGACTAGTTACCGTCTCACCGCTAGTCATGTAGCACTAAGTGGTGGTTACTAGTTACGTCTCACCGCTAGTCATGTAGCACTAAGTGGTGGTTACTAGTTACGTCTCACCGCTAGTCATGTAGCACTAAGTGGTGGTTACTAGTTACGTCTCACCGCTAGTCATGTAGCACTAAGTGGTGGTTACTAGTTACGTCTCACCACTAGTCATGTAGCACTAAGTGGTGGTAACTAGTTACGTCTCACCACTAGTCATGTAGCACTAAGTGGTGGTGACTAGTTACGTCTCACCACTAGTCATGTAGCACTAAGTGGTGGTTACTAGTTACGTCTCACCGCTAGTCATGTAGCACTAAGTGGTGGTTACTAGTTACGTCTCACCGCTAGTCATGTAGCACTAAGTGGTGGTTACTAGTTACGTCTCACCGCTAGTCATGTAGCACTAAGTGGTGGTTACTAGTTACGTCTCACCGCTAGTCATGTAGCACTAAGTGGTGGTTACTAGTTACGTCTCACCACTAGTCATGTAGCACTAAGTGGTGGTAACTAGTTACGTCTCACCACTAGTCATGTAGCACTAAGTGGTGGTGACTAGTTACGTCTCACCACTAGTCATGTAGCACTAAGTGGTGGTTACTAGTTACGTCTCACCACTAGTCATGTAGCACTAAGTGGTGGTGACTAGTTACCGTCTCACCGCTAGTCATGTAGCACTAAGTGGTGGTTACTAGTTACGTCTCACCACTAGTCATGTAGCACTAAGTGGTGGTGACTAGTTACATCTCACCGCTAGTCATGTAGCACTAAGTGGTGGTTACTAGTTACGTCTCACCGCTAGTCATGTAGCACTAAGTGGTGGTTACTAGTTACGTCTCACCACTAGTCATGTAGCACTAAGTGGTGGTTACTAGTTACGTCTCACCGCTAGTCATGTAGCACTAAGTGGTGGTTACTAGTTACGTCTCACCGCTAGTCATGTAGCACTAAGTGGTGGTTACTAGTTACGTCTCACCGCTAGTCATGTAGCACTAAGTGGTGGTTACTAGTTACGTCTCACCGCTAGTCATGTAGCACTAAGTGGTGGTTACTAGTTACGTCTCACCACTAATCATGTAGCACTAAGTGGTGGTAACTAGTTACGTCTCACCACTAGTCATGTAGCACTAAGTGGTGGTGACTAGTTACGTCTCACCACTAGTCATGTAGCACTAAGTGGTGGTTACTAGTTACGTCTCACCACTAGTCATGTAGCACTAAGTGGTGGTGACTAGTTACCGTCTCACCGCTAGTCATGTAGCACTAAGTGGTGGTTACTAGTTACGTCTCACCACTAGTCATGTAGCACTAAGTGGTGGTGACTAGTTACATCTCACCGCTAGTCATGTAGCACTAAGTGGTGGTTACTAGTTACGTCTCACCGCTAGTCATGTAGCACTAAGTGGTGGTTACTAGTTACGTCTCACCGCTAGTCATGTAGCACTAAGTGGTGGTTACTAGTTACGTCTCACCGCTAGTCATGTAGCACTAAGTGGTGGTTACTAGTTACGTCTCACCGCTAGTCATGTAGCACTAAGTGGTGGTTACTAGTTACGTCTCACCACTAGTCATGTAGCACTAAGTGGTGGTAACTAGTTACGTCTCACCACTAGTCATGTAGCACTAAGTGGTGGTGACTAGTTACGTCTCACCACTAGTCATGTAGCACTAAGTGGTGGTTACTAGTTACGTCTCACCACTAGTCATGTAGCACTAAGTGGTGGTGACTAGTTACCGTCTCACCGCTAGTCATGTAGCACTAAGTGGTGGTTACTAGTTACGTCTCACCACTAGTCATGTAGCACTAA
>JBAMJR010000076.1:410000-435000 GCA_038501785.1 Myoxocephalus aenaeus | reverse complement strand
CACAAAACCACAGAGTGTGTTAACCGGGTGTTGTGTGTTTGTGTGTTTGTGTGTTTGTGTGGTTCGTTGTGTGGCCGATGAGCTGTGAGTGAAGGGTGTGTCTGCCGATAATGACAAGGATAACACTTATCAGGCGTCTCACTCTGCCACCCAACCAACTGTCTGTCTGTCTGTCGGTCCAACTTTAGTGCAATGCTTTGTGGTGTGTAACATGCCAATAGATAGATCACAAACAAACTAAATAAATATAATTCATACAGTTGACAGAATTCTGTGAATGATGGTGCTTATGAAAATAAATACTAAGTGATGCCAATGTGAGGGGCTTAAAATGATCAAGTTAGTTATGAACTGCTGAGTGACGTCACATGAGCACACGATACAAGAAGTTATGACGTCATATTGTGAAGATACAAGAAGTTATGACGTCATATTGTGAAGATATAAGAAGTTATGACGTCATATTGTGAAGATACATGAAGTTATGACGTCATATTGTGAAGATACAAGAAGTTATGACGTCATATTGTGAAGATATAAGAAGTTATGACGTCATATTGTGAAGATATAAGAAGTTATGACGTCATATTGTGAAGATACATGAAGTTATGACGTCATATTGTGAAGATACAAGAAGTTATGACGTCATATTGTGAAGATACAAGAAGTTATTACGTCATATTGTGAAGATACAAGAAGTTATGACGTCATATTGTGAAGATACATGAAGTTATTACGTCATATTGTGAAGATACAAGAAGTTATGACGTCATATTGTGAAGATACATGAAGTTATTACGTCATATTGTGAAGATACATGAAGTTATTACGTCATATTGTGAAGATACATGAAGTTATGACGTCATATTGTGAAGATACAAGAAGTTATGACGTCATATTGTGAAGATACATGAAGTTATGACGTCATATTGTGAAGATACAAGAAGTTATGACGTCATATTGTGAAGATACAAGAAGTTATTACGTCATATTGTGAAGATGCAAGAAGTTATTACGTCCTATTGTGAAGATATAAGACGTTATGACGTCATGTCGTGAAGATACCTGTGGTGGAGCTGACGTCTCGTGCAGCAGCGGGTCTCGAACACACGTCCTCTGACGTCAGCAGCCCTCGTGAGCTCACAGAGGAGGAAACCCGCGGGGTCACGCGCTGACCGGCGCGTTTCCTTTAGTCTCGAGAGGGTCCCGGTGCTTCTGGTGCACGCGCAGACTGAACGGGTTCCGTAATCATTTCCGTTACGAAACCAGCAACAAAACTACTTCCGGCCGAACTCTTTCAGAATAAAAGCATCCTCTCTTTCGGAGGTTTGACGATGACAAACAATGACTGGCATGGTGCATTATCGCCACCAGCTGGTATGGAGTGATAAAATAGGACAAATACTACTATTACCCCTCGTTATACCTTCACTACTACTGCTACTACGAGATACTGAGAACTATGGAAGCCCGTTTGCGTCACTGTGATTAAAAAATGTAGATCCTGTAAGTCATAATTATGATATACTATCTCTTAATTATTACTTAGCATCTCATAATTATCTCATAATTATGAAACGGGCTTCCATAGTCCCATCTTTTAAGATCGTATACAGCTTTTAAAGTTATTCTCATTTCCATACCATTCATTTGAATAAAGACTGAATAATATATGCATACATCATTTCAACACTCCATACATTTTGATATCGAAGGCAAGACTGATTACATACTAATACAAAGTTTTCCCTATTTCTGGTCCTTTCTAATAATGTATGTCAAACCTCAACACTGTAATGCGCAATTATGTTATTCACATCTTTTCAGATGACTGGACTCTGAGAATATGCACGCTACAACATGAACGTATAGATCATTATATCACCATAAATACAAAACTAAAACTAAATCTGGAAAGATATTCTCTGATGTTTATTAAAATCCTACGTTACACAATAGTTTACAAGACTTTTGGCTAATGAAATATATTCTTCAAGGCCTTGATTAGAGAAAGAATATGTTTATATGTATGTATGTATGTATGTATGTATGTATGTATGTATGTATATACACTCACCTAAAGGATTATTAGGAACACCTGTTCAATTTCTCATTAATGCAATTATCTAATCAACCAATCACATGGCAGTTGCTTCAATGCATTTAGGGGTGTGGTCCTGGTCAAGACAATCTCCTGAACTCCAAACTGAATGTCAGAATGGGAAAGAAAGGTGATTTAAGCAATTTTGAGCGTGGCATGGTTGTTGGTGCCAGACGGGCCGGTCTGAGTATTTCACAATCTGCTCAGTTACTGGGATTTTCACGCACAACCATTTCTAGGGTTTACAAAGAATGGTGTGAAAAGGGAAAAACATCCAGTATGCGGCAGTCCTGTGGGTGAAAATGCCTCGTTGATGCTAGAGGTCAGAGGAGAACGGGCCGACTGATTCAAGCTGATAGAAGAGCAACTTTGACTGAAATAACCACTCGTTACAACCGAGGTATGCAGCAAAGCATTTGTGAAGCCACAACACGCACAACCTTGAGGCGGATGGGCTACAACAGCAGAAGACCCCACCGGGTACCACTCATCTCCACTACAAATAGGAAAAAGAGGCTACAATTTGCAAGAGCTCACCAAAATTGGACAGTTGAAGACTGGAAAAATGTTGCCTGGTCTGATGAGTCTGGATTTCTGTTGAGACATTCAGATGGTAGAGTCAGAATTTGGCGTAAACAGAATGAGAACATGGATCCATCATGCCTTGTTACCACTGTGCAGGCTGGTGGTGGTGGTGTAATGGTGTGGGGGATGTTTTCTTGGCACACTTTAGGCCCCTTAGTGCCAATTGGGCATCGTTTAAATGCCACGGCCTACCTGAGCATTGTTTCTGACCATGTCCATCCCTTTATGGCCACCATGTACCCATCCTCTGATGGCTACTTCCAGCAGGATAATGCACCATGTCACAAAGCTCCAATCATTTCAAATTGGTTTCTTGAACATGACAATGAGTTCACTGTACTAAAATGGCCCCACAGTCACCAGATCTCAACCCAATAGAGCATCTTTGGGATGTGGTGGAACGGGAGCTTCGTGCCCTGGATGTGCATCCCACAAATCTCCATCAACTGCAAGATGCTATCCTATCAATATGGGCCAACATTTCTAAAGAATGCTTTCAGCACCTTGTTGAATCAATGCCACGTAGAATTAAGGCAGTTCTGAAGGCGAAAGGGGGTCAAACACAGTATTAGTATGGTGTTCCTAATAATCCTTTAGGTGAGTGTAAATTCAATTCAATTCAGTTTATTTTATATAGCCCAACATCACAAATACAAGTTTGCCTCAGAGGGCTTTACAATCTGTACACATAACATCCTGTCCCGGGACCTCACATCGGATCAGGAAAAACTCCCCCAATAAAGATAGTAAAAACCCTTTCACAGGGAAAAAGGGAAGAATCCTGAGGGAGAGCAACAGAGGAGGATCCCTCTCCCCGGATGGACAGAAGCAATAGATGTCATGTGACCAGAATGAATAGTGTAGTTACAGCACATTCAATGAATATGACAGAGATTATTCATATAATGAGTAGTAGGCATGGTCCATGATCCTGATAATCCATGAAGCAGAAGGCGGTAGAGAGGAGGGGGGGCATCAGCAGGGCCATGGCAGCAGGCAGGACCGGTTCCAGGCAGCCATGAATCCATGGAAAAAGCAAGTAGAGTTAGTAATGTGTATTGAAGAGACAATAGTTTATCCAGAAGGAGAGAAAGAAGAGGAGAAGAGGAGAGGAGTGAAAGAGGAAGAGAAGAGGAGTGAAAGAGGAGGAGAAGAGGAGCTCAGTGTATCCTAAGATGTCCCCCAGCAGTCTAAGCCTATAGCAGCATATCTAGGGGCTGGACCAGGGCAAACCTGAGCCAGCCCTAACTATAAGCCTGAAACAGCCCTAAGTATAAGCGCTATCAAAGAGGAAAGTCTACTCTTAAATGAGGTGACTGTGTCTGCCCCCCGGACTGAAAGTGGAAGCTGATTCCACAGAAGAGGAGCCCGATGACTGAAAGCTTTAGCCCCCAACCTACTTTTTAAGACTCTGGGAACCACAAGTAACCCTGCATTCAGTGAGCGTAACGCTCTAGTGGGGTAATATGGCACTATGAGCTCTTTAAGATATGATGGTGCATCACCAGCTAAGGCTTTATAGGTGAGGAGAAGGATTTTAAATATGATTCTCGATCTTACAGGAAGCCAGTGTAGAGCAGCTAGTACAGGAGTAATGTGATCTCTCTTCCGAGTCCTTGTTAGTACACGAGCTGCAGCATTCTGGATCAGCTGGAGAGACCCAAGGGACTTTCCGGAGCAGCCTGATAATACGGAGTTACAGTAATCCAGTCTTGAAGTAACAAATGCATGGATCAATGTTTCTGCATCGCTTTGAGACAGGATGTGCCGGATCTTTGAGATGTTCCGTAGGTGAAAAAAGGCAGTCCTTGAGATCTGTTTCACGTGGGAGCCAAAGGATAGGTCCTGGTCAAAAATAACTCAGAGATTCCTTACGGTGGTGGTGGATGCCAGAGCGATGCCATCCAGAGAAACCATATCATCAGATAATTGATTTCTGAGGTGTTCTGGGCCGAGTAGAATAACTTCAGTCTTGTCCGAGTTCAGCAGCAGGAAGTTGCAGGTCATCCAGGTCTTGATGTCTTTAAGACACGCTTGAAGTTTAGTGACCTGGTGGATTTCATCTGGCTTGATTGACAGATATAGTTGAGTATCATCAGCATAACAGTGAAAGTTTATGGAGTGTTTTCTGATAATATTCCCTAAAGGAAACATATATAAGGTGAATAAAATTGGTCCAAGCACAGAACCTTGAGGAACTCCATGACGAACGGCGGTGGTCATCGAGGCCTCATCGTTTACAAATACAAACTGAGATCTATCTGATAAATACGACTTAAACCAGCTTAGTGCTGTACCTTTAATACCAATCAACTGGTCTAGTCTCTGTAATAAGATGTCATGGTCAATGGTGTCGAATGCTGCACTAAGGTCTAACAAGACCAGAACAGAGACAAGTCCTTTATCAGCACTAAGGTCTAACAAGACCAGAACAGAGACAAGTCCTTTATCAGCACTAAGGTCTAACAAGACCAGTACAGAGACAAGTCCTTTATCTGCACTAAGGTCTAACAAGACCAGAACAGAGACAAGTCCTTTATCAGCACTAAGGTCTAACAAGACCAGTACAGAGACAAGTCCTTTATCAGCACTAAGGTCTAACAGGACCAGAACAGAGACAAGTCCTTTATCAGCACTAAGGTCTAACAAGACCAGAACAGAGACAAGTCCTTTATCAGCACTAAGGTCTAACAAGATCAGTACAGAGACAAGTCCTTTATCAGCACTAAGGTCTAACAAGACCAGTACAGAGACAAGTCCTTTATCAGCACTAAGGTCTAACAAGACCAGTACAGAGACAAGTCCTTTATCAGCACTAAGGTCTAACAAGACCAGAACAGAGACAAGTCCTTTATCAGCACTAAGGTCTAACAGGACCAGTACAGAGACAAGTCCTTTATCTGCACTAAGGTCTAACAAGACCAGAACAGAGACAAGTCCTTTATCAGCACTAAGGTCTAACAAGACCAGTACAGAGACAAGTCCTTTATCAGCACTAAGGTCTAACAAGACCAGTACAGAGACAAGTCCTTTATCAGCACTAAGGTCTAACAAGACCAGAACAGAGACAAGTCCTTTATCAGCACTAAGGTCTAACAGGACCAGAACAGAGACAAGTCCTTTATCTGCACTAAGGTCTAACAAGACCAGAACAGAGACAAGTCCTTTATCAGCACTAAGGTCTAACAAGACCAGTACAGAGACAAGTCCTTTATCTGCACTAAGGTCTAACAAGACAAGAACAGAGACAAGTCCTTTATCAGCACTAAGGTCTAACAAGACCAGAACAGAGACAAGTCCTTTATCAGCACTAAGGTCTAACAAGACCAGTACAGAGACAAGTCCTTTATCAGCACTAAGGTCTAACAAGACAAGTACAGAGACAAGTCCTTTATCAGCACTAAGGTCTAACAAGACCAGTACAGAGACAAGTCCTTTATCAGCACTAAGGTCTAACAAGACCAGTACAGAGACAAGTCCTTTATCAGCACTAAGGTCTAACAAGACCAGAACAGAGACAAGTCCTTTATCAGCACTAAGGTCTAACAAGACCAGAACAGAGACAAGTCCTTTATCAGCACTAAGGTCTAACAAGACCAGAACAGAGACAAGTCCTTTATCAGCACTAAGGTCTAACAAGACCAGTACAGAGACAAGTCCTTTATCAGCACTAAGGTCTAACAAGACCAGTACAGAGACAAGTCCTTTATCAGCACTAAGGTCTAACAAGACAAGAACAGAGACAAGTCCTTTATCAGCACTAAGGTCTAACAAGACCGGAACAGAGACAAGTCCTTTATCAGCACTAAGGTCTAACAAGACCAGTACAGAGACAAGTCCTTTATCAGCACTAAGGTCTAACAAGACCAGTACAGAGACAAGTCCTTTATCTGCACTAAGGTCTAACAAGACCAGAACAGAGACAAGTCCTTTATCTGCACTAAGGTCTAACAAGACCAGAACAGAGACAAGTCCTTTATCAGCACTAAGGTCTAACAAGACCAGAACAGAGACAAGTCCTTTATCAGCACTAAGGTCTAACAAGACCAGAACAGAGACAAGTCCTTTATCAGCACTAAGGTCTAACAAGACCAGAACAGAGACAAGTCCTTTATCTGCACTAAGGTCTAACAAGACCAGAACAGAGACAAGTCCTTTATCTGCACTAAGGTCTAACAAGACTAGAACAGAGACAAGTCCTTTATCAGCACTAAGGTCTAACAAGACCAGAACAGAGACAAGTCCTTTATCAGCACTAAGGTCTAACAAGACCAGAACAGAGACAAGTCCTTTATCAGCACTAAGGTCTAACGAGACCAGAACAGAGACAAGTCCTTTATCTGCACTAAGGTCTAACAAGACCAGTACAGAGACAAGTCCTTTATCTGCACTAAGGTCTAACAAGACCAGAACAGAGACAAGTCCTTTATCTGCACTAAGGTCTAACAAGACCAGAACAGAGACAAGTCCTTTATCAGCACTAAGGTCTAACAAGACCAGTACAGAGACAATTCCTTTATCAGCACTAAGGTCTAACAAGACCAGAACAGAGACAAGTCCTTTATCAGCACTAAGGTCTAACAAGACCAGTACAGAGACAAGTCCTTTATCAGCACTAAGGTCTAACAAGACAAGAACAGAGACAAGTCTTTATCAGCACTAAGGTCTAACAAGACCAGTACAGAGACAAGTCCTTTATCTGCACTAAGGTCTAACAGGACCAGAACAGAGACAAGTCCCCTATCTGATGCAACTAGAAGGTCATTAGTAATTGTCACTAGTGCTGTCTCTGTGCTATGATGCTTTCTAAATCCTGACTGAAACTCCTCAAATAAACTATTGTTATGTAAAAAGTCACACAACTGATTTGCGACTACCTTCTCCAGTATCTTAGAGAGGAAGGGAAGGTTAGAGATAGGTCTGTAGTTAGCCAACACCTCTGGATCCAGGGTGGGCTTTTTAAGAAGAGGTTTAATTACAGCTACTTTAAAAGACTGTGGTACATGACCCATTAGTAAAGACCCATTGATAATATCTAGTACAGAGGCACAAATTAAGCGTAAAACTTCTTTAAACAGCTTAGTCGGAACAGGGTCTAGGAGACAGGTAGAAGATTTAGAAGTAGAAACCATTGAAGACAGTTGGTCGAGGTTGATGGTAAAAAATCCATCCAGACGCACAACAGGGCCCACAGCCTCCTCCATGGCCATCCCACCTGAGGATGGACCGGCAGTAGTCGAGGGCAGGAGATCACCGATCCTGTCTCTAATGGCCATAATCTTATCATTGAAGAAGTTCATGAAGTCATTACTACTGAGGTCTATAGGAAGCATACATATACACATATATATATATACATATGTATATATATATATATATATATATATATATATATATATATATATATATACATATGTATATATATATATATACATATGTATATATATATATATACATATATACATATATATATATATACATATGTATATATATATATATACATATATACATATATATATATATATATATATATATATATATATATACATATACATACATATACATATATATATATATGGTACATTAATACAAATATATGTGTACTTATACACGTGTGTATATATACTGAAAGTCATAGTATAGTATTTTAAGTAATTGTATATATCAAGAAAATCAACAGACCATATTGTGTTCCAAATACATAACTGGTGGAATTACAGCAGATGCATCTTTATATTTTACGGATTCTATGAGCCTCATAAAATATTGTTAGTAAGCGCCAGTAGATTTTCCAATTTAACATCAAAATAAATACACAAATGTATTGTGGTAAATACACAAGGACTAAATACACAAGTACCGCTGCAGACCCTCACACCCAGGACCACCTCCTCTCCTCTGGGGGGCGCTAGAGCTCTGTAACCAAAACACCAGAACAGCTATCATACTGCACTATTTCCTCCACCTCTTCCTCCACCTCTTCATCCACCTCTTCCTCCACGTCTTCATAGACCTCTTCCTCCACGTCTTCATCCACCTCTTCCTCCACATCTTCATTCACCTCTTCATCCACCTCTTCATCCACGTCTTCCTCCACCTCTTCCTCCACGTCTTCATAGACCTCTTCCTCCACATCTTCATTCACCTCTTCCTCCACCTCTTCATCCACGTCTTCCTCCACCTCTTCCTCCACGTCTTCATAGACCTCTTCCTCCACGTCTTCCTCCACCTCTTCCTCCACGTCTTCCTCCACCTCTTCCTCCACCTCTTCATCCACGTCTTCCTCCACCTCTTTCTCCACGTCTTCATAGACCTCTTCCTCCACATCTTCATTCACCTCTTCCTCCACCTCTTCATCCACGTCTTCCTCCACCTCTTCCTCCACGTCTTCATAGACCTCTTCCTCCACGTCTTCCTCCACCTCTTCCTCCACGTCTTCCTCCACCTCTTCATCCACCTCTTCATCCACGTCTTCATAGACCTCTTCCTCCACGTCTTCCTCCACCTCTTCCTCCACGTCTTCCTCCACCTCTTCCTCCACGTCTTCCTCCACCTCTTCCTCCACGTCTTCCTCCACCTCTTCATTCACGTCTTCCTCCACGTCTTCATCCACCTCTTCATCCACCTCTTCATTCACGTCTTCCTCCACGTCTTCATCCACCTCTTCATCCACCTCTTCATTCACGTCTTCCTCCACGTCTTCATCCACGTCTTCCTCCACCTCTTCCTCCACCTCTTCATTCACCTCTTCCTCCACCTCTTCCTCCACGTCTTCCTCCACGTCTTCATCCACCTCTTCATTCACATCTTCATCCACCTCTTCATCCATGTCTTCATCCACCTCTTCATCCACCTCTTCCTTCACGTCTTCCTCCACGTCTTCATCCACCTCTTCATTCACATCTTCATCCACCTCTTCATCCATGTCTTCATCCACCTCTTCATCCACCTCTTCCTCCACCTCTTCATCCACCTCTTCATCCACGTCTTCATTCACGTCTTCCTCAACGTCTTCCTCAACGTCTTCTTAAACGTCTTCCTTCCACAGCAACTACAGAGACACAAAACAACTACAAAGAGACACAGCAACTACAAATAAACACACAACAACTACAAAGAGACACAAAACAACTAATAAGAGACACAAAGCAACTACAAAGACACTAAACAACTACAGAGACACTAAGCAACCACAAAGAGACGCAAAACAATTACAAAGAGACAACACCACTACAAAGAGACACACAGCAACTATAAAGAGACACACAGCAACTATAAAGAGACACACAGCAACTACAAAGAGACGCACAGCAACTATAAAGAGACACACAGCAACTACAAAGAGACGCAAAACAACTACAGACACACAGCAACTACAAATATACATACAGCAACTATAAAGAGACACAAACCAACTACAGAGACACTAAGCAGCCACAAAGAGACGCATAACTACAAAGAGACGCATAACAACTACAGAGACACAAACCAACTACAGAGACACTAAGCAACCACAAAGAGACGCATAACAACTACAAAGAGACATACAGCAACCACAAAGAGACACAAACCAACTACAGAGACACTAAGCAACCACAAAGAGACGCATAACAACTACAAAGAGACACAGCAACTACAACTACAAAGAGACACAGCAACTACAAAGAGACACAAAACAACTACAGAGACACACAGCAACTAAAAGAGACACAAAACCACTACAAAGAGACACATCTCTTTGTAGTTGTATTGCGTCTCTTTGTAGTTGTATTGCGTCTATTTGTAGTTGCTGTGTCTATTTGTAGTTGCTGTGTCTATTTGTAGTTGTTTTGTCTCTCTTTGTAGTTGTTTTGCATCTCTTTGTAGTTGTTTTGCATCTCTTTGTAGTTGTTTTGCATCTCTTTGTAGTTGCTGTGTCTCTGTAGTTGTGTTGTCTCTTTGTAGTTGTTTTGTCTCTCTTTGTAGTTGTTTTGCATCTCTTTGTAGTTGTTTTGTGTCTCTTTGTAGTTGCTGTGTCTCTGTAGTTGTGTTGTCTCTTTGTAGTTGTTTTGTCTCTCTTTGTAGTTGTTTTGCATCTCTTTGTAGTTTTGCATCTCTTTGTAGTTGTTATTAATAACACAACTAATAAGAAACACAAAACAGCTACAGAGACGAAACAACTACAAAGAGACACAAAACAACTACAAAGAGACAACACAACTACACAGAGATGGAAAACAACTACAAAGAGAGACACAGTAACTACAGAGACACAAAACAACTACAAAGAGACACACAGCAATTACAAAGAGACGCAAAACTACAAAGAGACGAAACAACTACAAAGAGACGAAACAACTACAAAGAGACACAAAACAACTACAAAGAGACAACACAACTACAGAGACACAGCAACTACAAAGAGATGCAAAACAACTACAAAGAGACACAGCAACTACAAAGAGACGCAAAACAACTACAAAGAGACACAGCAACTACAAAGAGACACAAAACAACTAAAGAGACACACAGCAACTAAGAGACACAAAACCACTACAAAGAAACACAACACAACTAATAAGAGACACAAAACAACTACAGACACACAGCAACTACAAAGACACAAAACAACTACAAAGAGACACACAGCAACTATTACAAACAATGTGATGCAAAACAGGCACAAAGAGATACAATCTGACTGCAAAGCGACACGCAAAGCAACTGATCATGTTTAGTAATTGTGTGTGTTGGGGCAGTATCTCGTGACGTTAACCAGCATTCTGTTGGATCTGTATCTCCTGCACTTTATTGCTTTATTGAAAACTCGGAAAAGGGAATCAGATCTCAGATCTGATCAGTTAAACCCAAAGATAATCTTGCTTCCTGGTCCCCGTGGTGATCTTCTCTGGTCGTCACACACACTTCTCACAGAACACACACATGAAAGCTCAGCCTGTTTGTGATCCACCATTTGACAGCATGTAGTACTTCAGCGCTTCCTTCTGGAACGGACGCGTCTATCTGAGACGAGAAGCTGTTAGCGGTCGGGTTGGACTCCTGAACCGGGCCGGTGGCTCGTAGCTGCAAAGGGAAATCTGTCTCCGTGTTCCGTCTCAGGGTGCACTGGCCTGGTGAGAACAACAGGTAAGTTCCTACCGGTACACCAAAAGATCAAGACTTTTACATTATTGATTATATCTTGAAGTAATTCCCACGTTGAGCATGTAGGAATATTGCAGTTTGATGACCAATAAGTGAAACCAAACCCGATCAACATTTACATGAATTACATTAGATTAATGAAAAAATATTTTTTAAAGCTCACCTCATAATTTGTGATTAATGGGGTTATGTTAATATTATATTTTAAACACTTATTTTGTCCGTCAATAAAAACAGCAGCACGTTATGATTGGCTACCTGCTCATGGTATATATATATATATATATATATATATATTCATATATATTCTGTGTGGGTCCCGGCGGAGACGAGCGGAGCCTCAAGGACGACCTCTGTGACCTCTGACCTGTGGACGAGCTTCATCCTGACCAGACATGAGGCGGTGGATCAGATTAGTAGGAAGAAAAGCGGACATCCCATGTTTGTTTGACTTTGGTGTGCAAAAGTATACTCTTTATTCTTATTATATATCCAACTTTATTTTGCCCCAAACCCCTCCCCTCCACCCAGCCCCCACAACCGGTGGCATTCCCATGTCACCAGTTACTGTCACTGTTACAATAGCCAATCAGAGCTCACCTGCAGAAAGAAGGCAACCAAACAAAGAAGAGCAGAAAAAAGGGTTACTTTCAGTTTGTTTTTTCTTGTTAAATAGTAATAAATACATTGAGATGCAGTGGTTCTTACTTTATCCTTTTCTCTTAAGCAGAAGGGTTAAAAAGTTTTTTTTTATTTTTTTTATTTCTGTTTCTATTTCTTTTTATTTCTTTATTGATCTGTGTTGGATCTTTAGCAGCAATCCGGACCAGTTGTCATGGTGATTAGCAGCACAGAGAGGAGGAGCTGTCTGGAGGAGAAACACAACAGGAGGAGGAGGAGGAGGAGGAGAGGAAGAGGAGAGGAAGAGAGGGAGGGGATGAGGAGGAGAAAGAGATCCCTATGAGCGCCAGGAAGGCATCAGTGTCCTGCCACCTCTTCCTCCTCCTCCTCCTCCTCCTCCTCCCTCCGTCACCACCAGCTGGAGAGCGACGGAGGGAGGAGAGGAGTCCTGAGTCACACACACCCTTACACCAGCTTCTGTCTTCTGTGTGTGTGACTGGGAATATGAATACACTGATGTCATAACTAACCAGCGTGACATGAACATGTGATCTTCCACATGGAGTAAAATGGAAAAGCATGGCTCCTCCCTCTCTCCTCCTCTTCATCCTCCTCCTCCTCTCCAGGCTTAAACAACAACCAAGTAGAACACGCAACTCCTCAAACCCGAGAAAAATCAAATAATATTAAACAACAATAATAATAATATTAATAAAAACAAACTCGTCACAATCATTCCTTTCCAATTACAGTCGCAACAGAAGGACAACAAACTAAAACGGGATAAAAAGGGAGAGTTTTCCCCACATCATCTTCCTCCTCCTCCTCTTCCTCCTCCCCCTCCCCCTCCTCCTCCTCTCATGCAGTACAAACTGTCTCCTTCAGCACAAAGTTCACCTCTTTGTCTCTGAACTCTGGCTGTATGTGTAGTTGTAGTAGTTGTAGTTAAAATTGTATGGCTTTAGGGCATGGTTCAGGTTTTATCAAGAGTTGGCGGGCCCCTCGTCCGAGTCCGGCCTCCCTCGGCCCCCCGCGGCGGGGTTATTGTTGTTGGAGGCGGGGTAGTAGTCCTCGGGGGGCGGGGCTTGTGGCCCCGGGGCGACGGGGGCCGTCCGAGTCCGGAAGGCCGACAGTCCGATCGGCAGAGCGAGGGGCAGGGACGCCGAGCCGAACTGAGACGCCTCCATGGAAGACACCGCCCCCAGGTGGTGCAGCCCGAGGGACACGCCCACATCCATGCTGTCACTCATCTGCGGCGGGGATCCCTGCGGCCCGCCCCCGCCACCGCCGATGCCCGTCTGGCCGCTCTGCCGCAGGCCGCGCCCGCCGTTCCCGTGGTGGGAGTAGGTCGGGTGCGGGTGGTGGGGCGGGTCCAGGAAGTGGCGCTGGTGCTGCTGGGAGGCGGCCGGCTTGTGGAGCAGCAACTGGGTGTATGCTGGGTCCTGACCCCCACCTCCACCATCACTGCCTGGCCACATCCTCATCTGCTGCTGGGAGGGAGCCTGTGGGGGAGGGGACAGGTGAGACAGAGGGACCGACCTGCTGGACTAACGGGGACCAGCTGCAGACATGCTGCTGGACTAACGGGGACCAGCTGCAGACATGCTGCTGGACTAACGGGGACCAGCTGCAGACATGCTGCTGGACTAACGGGGACCAGCTGCAGACATGCTGCTGGACTAACGGGGACCAGCTGCAGACACGCTGCTGGACTAACGGGGACCAGCTACAGACATGCTGCTGGACTAACGGGGACCAGCTACAGACACGCTGCTGGACTAACGGGGACCAGCTACAGACACGCTGCTGGACTAACGGGGACCAGCTGCAGACACGCTGCTGGACTAACGGGGACCAGCTGCAGACACGCTGCTGGACTAACGGGGACCAGCTGCAGACATGCTGCTGGACTAACGGGGACCAGCTGCAGACATGCTGCTGGACTAACGGGGACCAGCTGCAGACATGCTGCTGGACTAACGGGGACCAGCTGCAGACATGCTGCTGGACTAACGGGGACCAGCTGCAGACATGCTGCTGGACTAACGGGGACCAGCTGCAGACATGCTGCTGGACTAACGGGGACCAGCTGCAGACACGCTGCTGGACTAACGGGGACCAGCTGCAGACATGCTGCTGGACTAACGGGGACCAGCTGCAGACATGCTGCTGGACTAACGGGGACCAGCTACAGACACGCTGCTGGACTAACGGGGACCAGCTGCAGACATGCTGCTGGACTAACGGGGACCAGCTGCAGACATGCTGCTGGACTAACGGGGACCAGCTGCAGACATGCTGCTGGACTAACGGGGACCAGCTACAGACACGCTGCTGGACTAACGGGGACCAGCTACAGACATGCTGCTGGACTAACGGGGACCAGCTGCAGACATGCTGCTGGACTAACGGGGACCAGCTGCAGACATGCTGCTGGACTAACGGGGACCAGCTACAGACATGCTGCTGGACTAACGGGGACCAGCTGCAGACATGCTGCTGGACTAACGGGGACCAGCTACAGACATGCTGCTGGACTAACGGGGACCAGCTGCAGACACGCTGCTGGACTAACGGGGACCAGCTACCGACACGCTGCTGGACTAACGGGGACCAGCTGCAGACACGCTGCTGGACTAACGGGGACCAGCTGCAGACACGCTGCTGGACTAACGGGGACCAGCTGCAGACATGCTGCTGGACTAACGGGGACCAGCTGCAGACATGCTGCTGGACTAACGGGGACCAGCTGCAGACACGCTGCTGGACTAACGGGGACCAGCTACAGACATGCTGCTGGACTAACGGGGACCAGCTGGAGACACGCTGCTGGACTAACGGGGACCAGCTGCAGACATGCTGCTGGACTAACGGGGACCAGCTACAGACATGCTGCTGGACTAACGGGGACCAGCTGCAGACATGCTGCTGGACTAACGGGGACCAGCTGCAGACACGCTGCTGGACTAACGGGGACCAGCTGCAGACATGCTGCTGGACTAACGGGGACCAGCTGCAGACATGCTGCTGGACTAACGGGGACCAGCTGCAGACATGCTGCTGGACTAACGGGGACCAGCTGCAGACACGCTGCTGGACTAACGGGGACCAGCTACAGACACGCTGCTGGACTAACGGGGACCAGCTGCAGACACGCTGCTGGACTAACGGGGACCAGCTACAGACATGCTGCTGGACTAACGGGGACCAGCTACAGACACGCTGCTGGACTAACGGGGACCAGCTACAGACACGCTGCTGGACTAACGGGGACCAGCTGCAGACATGCTGCTGGACTAACGGGGACCAGCTGCAGACATGCTGCTGGACTAACGGGGACCAGCTGCAGACATGCTGCTGGACTAACGGGGACCAGCTACAGACATGCTGCTGGACTAACGGGGACCAGCTGCAGACATGCTGCTGGACTAACGGGGACCAGCTGCAGACACGCTGCTGGACTAACGGGGACCAGCTGCAGACATGCTGCTGGACTAACGGGGACCAGCTGCAGACATGCTGCTGGACTAACGGGGACCAGCTG
The DNA here is from genome assembly GCA_038501785.1 of Myoxocephalus aenaeus. Taxonomy (NCBI): domain Eukaryota; kingdom Metazoa; phylum Chordata; class Actinopteri; order Perciformes; family Cottidae; genus Myoxocephalus; species Myoxocephalus aenaeus. Next base: position 419,005 of record JBAMJR010000076.1, on the reverse strand, counting down.
CAGACATGCTGCTGGACTAACGGGGACCAGCTGCAGACATGCTGCTGGACTAACAGGGACCAGCTGCAGACATGCTGCTGGACTAACAGGGACCAGCTGCAGACACGCTGCTGGACTAACGGGGACCAGCTGCAGACATGCTGCTGGACTAACGGGGACCAGCTGCAGACACGCTGCTGGACTAACAGGGACCAGCTACAGACATGCTGCTGGACTAACGGGGACCAGCTACAGACATGCTGCTGGACTAACGGGGACCAGCTACAGACATGCTGCTGGACTAACGGGGACCAGCTGCAGACATGCTGCTGGACTAACGGGGACCAGCTACAGACATGCTGCTGGACTAACGGGGACCAGCTGCAGACATGCTGCTGGACTAACGGGGACCGGCTGACGCTGTGTACCTGAGGGCTGGTCATCTCGTAGTCTGAATGGGTAACAGCAGAGTTGTAGTAGCGGTTGCTGTAGCGGTAGTTGCGGTTGTCATTGGAAGAACCACTGGAGCCACCTGGAGAGCAAGCAAAGCGTTAAACTGGTTCCTTTAGACCGCTTCCTCTCAGACCACCATGGATCCAAGATGTGAACACACATTTTACACACATTAAACTAACTACTAAAAGTTTGGAGTAAGGAAGTGAGAGATGTTGCCCGTCACATAATAAAGTTGTTAGAGATGTTGCCCGTCACATAATAAAGTTGTTAGAGATGTTGCTCATCACATAATAAAGTTGTTAGAGATGTTGCCCGTCACATAATAAAGTTGTTAGAGATGTTGCTCATCACATAATAAAGTTGTTAGAGATGTTGCCGTCACATGATAAAGTTGTGAGAGATGTTGCCCGTCACATAATAAAGTTGTTAGAGATGTTGCCGTCACATGATAAAGTTGTTAGAGATGTTGCCCGTCACATAATAAAGGTGTTAGAGATGTTGCCCGTCACATAATAAAGTTGTTAGAGATGTTGCTCATCACATAATAAAGTTGTTAGAGATGTTGCTCATCACATAATAAAGGTGTTAGAGATGTTGCCCGTCACATAATAAAGTTGTTAGAGATGTTGCCCGTCACATAATAAAGTTGTTAGAGATGTTGCCCGTCACATAATAAAGGTGTTAGAGATGTTGCCCGTCACATAATAAAGTTGTTAGAGATGTTGCCCGTCACATAATAAAGTTGTTAGAGATGTTGCCGTCACATGATAAAGTTGTTAGAGATGTTGCTCATCACATAATAAAGTTGTTAGAGATGTTGCCCGTCACATAATAAAGTTGTTAGAGATGTTGCCCGTCACATAATAAAGTTGTTAGAGATGTTGCTCATCACATAATAAAGGTGTTAGAGATGTTGCCCGTCACATAATAAAGTTGTTAGAGATGTTGCCCGTCACATAATAAAGTTGTTAGAGATGTTGCCGTCACATGATAAAGTTGTTAGAGATGTTGCCCGTCACATAATAAAGGTGTTAGAGATGTTGCCCGTCACATAATAAAGTTGTTAGAGATGTTGCTCATCACATAATAAAGTTGTTAGAGATGTTGCTCATCACATAATAAAGGTGTTAGAGATGTTGCCCGTCACATAATAAAGTTGTTAGAGATGTTGCCCGTCACATAATAAAGTTGTTAGAGATGTTGCCCGTCACATAATAAAGGTGTTAGAGATGTTGCCCGTCACATAATAAAGTTGTTAGAGATGTTGCCGTCACATGATAAAGTTGTTAGAGATGTTGCTCATCACATAATAAAGTTGTTAGAGATGTTGCCCGTCACATAATAAAGGTGTTAGAGATGTTGCCCGTCACATAATAAAGTTGTTAGAGATGTTGCAGTCACATGATAAAGTTGTTAGAGATGTTGCTCATCACATGATAAAGTTGTTAGAGATGTTGCTCATCACATAATAAAGTTGTTAGAGATGTTGCCCGTCACATAATAAAGGTGTTAGAGATGTTGCCCGCCACATAATAAAGTTGTTAGAGATGTTGCTCATCACATAATAAAGTTGTTAGAGATGTTGCCCGTCACATAATAAAGGTGTTAGAGATGTTGCCCGTCACATAATAAAGTTGTTAGAGATGTTGCTCATCACATAATAAAGTTGTTAGAGATGTTGCCCGTCACATAATAAAGTTGTTAGAGATGTTGCTCATCACATAATAAAGTTGTTAGAGATGTTGCCCGTCACATAATAAAGGTGTTAGAGATGTTGCCCGTCACATAATAAAGTTGTTAGAGATGTTGCCGTCACATGATAAAGTTGTTAGAGATGTTGCTCGTCACATAATAAAGTTGTTAGAGATGTTGCCCGTCACATAATAAAGTTGTTAGAGATGTTGCTCATCACATAATAAAGTTGTTAGAGATGTTGCCCGTCACATAATAAAGTTGTTAGAGATGTTGCCCGTCACATAATAAAGTTGTTAGAGATGTTGCTCATCACATAATAAAGTTGTTAGAGATGTTGCCCGTCACATAATAAAGTTGTTAGAGATGTTGCCCGTCACATAATAAAGTTGTTAGAGATGTTGCCCGTCACATAATAAAGTTGTTAGAGATGTTGCCCGTCACATAATAAAGTTGTTAGAGATGTTGCCCGTCACATGATAAAGGTGTTAGAGATGTTGCCCGTCACATAATAAAGTTGTTAGAGATGTTGCCCGTCACATAATAAAGTTGTTAGAGATGTTGCTCATCACATAATAAAGTTGTTAGAGATGTTACCCGTCACATAATAAAGTTGTTAGAGATGTTGCCGTCACATGATAAAGTTGTTAGAGATGTTGCTCATCACATAATAAAGTTGTTAGAGATGTTGCCCGTCACATAATAAAGTTGTTAGAGATGTTGCTCGTCACATAATAAAGTTGTTAGAGATGTTGCCCGTCACATAATAAAGTTGTTAGAGATGTTGCCCGTCACATAATAAAGTTGTTAGAGATGTTGCCCGTCACATAATAAAGTTGTTAGAGATGTTGCTCATCACATAATAAAGTTGTTAGAGATGTTGCCCGTCACATAATAAAGTTGTTAGAGATGTTGCTCATCACATAATAAAGTTGTTAGAGATGTTGCCCGTCACATAATAAAGTTGTTAGAGATGTTGCCCGTCACATAATAAAGTTGTTAGAGATGTTGCTCGTCACATAATAAAGTTGTTAGAGATGTTGCTCGTCACATAATAAAGTTGTTAGAGATGTTGCTCGTCACATAATAAAGTTGTTAGAGATGTTGCCCGTCACATAATAAAGTTGTTAGAGATGTTGCTCATCACATAATAAAGTTGTTAGAGATGTTGCCCGTCACATAATAAAGGTGTTAGAGATGTTGCCCGTCACATAATAAAGTTGTTAGAGATGTTGCTCATCACATAATAAAGTTGTTAGAGATGTTGCCCGTCACATAATAAAGTTGTTAGAGATGTTGCTCATCACATAATAAAGTTGTTAGAGATGTTGCCCGTCACATAATAAAGGTGTTAGAGATGTTGCCCGTCACATAATAAAGTTGTTAGAGATGTTGCCGTCACATGATAAAGTTGTTAGAGATGTTGCCCGTCACATAATAAAGTTGTTTGGTTCGCTGCCTTTTTTATTTCTGAGTAACTAAATTGCACACAAAAGTGTTATTTTGTGTGCGACCAGAATAACACAATAATGATTGTGCAGCGTTACTCATTCAGTAATATCACGGTTCTCTTGTCGAAGAATACATTCTTGTTTTTATCAATTGTTGGAAGTTGTTCATTGATTTAGAAGATAAGAAGATTCTTCATGAGTCTACATCAACCCAGAAGTAAAGAGCTGCAGACCCCAGACCCCAGACCCCGGACACCAGACCCCGGACCCTGGACCCCGGACCCTGGACCCTGGACCCCGGACCCTGGACCCCAGACCCCGGACCCTGGACCCCAGACCCCGGACCCCAGACCCCGGACCCCAGACCCTGGACCCCAGACCCTGGACCCCAGACCCTGGACCCCAGACCCCGGCCGCCTGGTGGACTTTACCAGAGCTGGAGACCGAGCTGGTGGTGGAGGTGGAGTGGGAGTGGTCCATGGCAGGAGAGGTGGATGTGGATGAACTGGTGTTGGTTCCTTCATCGGTCGTCTTCTTGAAGAAGTTGTGCTGCAGGGCGTAGAATGGCGTGATGCGGCTTTTAGGGTCGTAGTCCAGCATGCGCAGGATCAGGTCTAGAAAGAGGACCTCGCAGGGTTAGTAAGAGCTGTGCCCGCACACTCTGCCGCATCCTTCACACTCTGGGACGTCGGCTCACCTTTAAACTTCAGGTAGTCACAGGGGGCGTGTCCGGGCTCCCCGGCCCGCCGGCCCCCCGGGCCCCCGGTCTCCACACCCAGAATCTCATGAAGGCGCCGTGTGGCCGGCGGCTTGTACTCCTGAAACACAGCGAGGCTTTAGAGGACGACATCACACCATGTTTGTGACACCACAAATACAATAAAGGTGAATGGAAATATAAACACACATTTAGGTGGATTTGACTAAATAAATCTAAATTAAAATGTCCTAAATCAACCAAACATTACCATTAGATAATGCCTCATTTGCATATTTAAACATTTTACCTCATTCACAGTCTTCAAAATGATCTTCTAAAAGAGTTTGTTCTCTTCTTCCTCCAAACTTTAACCTTTCATTCTTAAATATATTCTTAGAAACTTTCACTCAAAAATGTCAACTAAATAAAACCATCATGTGAAACCTGCTGTTATCAGTGCAGAGGTCCACAAAGAGAGCAGTCTAGTACGACAATGAGCAACACTTTCTATTAGAGTTGGTTTTTCTCCCCTGAAAACATGATTGTGTTTACTCCTGTAGATCTTGTGTAATAACTAGAAGTAGCATCAGATCTTGTGTAGTAACTAGAAGTAGCATCAGATAGTGTAGTAACTAGAAGTAGCATCAGATAGTGTAGTAACTAGAAGTAGCATCAGATCTTGTGTAATAACTAGAAGTAGCATCAGATAGTGTAGTAACTAGAAGTAGCATCAGATCTTGTGTAGTAACTAGAAGTAGCATCAGATAGTGTAATAACTAGAAGTAGCATCAGATAGTGTAGTAACTAGAAGTAGCATCAGATCTTGTGTAATAACTAGAAGTAGCATCAGATAGTGTAATAACTAGAAGTAGCATCAGATATTGTGTAATAACTAGAAGTAGCATCAGATAGTGTAGTAACTAGAAGTAGCATCAGATCTTGTGTAGTAACTAGAAGTAGCATCAGATCTTGTGTAATAACTAGAAGTAGCATCAGATAGTGTAATAACTAGAAGTAGCATCAGATCTTGTGTAATAACTAGAAGTAGCATCAGATAGTGTAGTAACTAGAAGTAGCATCAGATCTTGTGTAATAACTAGAAGTAGCATCAGATAGTGTAGTAACTAGAAGTAGCATCAGATAGTGTAGTAACTAGAAGTAGCATCAGATCTTGTGTAGTAACTAGAAGTAGCATCAGATAGTGTAGTAACTAGAAGTAGCATCAGATAGTGTAGTAACTAGAAGTAGCATCAGATAGTGTAGTAACTAGAAGTAGCATCAGATAGTGTAGTAACTAGAAGTAGCATCAGATAGTGTAGTAACTAGAAGTAGCATCAGATCTTGTGTAGTAACTAGAAGTAGCATCAGATAGTGTAGTAACTAGAAGTAGCATCAGATAGTGTAGTAACTAGAAGTAGCATCAGATAGTGTAGTAACTAGAATTAGCATCAGATAGTGTAATAACTAGAAGTAGCATCAGATAGTGTAATAACTAGAATTAGCATCAGATAGTGTAGTAACTAGAAGTAGCATCAGATCTTGTGTAATAACTAGAAGTAGCATCAGATAGTGTAGTAACTAGAAGTAGCATCAGATCTTGTGTAGTAACTAGAAGTAGCATCAGATCTTGTGTAGTAACTAGAAGTAGCATCAGATCTTGTGTAATAACTAGAAGTAGCATCAGATAGTGTAGTAACTAGAAGTAGCATCAGATAGTGTAGTAACTAGAAGTAGCATCAGATAGTGTAGTAACTAGAAGTAGCATCAGATAGTGTAGTAACTAGAATTAGCATCAGATAGTGTAATAACTAGAAGTAGCATCAGATAGTGTAATAACTAGAATTAGCATCAGATAGTGTAGTAACTAGAAGTAGCATCAGATCTTGTGTAATAACTAGAAGTAGCATCAGATAGTGTAGTAACTAGAAGTAGCATCAGATAGTGTAGTAACTAGAAGTAGCATCAGATAGTGTAGTAACTAGAATTAGCATCAGATAGTGTAGTAACTAGAAGTAGCATCAGATCTTGTGTAATAACTAGAAGTAGCATCAGATAGTGTAGTAACTAGAAGTAGCATCAGATAGTGTAGTAACTAGAAGTAGCATCAGATCTTGTGTAGTAACTAGAAGTAGCATCAGATAGTGTAATAACTAGAAGTAGCATCAGATAGTGTAGTAACTAGAAGTAGCATCAGATAGTGTAGTAACTAGAAGTAGCATCAGATAGTGTAGTAACTAGAATTAGCATCAGATAGTGTAATAACTAGAAGTAGCATCAGATAGTGTAATAACTAGAATTAGCATCAGATAGTGTAGTAACTAGAAGTAGCATCAGATAGTGTAGTAACTAGAATTAGCATCAGATAGTGTAATAACTAGAAGTAGCATCAGATAGTGTAATAACTAGAATTAGCATCAGATAGTGTAATAACTAGAAGTAGCATCAGATACCTTCTTCATGTCCTTGTTCTTCTTCACGGTCCACAGACCGTCTGACAGCTTGTCAAAATACTTCCTGGCTTTAGGAGCTGCATCCAGCATGTGGCTGGGCGGGACCCCCAGAACCTCCACAATCTTATTCATCTGATCGACCTACACACACACACACACACACAATCAGCTGACAGGATGTGGACAGGATAAGGCAGACTCCTGGCCTGCTCAGCCGACCCGTTACCTCGTTGGAGCCGCTGAAGAGAGGCTCTCCGGTGTGCATCTCCACCAGGATGCAGCCCAGAGACCACATGTCGATGGCCAGGTCGTAGGGCATTCCCAGCAGGACCTCGGGGGAGCGGTAGAACCGGCTCTGGATGTACTGGTAGATCTGAGAGCGAGGGCGACAACAAACTATTACTTTTCCTGTGTCTCCGATCGGGTCCGACCCGGTGACCTGCTCCGTCATCAGCTCTTTGCTGGATGACCTCTAGTCTGGAAAGACCCACTGACGTCACCCCAGACCTACAATGACTGCTTTAACTGAGACGCTTCCTCTAGGTCCTCTAACACACATTCATGAACTAATACATGTCTGTAACAGGCCTGTGTGAGTGTGTGTGTGTGTGTGTGTGTGTGTGTGTGTGTGTGTTGCTCACCCTCTGTCCCAGCTGGCAGGAGGACCCAAAGTCCACGATCTTGATGGCGGACCTCTTGGGGTTACACAGCAGGATGTTCTCTGGCTTCAGGTCACAGTGGATGATTGACAGCTCTGGAGTGGCCAGGAACAACAACGCTGTGGACAGAGCAGACATCCTCCTGTTATATATATATATATATATATATATATATATATAGGACCATGTGTGATGTCACGTAGAACTATGTGTGATGTCATGTAGGACTATGTGTGATGTCATGTAGGACCCTCTTTTAGGACCATGTGTGATGTCATGTAGGACTATGTGTGATGTCATGTAGGACCCTCTTTTAGGACCATGTGTGATGTCATGTAGGACCCTCTTTTAGGACCATGTGTGATGTCATGTAGGACCCTCTTTTAGGACCATGTGTGATGTCATGTAGGACTATGTGTGATGTCATGTAGGACCATGTGTGATGTCATGTAGGACCATGTGTGATGTCATGTAGGACCCTCTTTTAGGACCATGTGTGATGTCATGTAGGACTATGTGTGATGTCATGTAGGACCATGTGTGATGTCATGTAGGACTATGTGTGATGTCATGTAGGACTATGTGTGATGTCATGTAGGACCATGTGTGATGTCATGTAGGACTATGTGTGATGTCATGTAGGACTATGTGTGATGTCATGTAGGACCCTCTTTTAGGACCATGTGTGATGTCATGTAGGACCATGTGTGATGTCATGTAGGACCATGTGTGATGTCATGTAGGACTATGTGTGATGTCATGTAGGACCATGTGTGATGTCATGTAGGACTATGTGTGATGTCATGTAGGACTATGTGTGATGTCATGTAGGACCCTCTTTTAGGACCATGTGTGATGTCATGTAGGACCATGTGTGATGTCATGTAGGACCATGTGTGATGTCATGTAGGACCCTCTTTTAGGACCATGTGTGATGTCATGTAGGACCCTCTTTTAGGACCATGTGTGATGTCATGTAGGACCATGTGTGATGTCATGTAGGACCCTCTTTTAGGACCCTGTGTGATGTCATGTAGGACCCTCTTTTAGGACCATGTGTGATGTCATGTAGGACCCTCTTTTAGGACCATGTGTGATGTCATGTAGGACCATGTGTGATGTCATGTAGGACCCTCTTTTAGGACCCTGTGTGATGTCATGTAGGACCCTCTTTTAGGACCATGTGTGATGTCATGTAGGACCCTCTTTTAGGACCATGTGTGATGTCATGTAGGACCATGTGTGATGTCATGTAGGACCCTCTTTTAGGACCATGTGTGATGTCATGTAGGACCCTCTTTTAGGACTATGTGTGATGTCATGTAGGACCATGTGTGATGTCATGTAGGACCCTCTTTTAGGACTATGTGTGATGTCATGTAGGACCCTCTTTTAGGACCATGTGTGATGTCATGTAGGACCCTCTTTTAGGACCATGTGTGATGTCATGTAGGACCATGTGTGATGTCATGTAGGACCCTCTTTTAGGACCATGTGTGATGTCATGTAGGACCCTCTTTTAGGACCATGTGTGATGTCATGTAGGACCATGTGTGATGTCATGTAGGACCCTCTTTTAGGACTATGTGTGATGTCATGTAGGACCCTCTTTTAGGAC
>JBAMJR010000076.1:280000-405000 GCA_038501785.1 Myoxocephalus aenaeus | reverse complement strand
GAGCCTACAGCCTGCCGTGAAGTGGAAGTTGATTACACTTATGTCTCTTTTTTGTCTTTACAAAGTATAGTTCAATTGCATGACTCACTGAGATAAGACTTTCCTTTTCGACATGATGGTGGATTCCAGTTACTATGAGAAGGTCTTGTGAAAAGGTCTGCTGCTGTAAAGCTTCAGATATGCACACATGGGCAGTGTCATGGATTACACTGTGTGTGAGGATGCAGTGGCTCCAGAACTATCAGACCTGTGGTTCTCAACCTTTTCCCTGAAGTGACTTATTTTATGGATATTTCATATTATATTCAATGCACAGCTATTACAGTCCAGAACAACTGATGAGCTGTACAATTAACCCGAATAGAGAACGTAACACCTGCAGATCAAACGAGTGCTCTGGGTGCATTTTGGCTATGATGCGTTTTCCCATTATTTTTAGAAATGTTTCATACAATTCTGCACTTATCCTGTTTATATCTTTAATAATAATGCAAACTTTAAAAGATAATAATTTAATTGAGTTTTCTTCACATAAATTAATGAAGTGCTGAGATACAGACCTAACTGTATTTAAACAACTACAAACCTTTGAGTTTCTGAGATTGTTGATAGTTAAAGAAGTAATCTATTCCTTTTCAGTAACATATTCATATATTTTGTGATCAAGCCGGCGCCTGAGCACAATATGACTTGTTTCATCAGCGATCGCACGGCAGCAGTCTCGTTTCCAGAAGACATCGTTTGAATCTATATCAGAAAGTGAATTAAAGAAACACGCCCTCTGGTGTTGCAGCGCTGCTGCGACGATCAACAGGTGAAACAGGCCGACTATAAATCAGGTCCTGTGCCAGAGGCGTGTGTGCGTGTGTGTGTGTGTGTGTGTGTGTGTGTGTGTGTGTGTGTGTGTGTGTGTGTGTGTGTGTGTGTGTGTGTGTGTGTGTGTGTGTTACCTGCTGCTGCTCGGCCATGGAGTGGATGGAGCTGAAGGAGGGGTGTGTATGTGTGTGCTGGCTGGTCATGGCTGGCTCAGCGAGGGAGAAGCCCTGGGCAGTGGAGGAGGAGGAGGAGGAGGAGGAGGAGGAGGAGGAGGTGGGCGGACATCCTGAGCTGCTTACACCTGGGAAGAGAGGGGAGATGATTAGAGAGGGAACCCCAACACTCTAATCCGTGTCTCTGCCGCCATCGTTGGTCCGACGAAGTGATCCCAATTAATCAGAAACCACAATCAATGAATATTGGTTTCCGTATCAGCCTCACATACAGTGCTATGTACCAATCAATGAATATTGGCCTCAATATGTGAATATATAAAATATGATTTTGTATTTCAACGATAACATAACTTGCTTGTCGGTAATGTTGTGCTCTGAGCAGCGTTGGCCTCGTAAAGCAGGACTGTTTGAGCGTTGAACAGAGGCGTCCCTTCAGCTCAGGGAGGCCATGTGTCTGAAGGCAGTGGGTGTTTGAGGGGTTGGTGATGGTCTTACGTTTTCAGTTGGTTGTACAAAACTACGCCGTTGACGTGGACGCTTCTGACTGTCGTCATTGACATCATTGAGGCGTGGTTAAGTAAAAATGAGATGGCAAAAGAGACCTGAATCAAGATTGCGATGGTATTTTGATTAATCTGCAGCCCTACTAGGTCATGTTGCAAAGGCAACCACCAACAGTCAGCTAGCTACCAATCAGCTGTACTCCAAAGAACATTGAAGAGACACGAAAAGAAACAAGGAGCCAAACAGGTTCATGTGACTGTGGCTCTGATGGAGCGGTTCTGTGAGGTGCCCAACACCGGGCCGAGCAAACAGCGCAGGAGCCGGTGGCCGGCGCGACGACACCATGGCTGTTGAGCTTGGCATCGGCCGGTCTCATCCCGTAAAGCAAACACAGCATCCTTCTGTGGCCCACCCAGCACATCGATAGTAACAGCTGCTCTTTGACCTTTTGAACACATTCTGCTGGGCCGTGGACGTCCAACGCCCACGAGGGAGTTCTTGGGATCGTCGTGGTTCAAGGGCAAGTCAGCCGATGCTAAGCTAACGGTTGGATTCTCTCTTTAGCCGCATTTCCACAAAGACGTTCCTGGTCGTTTTCGTCACGGGACTCAACAGGTTGTGCTCTAGAACGTAACGGGCTGGAAACGGTCAGGAAATAAATACTTTCTCTCATCTCGTGAGCCGAGAGCGTTTCCTTACTTTACTTTGTTGTAGTCAAACATCTAGAAAGGCTCTCCCCTCGTTCTGAAATGCTCCTTAATCGATATGTGAGTACTTCCTTGTTTTATGATGAAGCGGCGCCCGGTGTGTTTGACCAATCAGAGATGTCATCTTGGCAAACCCCACCCTTTTGTCATATTATTCTGGTCAAATCATAGCCGATTCTCACCAGCTAGGCTAAGCCCCTACTGCTAGCTCACATAGCCAGTGAGCTCGCTACCAAAAACCAAACAGGTGTCACTGCATAATTAATGGAGGTTTGGTTTACGGCTCAGCTGCCGGACCGAGGGCAGCGAGGAAGATCGCCGCTCTCAGTTTGTGACGGCCTCGGTCCCAATGAGCAACCAGTGGGGTCCTTCACCGTCAGGTGGGACATGTCCCAATGCCAGTACTCAGAAATGTTAAAACAAGTCTTATGAGCATAAAGACGGCGGCACCTTAGCTCTATGATTCATACGCATTGTAGAAGGGCACTACAGCTATGTTGGTTTGGGGAGAACGGATCTCATCACGATGATGAAGCTAGCGTAGCGACACAGCCAAACAACCTCAACCTCACATCTTCTACTGTGGGGTGCGTTCACATGGCCTCTCTCTATGGACGCTGACCAGAAACGGACAAAATAAACGGCCCCTCTTGTTAAGAGAACCTTGAAGTGTGCAGATGCACATGAATCCCTCTTTGCATGTGTACGACTCACCGAAATGAAGTCAAGAATGAGCTTTCAGAACGTGGGACATGAGAAACATAAATGGTGTAAAATAAAGTATATATAAGTATAGCTTTTATTGTGAAGGTAGCACAGCTGCAGGAAATACAGTTTGCATTGAGAGGAGGAGGATCACGTCTATGACGTTTATAAAGCACTGAACACGGCCAGACTTTTAGAAATAATACTTTTTCTATGTTCACTGAGACTACGGACAAAATGAAACTCACAATTACATCCATGACCTTTTAACGCAATTACTCATCCATTCTGGGGACAGAATATTGTTATGTCACTTTCACTTTTAAATGAACAGAGCACCGCGTTTACGTTCACGTTGTGCTACTTTCCTGCCAACGCAAACATCTTTATCTTTGTTGTTGTTGACAGCGGCCAATAAGAGAAGCTGAAACACCTTGAGCGCCCCCTGGTGGCTGGCTGTTAGCTCAGCAAGCGCATTTTAAACATCGGTACCGCAGTCCATCCGGTTCAGTTATTCATGGGATGACTTGTGCAACACAACACACAGCAATTGTGGCTGTGTGTTGTGTTGTTGGATGTGTGTTGTGGGCTGTGTGTTGTGTTGTGGGCTGTGTGTTGTGTTGTTGGCTGTGTGTTGTGTTGTTGGCTGTGTGTTGTGTTGTTGGCTGTGTGTTGAGTTGTTGGCTGTGTGTTGTGTTGTTGGCTGTGTGTTGTGTTGTTGGCTGTGTGTTGTGTTGTTGGCTGTGTGTTGAGTTGTTGGCTGTGTGTTGTGTTGTGGGCTGTGTGTTGTGTTGTTGGCTGTGTGTTGTGTTGTTGGCTGTGTGTTGTGTTGTTGGCTGTGTGTTGAGTTGTTGGCTGTGTGTTGTGTTGTTGGCTGTGTGTTGTGTTGTTGGCTGTGTGTTGTGTTGTTGGCTGTGTGTTGTGTTGTGGGCTGTGTGTTGTGTTGTGGGCTGTGTGTTGTGTTGTTGGCTGTGTGTTGTGTTGTTGGCTGTGTGTTGAGTTGTTGGCTGTGTGTTGAGTTGTTGGGCTGTGTGTTGTGTTGTTGGCTGTGTGTTGTGTTGTTGTGTGTTGTGTTGTTGGCTGTGTGTTGTGTTGTGGGCTGTGTGTTGTGTTGTGGGCTGTGTGTTGTGTTGTGGGCTGTGTGTTGTGTTGTTGGCTGTGTGTTGTGTTGTTGGCTGTGTGTTGTGGGCTGTGTGTTGTGTTGTTGGCTGTGTGTTGTGTTGTTGGCTGTGTGTTGTGTTGTTGGCTGTGTGTTGTGTTGTTGGCTGTGTGTTGTGTTGTTGGCTGTGTGTTGTGTTGTTGGCTGTGTGTTGAGTTGTTGGCTGTGTGTTGTGTTGTTGGCTGTGTGTTGTGTTGTGGGCTGTGTGTTGTGTTGTTGGCTGTGTGTTGTGTTGTTGGCTGTGTGTTGTGTTGTTGGCTGTGTGTTGAGTTGAGGCTGTGTGTTGTGTTGTTGGCTGTGTGTTGTGTTGTTGGCTGTGTGTTGTGTTGTTGGGCTGTGTGTTGAGTTGTTGGCTGTGTGTTGAGTTGTTGGCTGTGTGTTGTGTTGTTGGCTGTGTGTTGTGTTGTTGGCTGTGTGTTGTGTTGTTGGGCTGTGTGTTGTTGGCTGTGTGTTGTGGGCTGTGTGTTGTGGGCTGTGTGTTGTGTTGTGGGCTGTGTGTTGAGTTGTTGGCTGTGTGTTGTGTTGTGGGCTGTGTGTTGTTGGCTGTGTGTTGTTGGCTGTGTGTTGTGGGCTGTGTGTTGTGTTGTGGGCTGTGTGTTGAGTTGTTGGCTGTGTGTTGTGTTGTGGGCTGTGTGTTGTGTTGTTGGCTGTGTGTTGTGGGCTGTGTGTTGAGTTGTTGGCTGTGTGTTGAGTTGTTGGGCTGTGTGTTGAGTTGTTGGGCTGTGTGTTGAGTTGTTGGCTGTGTGTTGAGTTGTTGGCTGTGTGTTGAGTTGTTGGCTGTGTGTTGTTGGGCTGTGTGTTGTTGGGCTGTGTGTTGAGTTGTTGGGCTGTGTGTTGAGTTGTTGGCTGTGTGTTGAGTTGTTGGGCTGTGTGTTGAGTTGTTGGGCTGTGTGTTGAGTTGTTGGCTGTGTGTTGAGTTGTTGGGCTGTGTGTTGAGTTGTTGGGCTGTGTGTTGTGTTGTTGGCTGTGTCTTGAGTTGTTGGCTGTGTGTTGAGTTGTTGGCTGTGTGTTGTGTTGTTGGGCTGTGTGTTGAGTTGTTGGCTGTGTGTTGTGTTGTTGGGCTGTGTGTTGTGTTGTTGGGCTGTGTGTTGTGTTGTTGGCTGTGTGTTGAGTTGTTGGCTGTGTGTTGAGTTGTTGGCTGTGTGTTGAGTTGTTGGCTGTGTGTTGTGTTGTTGGGCTGTGTGTTGAGTTGTTGGCTGTGTGTTGAGTTGTTGGCTGTGTGTTGAGTTGTTGGCTGTGTGTTGAGTTGTTGGCTGTGTGTTGAGTTGTTGGCTGTGTGTTGAGTTGTTGGCTGTGTGTTGAGTTGTTGGCTGTGTGTTGTGTTGTTGGGCTGTGTGTTGTGTTGTTGGCTGTGTGTTGTGTTGTTGGCTGTGTGTTGAGTTGTTGGCTGTGTGTTGTGTTGTTGGCTGTGTGTTGTGTTGTTGGCTGTGTGTTGTGTTGTTGGCTGTGTGTTGTGTTGTTGGGCTGTGTGTTGAGTTGTTGGCTGTGTGTTGTGTTGTTGGGCTGTGTGTTGTGTTGTTGGGCTGTGTGTTGTGTTGTTGGCTGTGTGTTGAGTTGTTGGCTGTGTGTTGAGTTGTTGGCTGTGTGTTGTGTTGTTGGGCTGTGTGTTGTGTTGTTGGCTGTGTGTTGTGTTGTTGGCTGTGTGTTGAGTTGTTGGCTGTGTGTTGTGTTGTTGGCTGTGTGTTGTGTTGTTGGCTGTGTGTTGTGTTGTTGGCTGTGTGTTGTGTTGTTGGGCTGTGTGTTGAGTTGTTGGCTGTGTGTTGTGTTGTTGGGCTGTGTGTTGTGTTGTTGGGCTGTGTGTTGTGTTGTTGGGCTGTGTGTTGTGTTGTTGGCTGTGTGTTGAGTTGTTGGCTGTGTGTTGTGTTGTTGGGCTGTGTGTTGTGTTGTTGGCTGTGTGTTGTGTTGTTGGCTGTGTGTTGTGTTGTTGGGCTGTGTGTTGTTGGCTGTGTGTTGTGGGCTGTGTGTTGTGGGCTGTGTGTTGTGGGCTGTGTGTTGTGTTGTTGGCTGTGTGTTGTGTTGTTGGCTGTGTGTTGTGTTGTTGGGCTGTGTGTTGTGTTGTTGGCTGTGTGTTGTGTTGTTGGCTGTGTGTTGTGTTGTTGGCTGTGTGTTGAGTTGTTGGCTGTGTGTTGAGTTGTTGGCAGTGTGTTGAGTTGTTGGCAGTGTGTTGTGTTGTTGGTCTGTGTGTTGTGTTGTTGGTCTGTGTGTTGTGCGGCTCTGGCCTGCTTACAGATATGATTGTGTTGGGTTGTGTGTTGTGTTGTGTTGTGGGTCTGTGTGTTGTGCGGCTCTGGGCTGCTTACAGATATGATTGTGTTGGGTTGTGTGTTGTGGGTCTGTGTGTTGTGCGGCTCTGGGCTGCTTACAGATATGATTGTGTTGGGTTGTGTGTTGTGGGTCTGTGTGTTGTGCGGCTCTGGCCTGCTTACAGATATGATTGTGTTGGGTTGTGTGTTGTGTTGTGTTGTGTGTCTGTGTGTTGTGCGGCTCTGGCCTGCTTACAGATATGAACTGCTGGAGAGAGGCAGAGAATATCTGCCTAGTGCTGAGAAAGCTGCGCCGTCTCTTTAAGAGACTGAGAGGCACTCACAGCACTTCCTCAATCTGGCATCCCCCTTCTCGCGCTGCCATTGGCCGGGGCCCCCTCTTTCTCTGTCAGCTGATTGGCTGTTGGTATCTAAGGGCTGGCTGGCCAGCGCTCTATAAATAAACCCAGTGCTGTCTCAGCAACCAACCTACAATACTCATTAGCTCCTTCTCTCTCTGCTGCTCAGCAAGTAGCTTCCAATAGCAGGCCGGTCTGGTCTGACATCCTCTCCCCTAGCAACCCAGACCCCTCCCCTTCCTGCTCAAACCTCCACCTCTGAACACCAGCCTCGTCCGTCATCCCTCACTCGTCTTCAAGCGGATGATGACACATTTCCTCGTTTTCGGCAGACTGTCTCATCTCTCCATCAGCGTTGTGTTGATGCACAATGATGTAACAATATTCAGGGCCACGGCAGGAGTGCTACACAACCACACACAGAGACTTCCTGCTACACAACGAGGAGAAACTACACAACCACACACAGAGACTTCCTGCTACACAACGAGGAGAAACTACACAACCACACACAGAGACTTCCTGCTACACAATGAGGAGAAACTACACAACCACACACAGAGACTTCCTGCTACACAACGAGGAGAAACTACACAACCACACACAGAGACTTCCTGCTACACAACGAGGAGAAACTACACAACCACACACAGAGACTTCCTGCTACACAATGAGGAGAAACTACACAACCACACACAGAGACTTCCTGCTACACAACGAGGAGAAACTACACAACCACACACAGAGACTTCCTGCTCCACAATGAGGAGAAACTACACAACCACACACAGAGACTTCCTGCTACACAACGAGGAGAAACTACACAACCACACACAGAGACTTCCTGCTACACAACGAGGAGAAACTACACAACCACACACAGAGACTTCCTGCTACACAACGAGGAGAAACTACACAACCACACACAGAGACTTCCTGCTACACAACGAGGAGAAACTACACAACCACACACAGAGACTTCCTGCTACACAACGAGGAGAAACTACACAACCACACACAGAGACTTCCTGCTACACAACGAGGAGAAACTACACAACCACACACAGAGACTTCCTGCTACACAACGAGGAGAAACTACACAACACCACACACACACACACACACACACACACACACACACACACACACACACACAGAGACTTCCTGCTACACAACGAGGACAAACTACACAACCACACACAGAGACTTCCTGCTACACAATGAGGAGAAACTACACACACACACACACACAGACTTCCTGCTACACAACGAGGTGCTGCATGAGGAGAAACTACACTGGGACAACTGGGACGTACAGAGGCCATCGGCTGGGCAGCCCTGAAGAGGGTCTCTAGAAGAGGGTCTCTAGAAGAGGGTCCTAGAAGAGGGTCTCTCTTGAAGAGAGTCTCTAGAAGAGGGTCCTAGAAGAGGGTCTCTAGAAGAGAGTCCTAGAAGAGGGTCTCTAGAAGAGGGTCTCTAGAAGAGGGTCCTAGAAGAGGGTCTCTCTTGAAGAGAGTCTCTAGAAGAGGGTCCTAGAAGAGGGTCTCTAGAAGAGAGTCCTAGAAGAGGGTCTCTAGAAGAGGGTCTCTAGAAGAGGGTCCTAGAAGAGGGTCTCTAGAAGAGGGTCCTAGAAGAGGGTCTCTAGAAGAGGGTCCTAGAAGAGGGTCTCTAGAAGAGGGTCTCTAGAAGAGGGTCCTAGAAGAGGGTCTCTAGAAGAGGGTCCTAGAAGAGGGTCTCTCTTGAAGAGAGTCTCTAGAAGAGGGTCCTAGAAGAGGGTCTCTAGAAGAGAGTCCTAGAAGAGGGTCTCTAGAAGAGGGTCTCTAGAAGAGGGTCCTAGAAGAGGGTCTCTAGAAGAGGGTCCTAGAAGAGGGTCTCTAGAAGAGGGTCTCTAGAAGAGGGTCTCTCTAGAAGAGGGTCTCTTGAAGAGGGTCTCTAGAAGAGGGTCTCTTGAAGAGGGTCTCTTGAAGAGGGTCTCTAGAAGAGGGTCTCTCTTGAAGAGAGTCTCTAGAAGAGGGTCTCTCTAGAAGAGGGTCTCTAGAAGAGGGTCTCTAGAAGAGGGTCCTAGAAGAGGGTCCTAGAAGAGGGTCTCTAGAAGAGGGTCCTAGAAGAGGGTCTCTAGAAGAGGGTCTCTAGAAGAGGGTCTCTCTTGAAGAGAGTCTCTAGAAGAGAGTCTCTAGAAGAGGGTCTCTTGAAGAGGGTCTCTTGAAGAGGGTCTCTTGAAGAGGGTCTCTTGAAGAGGGTCTCTAGAAGAGGGTCTCTTGAAGAGGGTCTCTTGAAGAGGGTCTCTTGAAGAGGGTCTCTAGAAGAGGGTCTCTCTAGAAGAGGGTCTCTCTTGAAGAGAGTCTCTAGAAGAGGGTCTCTCTAGAAGAGGGTCTCTTGAAGAGGGTCTCTTGAAGAGGGTCTCTAGAAGAGGGTCTCTCTAGAAGAGGGTCTCTCTTGAAGAGAGTCTCTAGAAGAGGGTCTCTAGAAGAGGGTCTCTCTAGAAGAGGGTCTCTAGAAGAGGGTCTCTAGAAGAGGGTCTCTCTAGAAGAGGGTCTCTCTTGAAGAGGGTCTCTTGAAGAGGGTCTCTTGAAGAGGGTCTCTAGAAGAGGGTCTCTCTAGAAGAGGGTCTCTCTTGAAGAGAGTCTCTAGAAGAGGGTCTCTCTAGAAGAGAGTCTCTAGAAGAGGGTCTCTAGAAGAGGGTCTCTAGAAGAGGGTCTCTCTAGAAGAGGGTCTCTAGAAGAGGGTCTCTCTAGAAGAGGGTCTCTAGAAGAGGGTCTCTCTAGAAGAGGGTCTCTTGAAGAGGGTCTCTAGAAGAGGGTCTCTCTAGAAGAGGGTCTCTCTTGAAGAGAGTCTCTAGAAGAGGGTCTCTCTAGAAGAGAGTCTCTAGAAGAGGGTCTCTAGAAGAGGGTCTCTAGAAGAGGGTCTCTCTAGAAGAGGGTCTCTTGAAGAGGGTCTCTAGAAGAGGGTCTCTCTAGAAGAGGGTCTCTAGAAGAGAGTCTCTTGAAGAGGGTCTCTAGAAGAGGGTCTCTCTAGAAGAGGGTCTCTAGGCCACTCGTGTGACTCCATGTCAACAAGACTTGAGCCACAGATGAGTCTGGAGTGTTTTTGAGATCACAAACAAACGGAGTATTAGAGGGAATATAATATATACATATGTATAATATGTGTATTGCATTTGATAGAATCGTGATCACAACAAAAGTGCGATACAAAACCCACACCTAGCGGACTGAGCGCTTCATCCCTGGTCTACAAACCCAAGTGAACAATTCTCTGACAGACACATTACACACATATGGAGCTAAAGCCACCTGAGGCCTGAAGCCCCGCCCACTGCCACAACGGGTCCAGGTGCACTTCAACATGAGAGCTCATCGGCAACACGAACAGATGCAAGACTTTAACATACTTTAAATGACTGCAAAGAGAACTGAATGTCAGGAACAACCAGCTTTCTCATGTGACAACATTTGAATAAACATGTCGCTGATTCTTTGATGTCAACAGAAACTGGTCATTATGACCTTTATGAAGGGCTGTTGCATTAGACCGCCCCAGTTTGGGTTTGTGTACCTAATAAACTGCCTCGCGTGCAGAATGCTGTGGCTGGAACGCTAACTAGCTGCACCAGCCACACAACCGGGTTCTCAACCTTATCAACAGGGAACTGTTGTGAATAAATGCTGTTACTGCACAGGACCAAAGTCAAGTTCCTTTGACCTTGAAAAACTCACAAGAGGGGTATTAACTGACATATTTTATATCGTAAAACAAAACGGGAAAATCTCTTCAGCTTGTGTTCTCAGGCACCTAACCAAAACCATGAGAAAAACTAAAAACATAGACTTTGAGACGAGGGAACCCGGAAGTGTGAAAATGCTGACTTGTGATAATGAGACTCATAAAAACTGGAAGTATCTGTAGTCGTATAGAAAGTTAGAAATATCAGAGGCAAGTACAATGCCAGCTTAACGGAAAGTAGTACAAGACAAGTTTCTCCAGAATGATCAGTGAAAATTAAATAATCCAACCGGAGAAGATGAAATGAGTGCTGTTGATAAAATGTTTTAAGTGAACTGAAATTAAACTACTGGCTAATTTAATTGGACAAATGGTTTACCTGCCGATCCAGATACTATTAATGCTAGAAACATTTAAATCATATAACCACTAGTATGACAAGCTAGTTGCACACAGGAGGTAAACAACGGAAATATTTGATAAAAAACTATTATTTACATTTCAATATAGCGCTGCTTCTTTCCACAGTAAAAAAAGAAAGACATGCCTTGATACAAAAAATTATTGAAGCTCAGCTTATGAACCAATTCCATGACTAATTCCATAACTATCAAAATGCAGTCTCCTGAGGAAGATCATGTGTTACGACCAAGAGATCCTGGGATGCTACCAAGTTGACCCGAGGCCATATTGTTTTTGAAAATGCAGGCAACCCTTTGGCACTATTGATATCCGCTAAATGAGTTAAATGACTGCTGCTGTTTCCACTGTCCCTGAAAAGCCATTCTTTGATGAGCCCCAACTCGTAGTGTCACGAGACAGCAGAGATGCTGGAGAAGGGCTGACACAACCTGTGTGAACGCTACTGACAGCGAGGAAGTCCTGACCGGTGCAGACGGTGGCGTGCATGGAGATGAGGCGGCAGGCCTCGTCCTTACGGGAGCTTTGTGACTCCTTCCCTCATCAAACCTCGACAGCCCATATTCACTCCAGGGAGTCAGTTGTACCGGTACAGTCGTCAACATTAAGTCAAGAAAAATGCAGCACAACGAGCTACAACGATTAACCCCGATGGTGTACAGAAACACGTGTAATATGTATAAATGTGCACACAAATCATGTGCGAGAGGTTTAACTTTCAGCCTTGATTTGATGATTTACATAGACTGTGCCATAAACATAAAAAGTGCATGTTCACAGCCTTCTGTTTCAGATCGTGCGTGGTGTAAATCCCTCAATGAACCCGAGCTCAAACACAACAGGGACGTCCCGAGGACCGACACTTTGGCACCAAGTCGTTGCCAACACTACCGGACGCTTTCCCTAACTTTTCCCTGACGTCCAGGACCATAGAAAAGGTCCCTGATACTGCTACATGGGGTTAGCAATGTTAGCCGTTTGCAGCACATTCCTGCTAGCCCAACAGCTAACGTACACAGGTTGCAAACTGTCATTATCCCGACGTGTTCGGATGTAATCTTGTAAAGTAGCGGCTCCCATCAGTGTATGAATGGTGAATGATGACAGGAAGTGTCAAAGAGACTAGAACAGATCTATACAAGTACAGTCACCATTTAACCCAAACCCAGATTCTGTAAGCCACTGCAAATAAACACAAGAGACCACTCAATACATCTATAAATGTGGTATTACTGCATGTTCATATTGTTCTTTGCATGTTCCCTGACTCCCAAAACACACTAGCATAAACGGTCATGCCTTTACACAACAATAAAGACCAGTGTATACAATCTGGCACAGTACAGTGAAGAAGAATGGAACAATACATCAAGCGAGCCTTGTCCTCATAGTCACCAGAACACATGGTCACATCTGGAACTATATTATTATTAAACCATGTGTATTTAGTCAGAGAAGCCATGTGTACTTGTCACTGAGGAAAGTGTTAAACGGCAAACCCTGGTCCGACAATTAGGTCACCATCTGAATTCTTTTCACTTAATTTATATACATGGAAATAAATAATGCTGCAGAATTGGTGACAACAACTAAAATCCCCAAGAAAGATGACAAAGGTATGTCAAAATGCAATACATTACCTAGTACCAGGTATGCCACCCTAACCCAGTCTGTGCATGTCAGGTGAGACTCGTCTAGCATCCTGTTGTCTGTTGTGTAAATATTAAGACGGACTTCATTTGAGCTAAGAACGTTAGCCACCTTTGAGGTTATATCTACTTTTGATCCATTACTTTTAGTTCATTATTTCAACTGTTAGCCCATTACATTTAGCCATGTCTCATGTTTATCTGACTTTTAGTTCACTATTTCAACTGTTAACCCATTACGTTTAGCCATTTCTCATGTTTATCTGACTTTTAGTTCACTATTTCAACTGTTAACCCATTACATTTAGCTATTTCAACTGCTTACACACAATCTTTTTGGATTCTTGGCAGCGTTGGTTTCATGCTTACCGTTTGTTATTTTCTCCCATACTTGCTGTGGTGTCACTGTTGCGTCCGCCATGTTTTCCTGCAAAGTGTCTTATTTCACCCATAATGCATTGCGTGACAGGCTTTAAGTTTACTAACTTAAAGACTAACTTCAAATAACATTTAAGACAAAACTAGGTATATTTTAATGTAACTGCCCCGCTAGTCCAAGCACACAACTTACAACTTTAACATCCTGTATGTTTTCATACATCCACTGGATTTAAACCTAGCACCTTCTTGCTGTGAGCAGACTGCAAACTGTGCTGCATCTTCAATATATTTCACTGAATCCAAAAAAGTTATAATGCAAGTGAGGCTGAAAACTCGATGAAAGAGCTTTGAAACAGCAGTTACGACTAATTCAGGCTTACTCAGGACTTTAATCATAACATGTAATAGTCCGATATAATGAAGTTGATAAACAGCTGCTGAGCCCAAAAGGCCAGCGTCTCTTCATACCACGGCAGTAACATCCAGTTGAACATATTTCGTGTAGACGTGTGTTTGGCTAGGTTGTGGAGCGCTAGCTACGAGCACCACAGACCCGCATGGACCGACTGATGCATTTTAACAAAATAGTGGTTCAATTCAAAGAAGAATTGTTGTGTTTTGATCCAGACGCTGTCTGTGCTGATCAGTTGGAAACCACTGGCATGAATGAATTAATACCGGAAGTGACAGCAGGAGTATTCAAACAAAGCGATGTCGGGGTCACAGTATCTCGTCACGGTCAAAGACTGATCAGCACAGACGGCGCCCCGCCTCCCTCAGCTCAGCGTCCCGGCTGACTGGTGGACCACAAGCAGACCCAGAACCAGAGCAGCCAGGGTTCTGATGGGTCAGGTTCAGACACATGTGGACCGCACAGCGCCATACTGACACACACACCTGTGGCTGGACACGGAAGAGAGAGAGAGAGAGAGTGTGTGTGTGTGTGTGTGTGTGTGTGTGTGTGTGTGTGTGTGTGTGTGTGTGTGTGTGTGTGTGTGTGTGTGTGTGTGTGTGTGTGTGTGTACTGACTCTTGTTCTTGCGCAGCAGGGCAGAGGAGATCCAGGGTTCTGTCTGGACCATCCTGCAAGAGGGCACGGTCTTGTCCTCCACGGATGAGGACGTGATGACCATGGAAGTGCTCGGCTAGTGATCGATCCAGCAGGGAAACGCTGTCAATCAAAGCGCTTGACGGGTGGGCGGGGCTTGTGAAGGGTTTTTAGTCTGTCATGAGTCGTGTTTTCAATCCCAGAGTTCGCTTCAACAGTTTACATCCAACTGAATCAATGAATCTTGAAATGGTGGGAAACCGACCGACCAATCAAAAGGCACCTTCTTTCTCTGGCTTCTTTCGTTTCCTTTGTTTTGTGACTGTGGTTTCTAAGGCAACCAACTGGTGTACAGGCAGCTCGTCTCTGAGTAAAAATATAAAGGAAGTAATCTTCTGTGGAGTTACACTATAGATATAGACCTCTCATTCTACATATATATTCTGTTTCTCTGTGGGGACGGGGTCTGGGGAAATAGAATATTTGGTTCGTCAGGTTAGCTTTTTTGTTTCGTTGGTTTGGGCAGTTTCATGCATTCTGTGCTGGAGGTTGGTGCCAACCACAGCGCTGGTGACTGGTGTTTTAAAAGAGTCTCTATTACACTATGCTAATGAGCGCTTACTCTGCTTCACTTAGTCCAGGGCAGGTTGACCCAGAAGCACACGGCTAAAAGTTCTCCAGACATCGTGGGAGTAATCCGGTCCCGTGCTGCGTGTCCAGAGTATTCCCGGTTCAATAAGATCACATATAGTTCATCCGGTTGTTATTATTATTATTCCACAGTACTTGTAAAAACACAGGAAGTAGCTTGCAAGTCAGAGCTAAGCCGGCCGGCCCCGCGTGCTGCAGGTAGCAGGTGACAGAGGGAGGAAGAGGAGGAGGAGGGGAGTTGGGTTTCAGCGCCTGCTTTTACCCCATCCCTCACGCCCAGAATAGCTCCACTTACTGGGCTTCTACTGGAGTGGGGAGTGATGCGACCACTCGGATTAATCCCAGTGACACACACACACACGCACGCACACGCACGCGCGCGCGGCCCTCCACTGGCAATGTCACAGGCCTTCACCCGCCTCCAGCAGCAGGGGGCTGCGTGGAGCGCTGCGCGTTACAGCCACACAATAAGGGAACCCCCGTACGCGGGACCAGACAATAAGGGAACCCCCATACACGGCGCGGGACGTGTCCGTCAGCAAGCGGCGCAACGCGGGTCAGCAAGCGGCCCACGGCGGCGGCTCGGCTCGCTGGAGGTCCACTCTCACGGGCTGCGTACCATTACGGTGGACTGCGCCTCACAGCCGGGCGCGCACGCTTAGATCCGGGTGCGTTAGATGCCAAATGCGTCCCCGGCGGCCTGCATTGTACTTCCAAACGGTGTCTTCTGTTCACCACAGCTCGATCCAGGAAGGAGTCGAGCCAAATAAAACAACAACAACAACAACAACAACAACACAAACAAGGTGTGAACAGCAACGAACCCAACGTGGGTCTCCAAAGTAAAGCAGATCTGCTGAAGTTCCTGGCTTCGCCTCTGATCGCCTCTCTCCCTCTCTGCTCGCGCCTTCCCTTCCTCGCGTTCAATGGCTCCTCTTCGCGCTCCGGCTCGCAGTAGCGGGAGCTGTTTTATTCCTTCGAGGTGGAGCCCTTCACGAGGCGGTCTGGACTCATGTTGGTCGCCCGGGTCCCGTTCCGCGCTGCTCCGTGAGAGGGATCTGTTCTGCGCCGCGCTCCCACACTGCCCCCACCCTGCGCGGACCGTACCATGTGCGCGGGGCGGGGGTCGGCGCTGGCCTGTCTGGAGAAACCACGACCGACACGCGGACGGGACGAACACACGGCATGACGGACCTCTCACGGTGGGGGTCCACACGAACCAGCACCCGGACGGAGACTGGGTTCACGGCCCGCTATCAACGAGCCGAGCGCGTTAGCGGGACTTCACCCCTCCCTCTGACCGCAGTGGTCTGATCCGAGCAGACCTCCGCCGTCCTGGCCATTTATAGTAACAGCGGGATATATATACTGGAACTTTATATTCTCCACCTTTACTTAAACCCGTTATCTTTCCTGATTATATACTGAACTTTATAGCATTTAAACCCGTTATCCACTATCCTAAGTTATCCTATTGAAGTGTCTTTGAGCATTTGGAAAAGCGCTATATAAATTAAAGTATTATTATCCTGTTGTATGGACACAGCTCTTATAACTACTTCCTGCGGGGCCAGAATAATAGTAATACTTTTATTCAAAACTTAACAGAAGCAAATGTAAAATACATTGAATATACGTTCTAAAGGGTGAGCAAAACCACAGGTTTCATTGTAAATGTAAAGCAGTTTGTCTGATCTGAAATATATATATAAATATATCGTGTGCATTGTGCAGTGTTTATAAGGAGACCCAGGCTGGAGGCAGGGGAAAGGAGACAGAGACAAGGAGACAAGGAGGCCTTTGAAATGTGACGTGTCCCCTTCTCCAACGTGCGTTAATAAACAGGCCGCCCTTATATCTGCAAACGTGCACACAGAGCTCGTGTACAGTGCCGCGTGTAACCCCGTCTGTGACCCTGTCGTTACTGTGTTGTTATTGTGTTATTACTGTGTTGTTACTGTGGTGTTATTGTGTTACTGCCACCGTGTTCCTCGCTCTCATTCAGTCTCTAAACGTCTGAACTTCTTGGGCTCGGGAAACGCAGCCTCTCCCTCGCGCAGCACGCACCCTCTGTGGGCTCTGTTGCTACCCGACGCGCTGGCAGCTGCGACGCTATTGGCTACATAAAGGACCATTCCTTGGCCGTGATTGGATAGCGGACGGGTCTGTGGGCGGGGCGGGCGGCTTAGTTTCCCAGTCTCTCTTCAAACGGCGCGAGGCAGGAATGACGCGGAAATAGTTTGAAGATGTCAGGTAGAAATGGAAAGAGGGGGGGATAGAGAGAGAGAGGGGGGCGGGGGGAGGAATAGAGCGGGGAAAGACTTCCATGAGTGACTCTCTACAGCTGAGATGAGCGACTTCTCCTTCCTCACAAAGCAGCCACAGCTAAAAGTTGTTCCTGTTGCTATCCGGCCATTCCGGCTAAATCAGGCACAATGCTGCCTGGGAACAGCGCTGCACACGAGCTGTGTCAAAGCCAGCTGACGCTCCTTAAAGGAGACTCACCCTGCACCGACAAATGTGTGTCACCGCCGCTTTTACATCTTAACGTGTGCAGATGAATCACTCAGCAATGTGTAATAATAATAATAAAGAGTCCACTGGAGCTTGCTTACTGTAATTAGCTACTGTACAAAGTAGTCTCCCATGGCAATCCTCTCCTTATGCACATCAGACTGAAACCGCGCAATAATACTGCATACGAAGCTCTAGAATGAAAACTAGTTGTTTAAAGATGTTGTAATACATTATTTGGAAATATTTCAGTCATTGTCAAGTATAATTTGCAAAATTAAGCTAAATTCCAATGCAAACCTCTGATTATTATTTTTTACAGCATTCTATTTTTGCAATGTTCCTTATAGACTCCAGGTCCTGCAGCTTTCATGGTAATCTGCTCACGCTCCAGGCTCCAGAACCCATGGTTCAAATCACTGCACTCCCACACACTGAAAAACAGCTGACCAGCCACAGCTAAAATAAGATAGCGTGGCCTAATAACATGCTATAATTATAGGCCTGCATTAAGAGATAAGCCATAAACAAGCAGGAAGTGAGATTATAGAGCAATACAGCACGGCGGCACTGTACGCTAACAATGTTAATCACATGCAGATGCATCACTACAGGTGGTCTGCTTCTTCTTTTTTAAAGGCCTAATGCCCAGCTCAGAGGGACTGGGTCTGTCTGAGTTGGGAGCCTGGACAAAGTAAAGCACCTTGGAAGACAATGGATGGTGCCGTCTTTTTGGGGACTCTTTCTGTGCGATTAGCACCCAAGAAGCTCCGCTATTATCCAAATGATATTAAGCTTGAGTTGAAAGGTTGAAAGGACAGCGCTGAGACGGGATAGAGGTTCTCTACCCTGAACCAAACAAGAAGAGGGGATAGAGGTTCTCTACCCTGAACCAAACAAGAAGAGGGGATAGAGGTTCTCTACCCTGAACCAAACAAGACAAGATAGAGGTTCTCTACCCTGAACCAAACAAGAAGAGGGGATAGAGGTTCTCTACCCTGAACCAAACAAGACAAGATAGAGGTTCTCTACCCTGAACCAAACAAGAAGACGGGATAGAGGTTCTCTACCCTGAACCAAACAAGGAGAGAGGATAGAGGTTCTCTACCCTGAACCAAACAAGAAGAGGGGATAGAGGTTCTCTACCCTGAACCAAACAAGGAGAGAGGATAGAGGTTCTCTACCCTGAACCAAACAAGAAGAGGGGATAGAGGTTCTCTACCCTGAACCAAACAAGAAGAGGGGATAGAGGTTCTCTACCCTGAACCAAACAAGAAGAGGGGATAGAGGTTCTCTACCCTGAACCAAACAAGGAGAGAGGATAGAGGTTCTCTACCCTGAACCAAACAAGAAGAGGGGATAGAGGTTCTCTACCCTGAACCAAACAAGAAGAGGGGATAGAGGTTCTCTACCCTGAACCAAACAAGAAGAGGGGATAGAGGTTCTCTACCCTGAACCAAACAAGACAAGATAGAGGTTCTCTACCCTGAACCAAACAAGGAGAGGGGATAGAGGTTCTCTACCCTGAACCAAACAAGACAAGATAGAGGTTCTCTACCCTGAACCAAACAAGGAGAGAGGATAGAGGTTCTCTACCCTGAACCAAACAAGAAGAGGGGATAGAGGTTCTCTACCCTGAACCAAACAAGACAAGATAGAGGTTCTCTACCCTGAACCAAACAAGGAGAGGGGATAGAGGTTCTCTACCCTGAACCAAACAAGACAAGATAGAGGTTCTCTACCCTGAACCAAACAATACAAGATAGAGGTTCTCTACCCTGAACCAAACAAGGAGACGGGACAGGGGTCTCTACCCTACATTCATGCTAAACTTTATTCCCAATACTTTCAACTGTCTCATAAAATGGGCTGATCTTCTCATTTAACTAAAAGGGTGTGCAAAAAACTATACCAGCTAGCAGTAACACAAAAGGATGTAAGTCTACATAATGGACCTCATGACCATATGGCAGTGCTTGCCCGCTACATCATGCACAGGGTTCATACACATTCTGACCAATGGGTTTCAGGACTTTTCCAGGACTTTAAACCAAATGTCCATGACAAACATTTAGTGAAGTCTGGGTGTAAACAGTAAAAAGTGAGTAAATGTAGTATTTAAACTAACAATGAGAATACAAAGCATACAGTAAACCTTAAATGACTCAAATGAATGAGACAATAGTTTGATTAAAAGAATAAACATTTACATAGATGCCTGTATGTATGCCTGCTTATATTTTGAGTTTTTCTTTTAAAAGCAAAAAACCCATAAAGCACCACACCTGAAAAGACACAGGAAAATAGTTTTGAAGCGCACAAAATAAAAAGTAGGCAACCGGATCTAGAACTGAGTCTGTGCAGACCTTTCAGGGCCCAAAACAGGCCACTTCACCTGTGTCTGCATGGGCAGACATGCAGTCAGATACATGGGACAAGAGGGTGGCTGGGCACACACACACACACACACACACATATATATAAAGACAAAAAGACGGGGCTTAACACCCCTCTCAGGCAGCTTGTCGGACGCCTCCTGTGTGCATATGTTTGTTTGCACGGAGAAGCACAAGAGTGTGCCGCATTTCTATCCCATCATGCCATGCAAAGCCCACAATTATACCAGCTCCACAATTACAGACAGCCGAGCAACAGGTGAGCGAGTGTGTGAGTGTGTGTGTGTGTGGGGGGGACAGTCGTATAGTACAAACACGACCGACCTGCACAGCGGTTCAGTAGTTTCTCTGTTACTTTATAAGGGAGTTTCGTACGCTAAAACGACTAGTACCAAGCACATGCCCTTTAACACAAATTATGAAAAGAACTGTTTTATTCCTTTTTCAAACAGACAAAAGAAATAGAAAGTACAATCCTCATGGTGGAAAGAATAAAGCACATTCATATCCAGTGTCTAAATCATTTGAACTAATATGTTGGCACCTATCAGGTGTATTTATAAGGAAATATTCTTGTTGACCCAATGCCCTGTATAAAAGAGTCCACAACTGAAATTATTTAACATAAATTACTGGAATGCACATTCAAAAAGTACTCATAATATAATGTATGTGTGTATATATATATATATATATATATATATATATATATATATATATATATTTATGTGTACAGTAATAGTGCAGTAAGTGCAGTAATACATAAATGCAAATTGCTGTGTTAAAAGGTGTTTTTGTCCCAACATAAATCATAAGTAACTCAATTTAGGTAAGAGATGTGTCTTTCAGATTATTTATTTTTTCTGTCAGAGCAGTTTAACTAAATTCTGAGTGTATTTCTAATGTACTTGTTAATGTACTTGTATTGTGGATGTAAACCTCATTATACTGTGAGGTAGTGTACTTGCTAATGTAAACCTCATTATACTGTGAGGTAGTGTACTTGTTAATGTAAACCTCATTATACTGTGAGGTAGTGTACTTCTTAATGTACACCTCATTATACGGTGAGTTAGTGTACTTGTTAATGTACACCTCATTATACTGTGAGGTAGTGTACTTGTTAATGTACACCTCATTATACTGTGAGGTAGTGTACTTGTTAATGTAAACCTCATTATACGGTGAGGTAGTGTACTTGCTAATGTAAACCTCATTATACTGTGAGGTAGTGTACTTGTTAATGTAAACCTCATACGGTGAGTTAGTGTACTTGTTAATGTAAACCTCATTATACGGTGAGGTAGTGTACTTGTTAATGTACACCTCATACTGTGAGGTAGTGTACTTGTTAATGTAAACCTCATTATACGGTGAGGTAGTGTACTTGCTAATGTAAACCTCATTATACTGTGAGGTAGTGTACTTGTTAATGTAAACCTCATACGGTGAGGTAGTGTACTTGTTAATGTAAACCTCATTATACGGTGAGGTAGTGTACTTGCTAATGTACACCTCATTATACTGTGAGGTAGTGTACTTGTTAATGTAAACCTCATACGGTGAGGTAGTGTACTTGTTAATGTACTTGTTAATGTAAACCTCATTATACTGTGAGGTAGTGTACTTGCTAATGTACACCTCATTATACAGTGAGATAGTGTACTTGCTAATGTACACCTCATTATACGGTGAGGTAGTGTACTTGTTAATCCAAACCTCATTATACTGTGAGGTAGTGTACTTGTTAATCCAAACCTCATTATACTGTGAGGTAGTGTACTTGCTAATGTAAACCTCATTATACAGTGAGATAGTGTACTTGCTAATGTACACCTCATTATACAGTGAGATAGTGTACTTGCTAATGTACACCTCATTATACGGTGAGGTAGTGTACTTGTTAATCCAAACCTCATTATACTGTGAGGTAGTGTACTTGTTAATCCAAACCTCATTATACTGTGAGGTAGTGTACTTGCTAATGTAAACCTCATTATACTGTGAGGTAGTGTACTTGCTAATGTAAACCTCATACGGTGAGGTAGTGTACTTGCTAATACACAACTCATTATACGGTGAGGTAGTGTACTTGTTAATGTAAACCTCATTATACTGTGAGGTAGTGTACTTGTTAATGTAAACCTCATTATACGGTGAGGTAGTGTACTTGTTAATGTACTTGTTAATGTAAACCTCATTATACGGTGAGGTAGTGTACTTGCTAATGTAAACCTCATTATACTGTGAGGTAGTGTACTTGCTAATGTAAACCTCATTATACTGTGAGGTAGTGTACTTGCTAATGTAAACCTCATACGGTGAGGTAGTAGGGCGGCTGTAGCTCAGGGGGATGAGTGGTCGTCCCGCAACCACAAGGTAGTCGGCTCGATCCCCACTCCTCCCATAGCTCACATGTCGAAGTGTCCCTGAGCAAGACACCCAACCCTAAATTGCTCCCCGGGCGCCGTTCAAGGCAGCCCACTGCTCCTTAATACCAAGGATGGGTTAAATGCAGAGAATACATTTCATGTATGTATGTATGTACTATGACCAAAATTGATTCTTAATTATACTGTGAGGTAGTGTACTTGCTAATACACAACTCATTATACGGTGAGGTAGTGTACTTGTTAATGTAAACCTCATTATACGATGAGGTAGTGTACTTGTTAATGTACTTGTTAATGTAAACCTCATTATACGGTGAGGTAGTGTACTTGCTAATGCACACCTCATACGGTGAGGTAGTGTACTTGTTAATGTACTTGTTAATGTAAACCTCATTATACGGTGAGGTAGTGTACTTGTTAATGCACACCTCATTATATGGTGAGGTAGTGTACTTGCTAATGTAAACCTCATACGGTGAGGTAGTGTACTTGCTAATGTAAACCTCATACGGTGAGGTAGTGTACTTGTTAATGTAAACCTCATACGGTGAGGTAGTGTACTTGTTAATGTACACCTGATTATACAGTGAGGTAGTGTACTTGCTAATGTAAACCTCATTATACGGTGAGGTAGTGTACTTGCTCATGTAAACCTCATTATACGGTGAGATAGTGTACTTGTTAATGTACACCTCATTATACAGTGAGGTAGTGTACTTGCTAATGTACACCTCATTATACGGTGAGGTAGTGTACTTGTTAATGTACACCTCATTATACGGTGAGGTAGTGTACTTGTTAATGTACACCTCATTATACGGTGAGGTAGTGTACTTGTTAATGTACACCTCATTATACGGTGAGGTAGTGTACTTGTTAATGTACACCTCATTATACGGTGAGGTAGTGTACTTGTTAATGTACACCTCATTATACGGTGAGGTAGTGTACTTGCTAATGTAAACCTCATTATACGGTGAGGTAGTGTACTTGTTAATGTACACCTCATTATACGGTGAGGTAGTGTACTTGTTAATGTACACCTCATTATACGGTGAGGTAGTGTACTTGTTAATGTACACCTCATTATACGGTGAGGTAGTGTACTTGCTAATGTACACCTCATTATACGGTGAGGTAGTGTACTTGTTAATGTACACCTCATTATACGGTGAGGTAGTGTACTTGCTAATGCAAACCTCATTATACGGTGAGGTAGTGTACTTGTTAATGTACACCTCATTATACGGTGAGGTAGTGTACTTGTTAATGTACACCTCATTATACGGTGAGGTAGTGTACTTGTTAATGTACACCTCATTATACAGTGAGGTAGTGTACTTGCTAATGCAAACCTCATTATACGGTGAGGTAGTGTACTTGCTAATGTAAACCTCATTATACGGTGAGGTAGTGTACTTGCTAATGTACACCTCATTATACGGTGAGGTAGTGTACTTGCTAATGCAAACCTCATTATACGGTGAGGTAGTGTACTTGCTAATGTAAACCTCATTATACGGTGAGGTAGTGTACTTGCTAATGTACACCTCATTATACGGTGAGGTAGTGTACTTGCTAATGTACACCTCATTATACGGTGAGGTAGTGTACTTGCTAATGTACACCTCATTATACGGTGAGGTAGTGATACAGCCGCTTCTCAACAGGCTGTGAGAGACGCTTCCTGTATCTCTCTGCTCTAAAGCAGAGCCTATATTGTTACTGATTATATTTCCCTCCACAGAGCTCCTGACGAGCTTCCACAGAGCCACGTTCAGCCGTACTAACGACCAGACAGGAGATTACAGGCAGCGCGAGGAGGCAAGCAGACTCCAGACTCACGTGCCTTGCAGCAAAATTCCACCCGGCAACTATCCGCTGTACCATGGCAACAGCCCTGCCATTGGTCCCCGGTGCGTTTTCAAATGACCAATGGGATGGCCAGCCGCGGGTGATGCTTGTTGCTAGGTAAACATGATGCAGAGGGAAGATAGAGGAGCAGCATGCTGCTACTGCAGGCTGCTTCAGAGGAGGAGGAGATACCCTCTCGCTGGGTGCCAGAGAAGCTAAATGTGACACAGAATGAAACACAGCGACCTGTGGGAACGCCGCTGCCATTGTTCTCTGCACACGCACACGCTAACGCACATCTGCCTTCACTTTAGTCAAAGAGGACACCAGTTAGTGGAACTATTACTAAAAACAAGTGTAGAGCTTCCTCCATTATTACACAACAATAACCTGCTCATGTCAATGGGTAAACAGTGTAGTTTACATATTCTAATAGACAGCTAGTGAGCAGCACCATAAGCAGGCTTCATGGTCCACATGGTGTGGGACAGCACCATGCAGGTTTCAACCCAAAGGCCCTGTTCAGGACCCGTTTGGGTCTGAGGATTGTTTTCCAGAAAACTCGTCTGGATCCAAAACATATTACGTTTTCCGTTTCATGTCAGGACCCGACAACTCTCCTGAGCCCAGCAGTGAGTCCTCCTGTTGTAAACCCATCATATATGTGAAACCCAATATAATAATAATATATATAATAGTGAGTCCAACCCTTTAAGTGAAATCAGTGTAGTCGCTTGTTAATTCAAATATCACTTCTTCTGGACAGCAGAATATCAGATCACACACACACACACACACACACACACACACACACACACACACACACACACACACACACACACACACACACGAAATCAAACTACCCAAGAGTTTATGAAATACTGTAATGAAGTATTTCATACACAAAGGTAATTAAAAGTGCGTTATAAACACAAAGAAAAAGTGTCCACATTCTGGTAATACATGCTTTTAATGTTTGCTACTTTTCTTAAACAACGTTTTGAATACTGTCCTGTTACAGTTTTTATTGTTATTTAGGACATTGAGAAATATGAAAACTTTTGTGATGAAAGAAAAACAATGGAGGAAAAACTACATTCTTCCCTCCCCGAACCCTAAAGTCAGACGTGTAGATGGGCCCCAGCCCTCAAGTGTGTAACTTCTTATACTTATAGGAAGAACAATACGTCAGCGGTTCCTCCATCGCTTCTTTTGACGTGCAGTTGTGATAAAGTGTGAGCTGGAGTGACGACATGTTGTGTTTGGCTCTAACGGTTCTGCCGGCGTAGAACTATCATGACCTTTGTAAATGTGACCCGCCAAAACAAAAGATATGAAACTGACCTGCTTCTTCTAGTAAATATGACATAATAAATATGACGTAACAAATACGACCACCGGCATGAAAACTAATATAAAGTGCATCAAAATACAACTCACAATTACGCCAAAGTAGTGGAGCCCTGAGCTTGTTTCTCTGCTAGGAGCCGGTCCCATCGCGGGGTTCTTCAAGTCCAGTCTACTCTAACTTAAACCTTTAGTCCAGTCTACTCTGTAACTTAGACCTTTAGTCCAGTCTACTCTAACTTAAACCTTTAGTCCAGTCTACTCTGTAACTTAAACCTTTAGTCCAGTCTACTCTGTAACTTAGACCTTTAGTCCAGTCTACTCTAACTTAAACCTTTAGTCCAGTCTACTCTGTAACTTAGACCTTTAGTCCAGTCTACTCTGTAACTTAGACCTTTAGTCCAGTCTACTCTGTAACTTAGACCTTTAGTCCAGTCTACTCTAACTTAAACCTTTAGTCCAGTCTACTCTGTAACTTAGACCTTTAGTCCAGTCTACTCTGTAACTTAGACCTTTATATCCAGTCTACTCCGTAACTTAACCCTTTAGTCCAGTCTACTCTGTAACTTAAACCTTTATATCCAGTCTACTCTGTAACTTAAACCTTTATATCCAGTCTACTCTGTAACTTAAACCTTTATATCCAGTCTACTCTGTAACTTAAACCTTTAGTCCAGTCTACTCTGTAACTTAAACCTTTAGTCCAGTCTACTCTGTAACTTAAACCTTTAGTCCAGTCTACTCTGTAACTTAGACCTTTAGTCCAGTCTACTCTGTAACTTAAACCTTTATATCCAGTCTACTCTGTAACTTAGACCTTTAGTCCAGTCTACTCTGTAACTTAGACCTTTATATCCAGTCTACTCCGTAACTTAAACCTTTATATCCAGTCTACTCTGTAACTTAAACCTTTAGTCCAGTCTACTCTGTAACTTAAACCTTTATATCCAGTCTACTCCGTAACTTAAACCTTTAGTCCAGTCTACTCTGTAACTTAAACCTTTATATCCAGTCTACTCTGTAACTTAGACCTTTAGTCCAGTCTACTCTGTAACTTAGACCTTTAGTCCAGTCTACTCTGTAACTTAGACCTTTAGTCCAGTCTACTCTGTAACTTAGACCTTTAGTCCAGTCTACTCTGTAACTTAAACCTTTAGTCCAGTCTACTCTGTAACTTAGACCTTTAGTCCAGTCTACTCTGTAACTTAGACCTTTAGTCCAGTCTACTCTGTAACTTAGACCTTTAGTCCAGTCTACTCTGTAACTTAGACCTTTAGTCCAGTCTACTCTGTAACTTAAACCTTTAGTCCAGTCTACTCTGTAACTTAGACCTTTAGTCCAGTCTACTCTGTAACTTAAACCTTTAGTCCAGTCTACTCTGTAACTTAAACCTTTAGTCCAGTCTACTCTGTAACTTAGACCTTTAGTCCAGTCTACTCTGTAACTTAAACCCACTTCACAAAGAGAGGATGTTGAAATGGTTTCAGAGCTTTTTGGGGATCTCAGGATAATCTTCCTTGATTTTAATCCAGAACACCGGCAGAGTAGAAACTTTTTTTAAGTTTAATTTTTGGGGTAACGTATCAGATCAGACGGATGAATTCAGTAGTTTTTATCCGACCTTGATAATCAAGCAACATTGTTTTCATTCATTCTTTCTGTGCGTCTCGGTACCAAGGGCCCGGTACCAAGGGCCCGGTACCAAGGGCCCGGTACCAAGGGCCCCACCGCCCGGTACCAAGGGCCCCACCGCCCGGTACCAAGGGCCTGGTACCAAGGGCCCCACCGCCCAGTACCAAGGGCCCCACTGCCCAGTACCAAGGGCCCGGTACCAAGGGCCCCACCGCCCAGTACCAAGGGCCCGGTACCAAGGGCCCCACCGCCCAGTACCAAGGGCCCGGTACCAAGGGCCCCACCGCCCAGTACCAAGGGCCCCACTGCCCAGTACCAAGGGCCCGGTACCAAGGGCCCGGTACCAAGGGCCCGGTACCAAGGGCCCGGTACCAAGGGCCCCACCGCCCAGTACCAAGGGCCCGGTACCAAGGGCCCCACCGCCCAGTACCAAGGGCCTGGTACCAAGGGCCCCACCGCCCAGTACCAAGGGCCCCACTGCCCAGTACCAAGGGCCCGGTACCAAGGGCCCCACCGCCCAGTACCAAGGGCCCGGGTACCAAGGGCCCCACCGCCCAGTACCAAGG
Source organism: Myoxocephalus aenaeus (assembly GCA_038501785.1). Lineage (NCBI taxonomy): Eukaryota > Metazoa > Chordata > Actinopteri > Perciformes > Cottidae > Myoxocephalus > Myoxocephalus aenaeus. Next base: position 377,758 of record JBAMJR010000076.1, on the reverse strand, counting down.
GCCCGGTACCAAGGGCCCCACCGCCCAGTACCAAGGGCCTGGTACCAAGGGCCCCACCGCCCAGTACCAAGGGCCTGGTACCAAGGGCCCCACCGCCCAGTACCAAGGGCCTGGTACCAAGGGCCCCACCGCCCAGTACCAAGGGCCCGGGTACCAAGGGCCCCACCGCCCAGTACCAAGGGCCCGGTACCAAGGGCCCCACCGCCCAGTACCAAGGGCCCGGTACCAAGGGCCCCACCGCCCAGTACCAAGGGCCTGGTACCAAGGGCCCCACCGCCCAGTACCAAGGGCCTGGTACCAAGGGCCCCACCGCCCAGTACCAAGGGCCCGGTACCAAGGGCCCGGTACCAAGGGCCCGGTACCAAGGGCCCCACCGCCCAGTACCAAGGGCCCGGTACCAAGGGCCCCACCGCCCAGTACCAAGGGCCCGGTACCAAGGGCCCGGTACCAAGGGCCCGGTACCAAGGGCCCCACCGCCCAGTACCAAGGGCCCGGTACCAAGGGCCTGGTACCAAGGGCCCCACCGCCCAGTACCAAGGGCCCCACTGCCCAGTACCAAGGGCCCGGTACCAAGGGCCCCACCGCCCAGTACCAAGGGCCCGGTACCAAGGGCCCCACCGCCCAGTACCAAGGGCCCGGTACCAAGGGCCCCACCGCCCAGTACCAAGGGCCCGGTACCAAGGGCCCCACCGCCCAGTACCAAGGGCCCGGTACCAAGGGCCCCACCGCCCAGTACCAAGGGCCTGGTACCAAGGGCCCCACCGCCCAGTACCAAGGGCCCCACTGCCCAGTACCAAGGGCCCGGTACCAAGGGCCCCACGGCCCGGTTGGGCGGCTGACAATAACATATCAAGTCCATATATGACCTCACGATATCCAGTATATCAAACTAACCTGCTGACTGATCACTGACATGCTGATCCACATCTGATCATATCAGAGTTCCATGTGAGGGTTGATTTTGTAGGAACATGTCGACTGACAGTGAACTCAAACAGCTGGCGTCAGCGGCTGCTGATCGGTTCCTTCCATTTCAGCTGTGCTCAGACTTCAAACGGCAGTAGTCCATATTTTTATTTGAACAACGGATCAAAGGCCAACATGTCTCCTAATATCAAAAGGTGTCCCGCAGTGAATCAGGATCATCCCCCACACTGCAGTCCCTCAGCTCCGGAGACTCTTTTAGCTCATTGTTGTTTCGGTTCTGCTGCCCACAGCTTCACTGTGTTGGTTTGTCGTTCCAATGAGAGTAATTAAAATAAAAAGATGTGGGGGGCATTCTTGCATCTATCAGTCCCATGGTGGGCTTTACTCAACGTGAATGGGAGGCGCAGAAAATATTCTTTTAAAAAAGGTATCGTGTGCAACATTTCTCTAAAACTCCCTCGTACTGGACGTGTGGAGCCCAGCCCTCCTTCAGCATCTTCTGGGTTCCCTGCTCAAGGAGCATCTGGGGCCTTAATGAAGCCGCAGCATTCAGCTTCTCATTGCTCCTCAAACACCACCCCGTCATTTTGGATTACTAGTCTATCGGAGTTAAAAGAACATAAAATGAACGTATATATTGAGTTGCATCAGTTGATTAATCACAGAGGCCAGTGGGGATGTGGTTTGGGGGTCTAGCCAACGACAACGGGTCACGTCACTAAACCAGCTCCTCCCGGTTATAGATGAAGGGTTCAAATGGGTCAGAGTTCTGCTTTACAGGTCCATATGAGCCTGTTCAGCTCTTGGTCCAGCTGTAGTCAAGACCCCCCCCACACACACACACACACACACACACACACACACACACACACACACACACACACACACACACTCTGTTGCCAGGCGAGACATAGTCAGGTTCAGTGTGAGACCCAGAAATAGAGTCCCAGTAAGGACAGGTGGAAGGGTCACATGCAACAACCCCCCTCGCCCAAATTACCACCACACACACACACACACACACACACACACACACACACACACACACACACACACGGAGGCTTTGACAGGCTGAAATGAGACAAGTACACTGAAGAAAACTTAAACAAGCTGATGTAAACCTGAATCTCATAAACTAAAATAGCCCTAACTGCACTAAAGGTCCCCTAACGAGCTTTAACCACCGAGGGCCAGTCTTCCTCAGCTGAGCAGTTTGCTCAGCTCTCAGAGACAATGATAACTGGTCCAACTCCATTTTATTTCCGTCCTCTCCCTCGTCCCCATGAAACATGTAGGAGTGTTTATAGTCTTCATTCAAACCCAAAGAAGCGGGTTTGGGTTTGTGGAATCACTTCCTGCAATGCAGCGTGTGTTTACTCAAAGGTTCTGCTTGTTGGGTACATTGACATTGGAAGGGTTTGACAAAACATTGTTTTCAATGCACTGATCCATTCTGAGATTTTGGCGATTTTGCTTTCATAACACGGCACGAAAACATCCTAAATTATAGTTAACTATACTTTTTCTTTTTGCATCTGGAGATTTCTTTAAAATTCACCAAAATGTAGCATTAGATTCTGCCTCATTTGCAAATTTAAAAGATACATTTTCGAAAGAATTGTAATACAAAATAATTGTCTTGATGTGAATAATCAACCGGGGAAGTTTTCACCCAATTCACCTGTGGTGATCACAATAGATCACAACAGGTGAATCGATCACCACAGGTGAATCGATCACAACAGGTGAATCGATCACAACAGGTGAATCGATCACAACAGGTGAATCGATCACCACAGGTGAATCGATCACAACAGGTGAATCGATCACCACAGGTGAATCGATCACAACAGATCACAACAGGTGAATCGATCACAACAGGTGAATTGATCACAACAGATCACAACAGGTGAATCGATCACAACAGGTGAATTGATCACAACAGATCACAACAGGTAAATTGATCACAACAGGTGACAATACATTTCTCTAAAGGCCATTTTCTCAAAAATAGTTTTGTCTCCGACTGAGTCAAAAATATCCACTTTAGTGGCAGAGAGCAAACTTTCCAGTGTCACTCCTATCAGTCATGTGATGTTTTAAACAGAGGAGTTCGTCGATATGTTCATAAAACACACAGGTTTCACAGGTAAGGACTCACCTGCCTGTAATATAGAGCAGGACCATGCAACTTTCGGAAGAAGCAGTAACAGCATCTCCTTCCTACATAGTGTGCACAGGAAGAGGGCACTACACGTGACCAAGTGTGCACAGGAAGAGGGCACTACACGTGACCAAGTGTGCACAGGAAGAGAGCACTACACGTGACCAAGTGTGCACAGGAAGAGAGCACTACACGTGACCAAGTGTGCACAGGAAGAGAGCACTACACGTGACCAAGTGTGCACAGGAAGAGAGCACTACATGTGACCAAGTGTGCACAGGAAGAGAGCACTACACGTGACCAAGTGTGCACAGGAAGAGAGGCAGGACATGTGACCAAGTGTGCACAGGAAGAGAGCACTACACGTGACCAAGTGTGCACAGGAAGAGAGCACTACACGTGACCAAGTGTGCACAGGAAGAGAGGCAGGACATGTGACCAAGTGTGCACAGGAAGAGAGCACTACACGTGACCAAGTGTGCACAGGAAGAGAGCACTACATGTGACCAAGTGTGCACAGGAAGAGAGCACTACACGTGACCAAGTGTGCACAGGAAGAGAGCACTACACGTGACCAAGTGTGCACAGGAAGAGAGCACTACATGTGACCAAGTGTGCACAGGAAGAGAGCACTACATGTGACCAAGTGTGCACAGGAAGAGAGCACTACACGTGACCAAGTGTGCACAGGAAGAGAGCACTACATGTGACCAAGTGTGCACAGGAAGAGAGCACTACACGTGACCAAGTGTGCACAGGAAGAGGGCACTACACGTGACCAAGTGTGCACAGGAAGAGGGCACTACACGTGACCAAGTGTGCACAGGAAGAGAGCACTACATGTGACCAAGTGTGCACAGGAAGAGAGGCACTACACGTGACCAAGTGTGCACAGGAAGAGAGCACTACATGTGACCAAGTGTGCACAGGAAGAGAGGCAGGACATGTGACCAAGTGTGCACAGGAAGAGAGGCAGGACATGTGACCAAGTGTGCACAGGAAGAGAGCACTACACGTGACCAAGTGTGCACAGGAAGAGAGCACTACACGTGACCAAGTGTGCACAGGAAGAGAGCACTACACGTGACCAAGTGTGCACAGGAAGAGAGCACTACACGTGACCAAGTGTGCACAGGAAGAGGGCACTACACGTGACCAAGTGTGCACAGGAAGAGAGCACTACACGTGACCAAGTGTGCACAGGAAGAGAGCACTACACGTGACCAAGTGTGCACAGGAAGAGAGGCAGGACATGTGACCAAGTGTGCACAGGAAGAGAGGCAGGACATGTGACCAAGCGTGCACAGGAAGAGAGCACTACACGTGACCAAGCGTGCACAGGAAGAGAGCACTACACGTGACCAAGCGTGCACAGGAAGAGAGCACTACACGTGACCAAGTGTGCACAGGAAGAGAGGCAGGACATGTGACCAAGCGTGCACAGGAAGAGAGCACTACACGTGACCAAGTGTGCACAGGAAGAGAGCACTACATGTGACCAAGTGTGCACAGGAAGAGAGGCAGGACATGTGACCAAGTGTGCACAGGAAGAGAGCACTACATGTGACCAAGTGTGCACAGGAAGAGAGCACTACACGTGACCAAGTGTGCACAGGAAGAGAGCACTACATGTGACCAAGCGTGCACAGGAAGAGAGCACTACACGTGACCAAGTGTGCACAGGAAGAGAGGCAGGACATGTGACCAAGTGTGCACAGGAAGAGAGCACTACACGTGACCAAGTGTGCACAGGAAGAGAGGCAGGACATGTGACCAAGTGTGCACAGGAAGAGAGGCAGGACATGTGACCAAGTGTGCACAGGAAGAGAGGCAGGACATGTGACCAAGTGTGCACAGGAAGAGAGCACTACACGTGACCAAGTGTGCACAGGAAGAGAGGCAGGACATGTGACCAAGTGTGCACAGGAAGAGAGCACTACACGTGACCAAGTGTGCACAGGAAGAGAGGCAGGACATGTGACCAAGTGTGCACAGGAAGAGAGCACTACACGTGACCAAGTGTGCACAGGAAGAGAGCACTACACGTGACCAAGTGTGCACAGGAAGAGAGGCAGGACATGTGACCAAGTGTGCACAGGAAGAGAGCACTACATGTGACCAAGTGTGCACAGGAAGAGAGCACTACACGTGACCAAGTGTGCACAGGAAGAGAGCACTACACGTGACCAAGTGTGCACAGGAAGAGAGGCAGGACATGTGACCAAGTGTGCACAGGAAGAGAGGCAGGACATGTGACCAAGTGTGCACAGGAAGAGAGCACTACACGTGACCAAGTGTGCACAGGAAGAGGGCACTACACGTGACCAAGTGTGCACAGGAAGAGAGGCAGGACATGTGACCAAGTGTGCACAGGAAGAGAGCACTACACGTGACCAAGTGTGCACAGGAAGAGAGGCAGGACATGTGACCAAGTGTGCACAGGAAGAGAGGCAGGACATGTGACCAAGTGTGCACAGGAAGAGAGGCAGGACATGTGACCAAGTGTGCACAGAAAGAGAGGCACTACACGTGACCAAGTGTGCACAGGAAGAGAGCACTACATGTGACCAAGTGTGCACAGGAAGAGGGCACTACACGTGACCAAGTGTGCACAGGAAGAGAGCACTACACGTGACCAAGTGTGCACAGGAAGAGAGCACTACACGTGACCAAGTGTGCACAGGAAGAGGGCACTACACGTGACCAAGTGTGCACAGGAAGAGAGCACTACACGTGACCAAGTGTGCACAGGAAGAGAGCACTACACGTGACCAAGTGTGCACAGGAAGAGAGCACTACACGTGACCAAGTGTGCACAGGAAGAGAGCACTACACGTGACCAAGTGTGCACAGGAAGAGAGGCAGGACATGTGACCAAGTGTGCACAGGAAGAGGGCACTACATGTGACCAAGTGTGCACAGGAAGAGAGGCAGGACATGTGACCAAGTGTGCACAGGAAGAGAGACATCTGCCTTGTGTGGAGATATAAAGTTAAAGAAAACAAAAATGCTTGCATGGAACAACACAACTGTGTCAAAGCAGCGGAAATACTTTAGTAATGAGTGGAAGAACAAACACATTCATCCAGCCGAGTTCTGCCAAAACACTACTCGTAGCATAAAGGAAGTGTGCAGTCTGCCGCGTGGAAGCCGACCCAAAGACAACGAGGACAGTCGGAGGAAGACGTCACATTGCAAGCTGAAGCAACGGAGCGGTTTGGTTCAACCCACTGAAACCTAAGAAGAGACGATATGGATTGCAATCAATACTTTTCCTAACAAACAAACAAACATGGCGTCCGCATGAATTGTGGGAGAAAACATGGAAAAATCGTGAATCTCATTTTGAATGTGGGCTCAGTTAAACTTGAGGTAGAGCTGTTGTTCATACTGACATTAGCACGGTATTCATAGAAGTGAACAATAAAAAAACACAACGCACCCTCAGTGTACCTGGAAGGTTGTTGCAACAGAGGATAAAGGGTTACACTTGGCTGCACAGGTGGAGTGTTTAAAGATCTGGGATGTCCTCTCTACCAGGGGAAGGTCTGCATGGTGATGGTCCTGTTCGCTCCTGAGCACAGGGAAGATGTTTGTAGCAAAACTATTATAGCGCAAAATAATATTTAATTTGAGCAAACCAAGCTCAATTCCTTCCACATCTCAGGCCCTGCTCTGGGAGCTTGCAGAACCGTGGACACTGAGCTTCTCTTGCTCCAGCATCCTGCTCTTTGACTGCAGGCAATAGGTATAGAATCCATCACCGGCGATCGGCGCGCAATGCATGCTGGGTAGATTTGTGTCCAACTTGATCCCGACTTGCTCAGACTAAATGCACACGTGGTCAACGGTAATCTCACGAGAGCGAGGCGGCCGCAGGTTTTAGAGACAGGCGCCGCAGTAGCTCTCCACCGCCTGCGTGGCCCAGTGCATGATGGGAAATGCCTGCTGTCCCACATCAGAGAGCTGATTGGCTCTTAGATCTGACAGCAAACACCAGGTGTTGTAGAACATTATTATTTATGTGTAGTTGTAATACTTAACGCTGGATTGTTGACCGTTAGTCTCATGTTTAATCTAAAGACGTATATTGTATGATTGATAATAATAAAGCTTATTCATACAACACATATCAAAACAAGCAGCAAAGTGTTTCACAGGCAGACATAAAAAGAACAAAGGATGCAGTTACACGCACATTTCTACATAAATATATATGTATAAACACATATGAATAATCGAAACGTGATCTGTAAACTACAAGTAGCCTACAGATTGGAACTAACAGGAAGTGAATGTTTCTGTGACTTCCTGTGTAATATTTAAAAAGGGAGATGAACTGTCAGACTTTACCGCAGTTTTTTGTCAATGATGATGATGATGATGATGCGTTGGATTGCTATTAGTGGTTACGTTACTCGTAGGGTTTGTATTTCCAACAACCCCACATGACCCCATATGAACCTCAATTAAATCCAGTTGTGCCTGTACTTCCTTAACCTGCAGCTCCTCTGACCTGTGCAGCAGCTCACTGAGCTAGTAGCCTGCAGGGACGTCACGATAACTGGTCAGTCCTTCCCCAAGAAACAGCGGCCCGTGTTCCCGGGACGATAGCAGGAAACTCACTTTGGACAGGGAGCGCTCTCCCCGTTCTCCCTGAAGACGCTTCATTGTGATCAACAAGTCCGCGCTCACATTAGCAGGACGATAGCAACATGTGCTGCTAACAGCTGAGGTTAACAGCTGATGTATGTTGATTAACATTGGGATGTGTTCAGGCTCCACTCAGTAAAGATGTGTGCCAGACAACCGGAGAGCAAAGCTGAAGAGAAAGTGAAGGGGTTCATACAGACGTCAGTCAGCGCGCCTCGTTTCTGGTCACTCAGCGTCCGACGTTAGCGGGCCGCATGCTGCTGCGACCTCCACGGGGTGAGGGCTGACGGCGTGTCAGCAGCCAGGCAGGAGAGCGGCTTAGGGGCGATGCTGCGTTCACAAAAAACACGTTGCCAATTTGACGTGCGAGTACATTACATGTAGTCGATGCACAGACGTGATAGGTTGCGAAAAAGCAAATTTTCCGCCGGACGGCGCGAATGACGAGCATTTTTGCGTGATGCTGAGCCAATCAGCGTTGAGAAGCTCCGCCCCTCATCACCCGTCCTGCTGCTGAATCAAACTGCTGCTGGTCCTGAAGTAGCGCTGGTAGCGGCTTCATTCAGACGCTGTTGTGGGACTACGGATAATATTATGAACCCAGACACCACGGAGTTTGATGTTCCCACAACAAGTATGAAGCAGAACTAGTGGTTATTTCATGGTGGATGAAGGAAACGGTAACTGTTTTTACGGAGATAAGCCACGCCCCCTTTCAGGCACGAGTAACACTCGCAACGCGTTTGGTGTGAACGCAGCTTCAGGGCTGACGCGCTGTCAGCAGTCAGGCAGGAGAGACGATACGTCTGAACTATGACGAGGATCCACACGTTTCTTTTCTTTGATGTGGAGAAGAAATGTTTGTATAGCCCCTTTTCTATTTGGGGGATAACTATGCTTTTCATTTTGGAACCATGGTATCCATAATATGGGAGGCCTTTGGGGATGTAACCAGGAAGTATAATGTTGCGAAGCAGTCAGTTAATTAGCTGCGGGACACTTTTTTTAGTCTGCATTTGGCACCATTAAAAATATACCAAATTAGATATAAGCAGTTCCTGTAGCCATGCATGTACAGGCAACTATCACTGGGTTACTTTGAGACTGAAGACAAGTGAAATAATGTGATGAGGAGAAAAGAAAATTATCCCCAGTCTTGTTCATTTTTATATATATATATATATATATATATATATATATATATATAGATAGATAGATAGATAGATAGATAGATAGATAGATAGATAGATAGATAGATAGATAGATAGATAGATAGATAGATAAGCATGTATTATTATAATAATAATAATAATAATAATAATAATAATAATAATAATAACAACCGGCATATCAATCCTGCACGCTCCTACAACCCGGCTACAGGAGCATCCTCTAGGAGCACGCTCCTACAACCCGGCTACAGGAGCATCCTCTAGGAGCACGCTCCTACAACCCGGCTACAGGTGCATCCTCTAGGAGCACGCTCCTACAACCCGGCTACAGGAGCATCCTCTAGGAGCACGCTCCTACAACCCGGCTACAGGTGCATCCTCTAGGAGCACGCTCCTACAACCCGGCTACAGGTGCATCCTCTAGGAGCACGCTCCTACAACCCGGCTACAGGAGCATCCTCTAGGAGCACGCTCCTACAACCCGGCTACAGGAGCATCCTCTAGGAGCACGCTCCTACAACCCGGCTACAGGAGCATCCTCTAGGAGCACGCTCCTACAACCCGGCTACAGGAGCATCCTCTAGGAGCACGCTCCTACAACCCGGCTACAGGAGCATCCTCTAGGAGCACGCTCCTACAACCCGGCTACAGGAGCATCCTCTAGGAGCACGCTCCTACAACCCGGCTACAGGAGCATCCTCTAGGAGCACGCTCCTACAACCCGGCTACAGGAGCATCCTCTAGGAGCACGCTCCTACAACCCGGCTACAGGTGCATCCTCTAGGAGCACGCTCCTACAACCCGGCTACAGGAGCATCCTCTAGGAGCACGCTCCTACAACCCGGCTACAGGAGCATCCTCTAGGAGCACGCTCCTACAACCCGGCTACAGGAGCATCCTCTAGGAGCACGCTCCTACAACCCGGCTACAGGAGCATCCTCTAGGAGCACGCTCCTACAACCCGGCTACAGGTGCATCCTCTAGGAGCACGCTCCTACAACCCGGCTACAGGAGCATCCTCTAGGAGCACGCTCCTACAACCCGGCTACAGGAGCATCCTCTAGGAGCACGCTCCTACAACCCGGCTACAGGTGCATCCTCTAGGAGCACGCTCCTACAACCCGGCTACAGGTGCATCCTCTAGGAGCACGCTCCTACAACCCGGCTACAGGAGCATCCTCTAGGAGCACGCTCCTACAACCCGGCTACAGGAGCATCCTCTAGGAGCACGCTCCTACAACCCGGCTACAGGAGCATCCTCTAGGAGCACGCTCCTACAACCCGGCTACAGGTGCATCCTCTAGGAGCACGCTCCTACAACCCGGCTACAGGAGCATCCTCTAGGAGCACGCTCCTACAACCCGGCTACAGGTGCATCCTCTAGGAGCACGCTCCTACAACCCGGCTACAGGTGCATCCTCTAGGAGCACGCTCGGCCGAAGAACGGGATCTGATGGCATGTCATTGGGTTGAGATCCAGCATCACATCTCCTTTTGTTGGCTGAGAAGGCAGAAACACTGCAGCTTTTAGGTAGAAGATGAGATGAGCAGCATAATATATGAAATGTTAATCAAATGTATCCAACTCATTCAGATTACTCATTCAGGAGATATATATATATATATATATATATATATATAGTAGTATAGTATATAAAGCACAACTCTGTCCAACAACAAGAACTGAACTACCAACAAAACACAGGTACAGCGTCTTTTCACTCACAATCTGAATAAGCCAACCACAAACACCTGCCAAATATCTGTTGTATTAGAAGACAAGATCAATATTAAAAAGGGGACAAGAATGCACCTTAAGCCAATGGACAGATCAGAGACACACATCCACACAGCTGGAGTAACAGCAGCGTTATCCCAACAGCCACAGGACGTCACAGGAAGCAGAGGAAACTATCGGCACCAGAGGTTTGGAATGACTATCAGCGACTAGAACACGTTGAAATGAGTGTGTCCAAGGCGCCCAACACACACACACACACACACACACACACACACACACACACACACAGTCAGTGAACTAGTCCATTGGCTGTTTGAGGCCAAAAGACAGACTGCACAACCACTGCAGCGGTCAAAGGGAGCCCAACATGTTTTATAAACGGCCTTCACGTGGAGTCAGTGGGACGGAGCTGCTCCCAGTAAGCACCAGTCTGGGGTCTGTTTGAGACGTGAAATCCTCGTCCACGCTGTTGTAGAGCGTAGTTTACCATGAACATCAAGCGCTTAATGGAGTTACATCTCAAGGAAATAGAGATGAGTGACACCGTACTGTTGATGTGTTATGCCTTTGTTTCTGTCCAATGAAACAACTGAGGCAGAGAACAAGTAGTGGGGGGACAACGTCCATTTGGACCTCAAACTGGTTCCCCGAACCCCCACTGTGTGTGTGTGTGTGTGTGTGTGTGTGTGTGTGTGTGTGTGTGTGTGTGTGTGTGTGTGTGTGTGTGTGTGTGTGTGTGTGTGTGGGGGGGGCATCATTTGTCACAAGCCTCTCCTCCTCTAAGCCTACAGCTCAGACCACAGCGTGTAGTTGGGTCACTGACAGGTGGAGCAGACATGTCATCAGGTCTCCCCGTAGTCCTGCTCCCAGGAGAGGAGCAGGACTACGGGGAGGAGACGGGTCCCTGTGCTCCAGGGCCGGGTTAGGGGCTGGGGCTGATGCGGTAAGCTAAGCTAGCCGTTAGCTAGCCGTTAGCTATCAGTTAGCTAGCCGTTAGCTGTGGAGCAGAGGACTGCTGCAGATCTGCAGAGGACAGTCGGGGGTTGCCGGCTGTACCCACTGGAGACAGACATATACACCAACATATATGTACATATATGTTGGTGTATATGTCTGTCTCCCCATACGTGTGTGTGTGTATATATATATATATATATACACACACATATACACACGCACACACACCCAGTATTAACCGGCATCCTCTCCTTTCTGCGAGGTGTCGTTGACTCGGGTCGCGATACCTCTGCTGCTGAATCTTGCCTAGATACACGCACACACAGCGCGCGCACACATACACGCGTACACACACACACACACACACACACACCCCGTTCGCGTCTTTACGACCATCACTTGGGTGAAGTCTCCAGGTGGAGAGCTGTCGAGACCCGGTCCCGGGGTATCGACGTAGAGGACACTGCATCCATGTGATGGGTCCATCCCCGGAGCTGCACCCGTCCAACACGACCCATTGTCCCCGTTAGCCAGCTACACCCTCCCCGCTGCCCGCCCACCCAATCAGCCATCTGACCCGCAGAGGACCGGGACCCGAGGACCGGGGCCCGGGGAGGCCGGGTGGCAGGGCGAACCCCGTGGGAAGGGTTTACCATGGTGCACCGAGCCTCCTCCGGCACCGACACACACACACACACACACACAGACACACACACCCATCATCCGTGCAGCAAGGCCGGTTCTTACCTCAGGCGGTGTGTCGGACCGTGTTCCGCGTCGCAGTCATGTCGGAGCCGCTCTCTCCCCCCGGGCCAGGCGTCCCTCTTCCACTGCAGAAATCCCAGTAATGTGTCGCGGAACCGTTTCCCGGTTAAAATCCCCGGTTGGAGCGAACAGAAGACCGAGACTTTGGTCCCGGGTGGTCGATGGGGGTCTCTGAGCCTGCGGGGAGAGCCCTCCACGCCTCAGCACAACCGGTACCCGAGCCTCTCAGCTCCGGGTTTGTCCTCGCGCGCTCCTGGTACCGAGCCTCATGTACCGCGGGCTGTACTGTGAGCTAGCAGTGCGGAGCTAGCCGGGTAATAACGGGGTCCGGAGGGAGACACGGTCCGCTCACTGACGGCTGCGGGGCGGGGGGGCGTCCTGCCGGGAGCCGCCGGCCGCTCCGGGAGGCGTGAGGAGGAGAAGTACCGTACGAGGCCCAGTGCAGCGCTCCGTGTGCGGCCAGCCCCTCCGTGATGGTAGTCTCGGTCAGAGGAGAGGGGCTGCATTGAGCGCGCACTCCCGACACCAGGCAACGCACGGCCCGCGCGCTCCTGAGACTCTCACAAAATGGCTGCCAAAACAAATCCGCCGCGGACAGTCGCTCTTTAGACGAGTTAGACTCTGTCTTCATGGACAGTTAGACTCTATTTTCATGGAGAGTTAGACTCGGTTTTCATGGAGAGTTAGACTCGGTTTTCATGGACAGTTAGACTCGGTTTTCATGGACAGTTAGACTCGGTTTTCATGGACAGTTAGACTGTTTTCGGAGCCACAACCCCCGGGTTACGGTTAAGGGTTACCGGATAACGGCTACTCTGGTCCCCAGTCAAGTTAGTGAAGGAGAAGCCGCTCAGACTAGAGGACTGAAGTCTCACTAGTACCTGTAGAGGACTGAAGCTAGACATGTGGTCTCACTAGTACCTGTAGAGGACTGAAGCTGGACATGTGGTCTCACTAGTACCTGTAGAGGACTGAAGCTAGACATGTGGTCTCACTAGTACCTGTAGAGGACTGAAGCTAGACATGTGGTCTCACTAGTACCTGTAGAGGACTGAAGCTAGACATGTGGTCTCACTAGTACCTGTAGAGGACTGAAGCTAGACATGTGGTCTCACTAGTACCTGTAGAGGACTGAAGCTGGACATGTGGTCTCACTAGTACCTGTAGAGGACTGAAGCTGGACATGTGGTCTCACTAGTACCTGTAGAGGACTGAAGCTAGACATGTGGTCTCACTAGTACCTGTAGAGGACTGAAGCTAGACATGTGGTCTCACTAGTACCTGTAGAGGACTGAAGCTAGACATGTGGTCTCACTAGTACCTGTAGAGGACTGAAGCTAGACATGTGGTCTCACTAGTACCTGTAGAGGACTGAAGCTAGACATGTGGTCTCACTAGTACCTGTAGAGGACTGAAGCTAGACATGTGGTCTCACTAGTACCTGTAGAGGACTGAAGCTAGACATGTGGTCTCACTAGTACCTGTAGAGGACTGAAGCTGGACATGTGGTCTCACTAGTACCTGTAGAGGACTGAAGCTGGACATGTGGTCTCACTAGTACCTGTAGAGGACTGAAGCTAGACATGTGGTCTCACTAGTACCTGTAGAGGACTGAAGCTAGACATGTGGTCTCACTAGTACCTGTAGAGGACTGAAGCTAGACATGTGGTCTCACTAGTACCTGTAGAGGACTGAAGCTAGACATGTGGTCTCACTAGTACCTGTAGAGGACTGAAGCTGGACATGTGGTCTCACTAGTACCTGTAGAGGACTGAAGCTGGACATGTGGTCTCACTAGTACCTGTAGAGGACTGAAGCTAGACATGTGGTCTCACTAGTACCTGTAGAGGACTGAAGCTAGACATGTGGTCTCACTAGTACCTGTAGAGGACTGAAGCTAGACATGTGGTCTCACTAGTACCTGTAGAGGACTGAAGCTAGACATGTGGTCTCACTAGTACCTGTAGAGGACTGAAGCTAGACATGTGGTCTCACTAGTACCTGTAGAGGACTGAAGCTAGACATGTGGTCTCACTAGTACCTGTAGAGGACTGAAGCTAGACATGTGGTCTCACTAGTACCTGTAGAGGACTGAAGCTAGACATGTGGTCTCACTAGTACCTGTAGAGGACTGAAGCTAGACATGTGGTCTCACTAGTACCTGTAGAGGACTGAAGCTAGACATGTGGTCTCACTAGTACCTGTAGAGGACTGAAGCTAGACATGTGGTCTCACTAGTACCTGTAGAGGACTGAAGCTAGACATGTGGTCTCACTAGTACCTGTAGAGGACTGAAGCTAGACATGTGGTCTCACTAGTACCTGTAGAGGACTGAAGCTGGACATGTGGTCTCACTAGTACCTGTAGAGGACTGAAGCTGGACATGTGGTCTCACTAGTACCTGTAGAGGACTGAAGCTAGACATGTGGTCTCACTAGTACCTGTAGAGGACTGAAGCTAGACATGTGGTCTCACTAGTACCTGTAGAGGACTGAAGCTAGACATGTGGTCTCACTAGTACCTGTAGAGGACTGAAGCTAGACATGTGGTCTCACTAGTACCTGTAGAGGACTGAAGCTAGACATGTGGTCTCACTAGTACCTGTAGAGGACTGAAGCTAGACATGTGGTCTCACTAGTACCTGTAGAGGACTGAAGCTAGACATGTGGTCTCACTAGTACCTGTAGAGGACTGAAGCTAGACATGTGGTCTCACTAGTACCTGTAGAGGACTGAAGCTAGACATGTGGTCTCACTAGTACCTGTAGAGGACTGAAGCTAGACATGTGGTCTCACTAGTACCTGTAGAGGACTGAAGCTAGACATGTGGTCTCACTAGTACCTGTAGAGGACTGAAGCTAGACATGTGGTCTCACTAGTACCTGTAGAGGACTGAAGCTAGACATGTGGTCTCACTAGTACCTGTAGAGGACTGAAGCTAGACATGTGGTCTCACTAGTACCTGTAGAGGACTGAAGCTAGACATGTGGTCTCACTAGTACCTGTAGAGGACTGAAGCTAGACATGTGGTCTCACTAGTACCTGTAGAGGACTGAAGCTAGACATGTGGTCTCACTAGTACCTGTAGAGGACTGAAGCTAGACATGTGGTCTCACTAGTACCTGTAGAGGACTGAAGCTAGACATGTGGTCTCACTAGTACCTGTAGAGGACTGAAGCTAGACATGTGGTCTCACTAGTACCTGTAGAGGACTGAAGCTGGACATGTGGTCTCACTAGTACCTGTAGAGGACTGAAGCTAGACATGTGGTCTCACTAGTACCTGTAGAGGACTGAAGCTAGACATGTGGTCTCACTAGTACCTGTAGAGGACTGAAGCTAGACATGTGGTCTCACTAGTACCTGTAGAGGACTGAAGCTAGACATGTGGTCTCACTAGTACCTGTAGAGGACTGAAGCTAGACATGTGGTCTCACTAGTACCTGTAGAGGACTGAAGCTGGACATGTGGTCTCACTAGTACCTGTAGAGGACTGAAGCTAGACATGTGGTCTCACTAGTACCTGTAGAGGACTGAAGCTGGACATGTGGTCTCACTAGTACCTGTAGAGGACTGAAGCTGGACATGTGGTCTCACTAGTACCTGTAGAGGACTGAAGCTAGACATGTGGTCTCACTAGTACCTGTAGAGGACTGAAGCTAGACATGTGGTCTCACTAGTACCTGTAGAGGACTGAAGCTGGACATGTGGTCTCACTAGTACCTGTAGAGGACTGAAGCTAGACATGTGGTCTCACTAGTACCTGTAGAGGACTGAAGCTAGACATGTGGTCTCACTAGTACCTGTAGAGGACTGAAGCTAGACATGTGGTCTCACTAGTACCTGTAGAGGACTGAAGCTAGACATGTGGTCTCACTAGTACCTGTAGAGGACTGAAGCTAGACATGTGGTCTCACTAGTACCTGTAGAGGACTGAAGCTGGACATGTGGTCTCACTAGTACCTGTAGAGGACTGAAGCTGGACATGTGGTCTCACTAGTACCTGTAGAGGACTGAAGCTAGACATGTGGTCTCACTAGTACCTGTAGAGGACTGAAGCTAGACATGTGGTCTCACTAGTACCTGTAGAGGACTGAAGCTAGACATGTGGTCTCACTAGTACCTGTAGAGGACTGAAGCTAGACATGTGGTCTCACTAGTACCTGTAGAGGACTGAAGCTAGACATGTGGTCTCACTAGTACCTGTAGAGGACTGAAGCTGGACATGTGGTCTCACTAGTACCTGTAGAGGACTGAAGCTAGACATGTGGTCTCACTAGTACCTGTAGAGGACTGAAGCTAGACATGTGGTCTCACTAGTACCTGTAGAGGACTGAAGCTGGACATGTGGTCTCACTAGTACCTGTAGAGGACTGAAGCTGGACATGTGGTCTCACTAGTACCTGTAGAGGACTGAAGCTAGACATGTGGTCTCACTAGTACCTGTAGAGGACTGAAGCTAGACATGTGGTCTCACTAGTACCTGTAGAGGACTGAAGCTAGACATGTGGTCTCACTAGTACCTGTAGAGGACTGAAGCTGGACATGTGGTCTCACTAGTACCTGTAGAGGACTGAAGCTAGACATGTGGTCTCACTAGTACCTGTAGAGGACTGAAGCTAGACATGTGGTCTCACTAGTACCTGTAGAGGACTGAAGCTAGACATGTGGTCTCACTAGTACATGTAGAGGACTGAAGCTAGACATGTGGTCTCACTAGTACCTGTAGAGGACTGAAGCTAGACATGTGGTCTCACTAGTACATGTAGAGGACTGAAGCTAGACATGTGGTCTCACTAGTACCTGTAGAGGACTGAAGCTAGACATGTGGTCTCACTAGTACCTGTAGAGGACTGAAGCTAGACATGTGGTCTCACTAGTACCTGTAGAGGACTGAAGCTGGACATGTGGTCTCACTAGTACCTGTAGAGGACTGAAGCTAGACATGTGGTCTCACTAGTACCTGTAGAGGACTGAAGCTAGACATGTGGTCTCACTAGTACCTGTAGAGGACTGAAGCTGGACATGTGGTCTCACTAGTACCTGTAGAGGACTGAAGCTAGACATGTGGTCTCACTAGTACCTGTAGAGGACTGAAGCTGGACATGTGGTCTCACTAGTACCTGTAGAGGACTGAAGCTAGACATGTGGTCTCACTAGTACCTGTAGAGGACTGAAGCTAGACATGTGGTCTCACTAGTACCTGTAGAGGACTGAAGCTGGACATGTGGTCTCACTAGTACCTGTAGAGGACTGAAGCTGGACATGTGGTCTCACTAGTACCTGTAGAGGACTGAAGCTAGACATGTGGTCTCACTAGTACCTGTAGAGGACTGAAGCTAGACATGTGGTCTCACTAGTACCTGTAGAGGACTGAAGCTAGACATGTGGTCTCACTAGTACCTGTAGAGGACTGAAGCTAGACATGTGGTCTCACTAGTACCTGTAGAGGACTGAAGCTAGACATGTGGTCTCACTAGTACCTGTAGAGGACTGAAGCTGGACATGTGGTCTCACTAGTACCTGTAGAGGACTGAAGCTAGACATGTGGTCTCACTAGTACCTGTAGAGGACTGAAGCTAGACATGTGGTCTCACTAGTACCTGTAGAGGACTGAAGCTAGACATGTGGTCTCACTAGTACCTGTAGAGGACTGAAGCTAGACATGTGGTCTCACTAGTACCTGTAGAGGACTGAAGCTAGACATGTGGTCTCACTAGTACCTGTAGAGGACTGAAGCTAGACATGTGGTCTCACTAGTACCTGTAGAGGACTGAAGCTAGACATGTGGTCTCACTAGTACCTGTAGAGGACTGAAGCTAGACATGTGGTCTCACTAGTACCTGTAGAGGACTGAAGCTAGACATGTGGTCTCACTAGTACCTGTAGAGGACTGAAGCTAGACATGTGGTCTCACTAGTACCTGTAGAGGACTGAAGCTAGACATGTGGTCTCACTAGTACCTGTAGAGGACTGAAGCTAGACATGTGGTCTCACTAGTACCTGTAGAGGACTGAAGCTAGACATGTGGTCTCACTAGTACCTGTAGAGGACTGAAGCTAGACATGTGGTCTCACTAGTACCTGTAGAGGACTGAAGCTAGACATGTGGTCTCACTAGTACCTGTAGAGGACTGAAGCTAGACATGTGGTCTCACTAGTACCTGTAGAGGACTGAAGCTAGACATGTGGTCTCACTAGTACCTGTAGAGGACTGAAGCTAGACATGTGGTCTCACTAGTACCTGTAGAGGACTGAAGCTAGACATGTGGTCTCACTAGTACCTGTAGAGGACTGAAGCTAGACATGTGGTCTCACTAGTACCTGTAGAGGACTGAAGCTAGACATGTGGTCTCACTAGTACCTGTAGAGGACTGAAGCTAGACATGTGGTCTCACTAGTACCTGTAGAGGACTGAAGCTAGACATGTGGTCTCACTAGTACCTGTAGAGGACTGAAGCTAGACATGTGGTCTCACTAGTACCTGTAGAGGACTGAAGCTAGACATGTGGTCTCACTAGTACCTGTAGAGGACTGAAGCTAGACATGTGGTCTCACTAGTACCTGTAGAGGACTGAAGCTAGACATGTGGTCTCACTAGTACCTGTAGAGGACTGAAGCTAGACATGTGGTCTCACTAGTACCTGTAGAGGACTGAAGCTAGACATGTGGTCTCACTAGTACCTGTAGGACAACAGGTGTTTATAACCAGTGCTCTAATGATCCTTAACAAAGGAAATAGTTTGTAGAGTCAAAGATTGGAAACAAGCAAATAGCAATCATAAACATTTTATTAAAACAAAGTTGCCATTATGTCAAAAAACGAATATATAAACTGTTCAAAGCATCAGTTACAACCCTTCTTCATGCTATAAAACTACATGTCTGAGTCAAGAAAGGCTCATTTTGTCTGTACACGTGTATCACTGAACTACAGAGAGTGGCATTGTGCAGCAAGTACACACACACACACCTCGTACATACTGACGGATAATGACTTATTGTACACCTGTGAAAACCAAATGTGATGCAATGGGCTCCAACGTCCTCAGTGACAGAGACTAGGTCGGGTAACTCAAAAGAAAGCCGGCCGTGTGCGAGCCCGCTGCTCGCCTCAGGAGGGGAAGGTGGCGGTTGGAGAGCGATGGACAAGAATAAGAAGCAGACGGTTGAAAAATCAAGTTCTTTTGGCCGCCTCACTTCTTCAGTTTCGGTGGCGGTCTGAGGAGGGAAGGGAAATGAACGCGTTACAATATGTAGAAAAACTAAATAAAGAGCCGACTGCTACGCGTCACATGGTCTGTGTCTCCACCCGTCTGAAGACCTAAAACAACGACTAATTGAAACCTCGAAGAAGTACATGTCCATGGATGGACGTTCTCTAGTTACAGCGCTATCCGGGGAAATTAGTCCTATTTTAGGTTCTGTGTCATGGTGGAAACCGTCCACCAGATGGCGCCGTCCTCAGCGCAGCAGCTTAATGCACTGGTAGATCTATCCTAGTTAACCATCGATCCATTTAGAGGAATATATTACCAGGCTCTTTTGGGGCTTTAACCTATAAATACATTTAAAAAACCACGAGGGCTATTTGAATAGTTTGTGTTATAATAATACTACATATGTTGTGAGTAAATGAAGACTACACACACACACACCGCACAAATGGTTAACCCTAACCCTCCCAAATGTTTGATCTGATACATAACATTATATTAGTGATCAGTGCATCGTCTATGCCGATGGTCCATAACTCAGAATCTCACATGTCGAAGTGTAACATGAGCAAGAGTCAGAGAAACCCAGTTAAAACAGTTGTTTCTATTCATGTTATGAATCACTTGTATACACAAATGAAATATTGATATGAATGAATGAATAAATAATGAATGAATATATACTTTATTAATCCCCGAGGGGAAATTTGGTGTCGGGGTAGCAGCAACTTACAACAAAATAAACAAAAACAGCAGGACGAAAGATAAAAGATATATACAATAATAATAAAATATGTTAATAGACATGATATGTGTAGTTAGATCCCTGGTGCGGGGCTGTACCTGTATATGCCCACCACCACGGCGTGGTCTCTCTCGTAGGGCTCCAGGGTGAGCTGCTCCTGTGGCTTCATGTTCTCACCGCTCATCTTCTTCACCTCAGAGGCGAACACGGCCTCTGGAGCCGCCGTGGAGTCTATGCAGTTAGCCTGAAGGAAAGACACGTCTGAGTCCACAGCACACAGCAGGAAAGAGCCGCTCAGGTACAACGGGCAGAACAAGTCAACAGTTTCCCACAGCGGCGTACCTTGATGGAGATAACAAAGTGGCCTCCGTTCTTCAGGAAGTTGTGAGCGTTTAAAGCAACGATCCTCGTCTGGTCGGGCTGGGCAACGTCAGCAAAAATCACATCCACCATGCCTAGAGACACAAGGGAACCATTACCCACCGCTCTCTTCACGGCGTGGTGATGAACCACGTGTGCATGATGGAGGTCACGGGGGAAACAGTAATAATAATAATAATAATAATTTCAACTTATATAGCGCTTTTAAAGATACACAAAGACGCTTTACAATATGGACAGTAGACAATGACGAACGGAACAAAAATGAAAGACAGAGTAAGCAAAACAAACAGGACATTTTTTGTAACAAAGAAAGAAAGGAAAGAAAAACTGGAGAAGCTGAGGGTCGTAGTGGAGGATAGATGCAGGTTTTAGCAGGTGAAAGCGAGTTGGAAGAGATGCGTTTTGAGGGCTTGAATGAAGCTAGTGAGGGAGCCTGACTGATGTGGATGAGGAGAGCGTTCCAGAGGGGGGTGCAGCAGCAGAGAAGGCCCTGTCCCCCCAGGTACTCATCGTTCAGGTCTAGAAGGCAGTACTAGTACCAGTGAAAAACAACCATAAACTTAAACTCCTCCATTTGCATATTTATTTATAGTAAATGTACATTAATCTCTGATGATCTGCTTCAAGTTTAAATTCTGATGACATTATAATGTTCGCCCAGTGCAAACGGTTTGGCAGGATATTCAACCTTTGAGTTTTAATAATGACGTCATACTTGTTTTCGTTAGTCATAATAATCCCTCCCTGCCGCGTGGAGCTTAGTTTAAGGCGGTTTGCGGGTACATCTGTCGTCTTCAGGGATCCTCGGTACCGACGGCACGGCGACCTAACGAAGCGGCTGCTCGGGACTACGTACCAACCAGCATGCGGTACTTGTGTGGGTGGCGAGCGTCTTCGATGATTGGAATGATGTTTGTGCGCTTCTTAGCCACGTTGAGAAGGTCGCGACCCGATCGATGGGAGAACTCCACGGCGTAGACCAGCCCCTCCTGCAACACAACACATGTCACGGTCCTTCCAGGGGCCCTCTGGGCGCTAGTGTTCTTCAGTCAGAACTTTAATAACTCATAATAGTTGAAGTACTCACCGGTCCAACGATGTCAGAGACGTGGGACACCGTGGTGCCCGAGGCGGCTCCCAGGTACATGACCTTTGACCCGGGCTTGATGTGGATCTGGTCCACTCCTCCCAAGATGGCTGCTGCCAGCTTGGAGCGAAACGGATTCCAGGCTCTGTACTCAATCTTCACGTCTCCTTCCTAACAGAGCGGGAAACAGACGTTAACCACGTCTGGCCATTTATCACCTGAAACTAAAAAGCTATGATCCAACCGCCATCTCACCTCCACGCTGATCCTCTTCTCTCCGTACACAGAGTCTCCCACCACCATGTTCCTGGTCACCAGGGCGTCCTCCTTCCCTCTGCAGATGAACACGCCTGAGTGGACAGAAGGGTGTCACACACACACACACACACGTTAAATCCAGTCAGGCAGAAGGAAACGAGTCCGCTCCAAAGCGTCTGTCATCTTGGAATATGTTGCAGAACCGATACAACCGAGTGCTTTTAAGTCTAGAATGAAAGAAACAACGGGTTAGAACCCAGAGGAGAACTGACCTTCGTGTCTGTGGGGCTCCACCACCACCTTCCTCCCAGCGCCGAAGCCTCCTCTTCCTCTGGGGGCGCCTCGGCCACCGCCTCGGCCCCGGAAGCCTCCGCCATCCGGAGACCTGAACGACCCACCTGGACAAAGGACTCGTTAGAAAGGTTGCGGTCAACCCACGCGTGCCTTTAGACCCACCAGGTGCTCACTGGCATGTTCACTTATGTTCTCAGCAGATTACATGAAGTACTGACTCGGTCACTCATTAAAAACTGTTGTGCTCCAGTCAATACAATGACTTTAGTTTAGCTACGATCTTACAGACATGACTCACCTCTTCCTCCTCTGAACCCTCCTCGTCCTCGGTCACCAAACCCTCCTCTTCCTCCTCGGTCACCGAATCCTCCTCTTCCTCCTCGGTCGCCGAATCCTCCTCTTCCTCCTCGGTCGCCAAATCCTCCTCTTCCTCCTCGAGGACTGAACCCTTCAAACGAAACAAACACATTAGGGGCTGCGGTCCCTGCATGGCTCCTTTGAACCTGCAGCGATGAGGGGGCGCTGTTCCTAAATAAATAAAGATGGCGGCACATGTGGGCCTGAACTAGTCCATGTGGGTCCTTTAGAAAGGCGCTGCACCTGGAACAGAGCACCCCGTCTCAGACCTGCAGGTTCACGTGACTGTTCATGACCACGTGCTACAGGCCCGCCACCAGGAACACGTGCACCCAGGACCACGCACGTTAACGCTGTACATATTATTATTTATACTAGTTATACGTTTTGTTTCATATGTCTAAAAGGACATGAACTATTTTCCAGTAGCAACCTGGACCTCGTTTAACGAAACAGCGCAGATGGAGGACTTCATCCTGCGGGGTTACAGCTCGGTCTCCCGGCCACGCGGGACCGTCTGTGCCTCCTCGCGCCGCCATGGCCTCGTGGCATCAAGTAGAGAGAAACGTGTGGTCAAACGCCTCCGACACGGTCAACAATGCAGCTGATGATGTGGATGATGATAATAATAATAATAATAACAACAACACTACTAACTCTAGCCACGGACCGTGCGTGTCCCTGCAGCAGAGAACACGTGTCTGGAGGCTTTTCCTCGCGCAGACCTCGCTGCTCCAGCCGGACGCTACGGACCGGCTCCGGGTTACCGGTAACAGGTTAACGTGACCGATAACAGGTTAACGTGACCGGGGTTACCGTAACAGGTTAACGTTAACCCGGTGGTTACCGGTTTACCGGAGCTTTCCGCTCCGGTAAACCAGTTCGCAGGGAGCAGCCTGGCGCAGTAGGCCGACCACAGCGCGCAGCGCGGAGGCTCGCTGGTAATAACGCGCGCTGCTTGTCCCGCGGTCTTCCTCTGGTGTTATTAGAGGATTCCACCTGAAGGGACTCACCTGGTCTCATGCTGAAGCTGAAGCGGTAGCTGTGTGTGTGCTGCTCGCGCTCTGCCTCCCTAGCTCTCACTGAACAGACGCAACGGGCCACGTGCGCTCAGACGCTACTTGAGTGTTCCGGTGGCGCCTCGTGCGTCACAGAGGTCACTACCGCCACCTGCTGGTGTGGAGGGCGCAGGCCACGCTCCCTGAGAAGCAGGGTTCTCCTTTAGAAAGCTGCATGCAGTTCTCCTCATACACCAACACATTAGCTGTAACTGCCTTCTCATCGTGTTCCATATTGAACCCATCTCTTCTTGTAAATGTGGAATGTTCCCAATAATAAAACTAACTGTACACATATCATACATGAAGTTCCATTAGAGTAAAGAGAATATGTTTGGTCTCATTGGTAGGGGCACTGCCAGCCTCACTTGGAACTGATTTAATTATAATAACTGTAATAAAACCTTAGTTTATATACAAAACAGTATTCTGCACCAAATACATAATAATAATAATAATAATAATAAATAAATGAATAAAAAACCTTCTGCTTGCCAATACAGTAACAGCAGTGGTGGCCGTCAGGGCCTGCTAACTCTTCTCTGCTGGCAGAATCACAAAGTTAGAGCTATTTTATAATGTCATTGTTTTTCACAAATACACTACATGTATTATAATTATTTGTCCCTATTAGCTTATTTTCTCATCTGCTTCTGGTCTGGAAGCAATCAGATCTCACCTGTTTCTCTCTCTTCTCTCTCATGGTGACGGTTCTGTACTGAGTCCTCAGACAGCAAAGCACCCTGCGCACACACTCCGGTCCACCAGGTGGCGGTATGCACCTAGTCAAGGTGGTTGCGATCCGCCACTTAAACGTGTAGAAGAAGAAGCTGCAGCAGCTGCAGAGACTTTCCCTGTGGACTCTGGGGCTGCGGTCGAATAGTCCAATAATGACCTCCTAACGTCTAACCCTAAGCACTTTTCCTTAACCTCTGTGGAAAACGTCACGGGGTTAAGGAAAGGTGGGAAGGAGAATTCATGAGGAGTTAGGAGAAGACAACCGAGGTGTTTGGCAAATCCGACTCCACTTTCACTAAGAGACGTAGTTATGACGCGACGGCAGGCGCATGTTAGTGACGTCAGTCTGTAGCCAGCGGTGAAACTACAATGTTCTGAAGAAGGACTACAAAAAGCGCAGTTTATATACTTCGTCCGTCTTCTTACAGTGTTGCGTCATAACGACATAAACAACCCGGTTCATAGTATTACTTTAATAACGAGGTTGGAATAGAAATGAACGAAGGAATATGAAAGTGAAACCAACGTACAAAGCTACTAAAACTGTCTCTTTGTTCAGTTTCAAACATGCTGATTTAAATACGTTATCCCACAAACGATGTGTGTCATATATGTGTGTCTCATATCCCTTTATGTTGTTATGGTTCATTTACATGCAGATTATAATCTGATCATAAAAATATGCAGACAACAGTTTATGAAACATCACACAACTCGTGTTGACTTGATATGTTTTATTGTAATGTGACAAAATAGTTGATTAAAAAGATGATAATCAGAAACATGACTCAGACTGAAGAGCTCGTCCAGTTTAACTCTTTCACTAAAGCTTCTGTAGCTGAAGTCAAATAAAATAAAAGAGTGAGGCTGAAGCTGCAGTTCAACACCAGATAGAATATAAAATACGTCAGTTTGATCACTTTACAGCAGTTTGATCACTTTACAGCAGTTTGATCACTTTACAGCAGTTTGATCACTTTACATCAGTTTGATCACTTTACAGCAGTTTGATCACTTTACAGCAGTTTGATCACTTTACATCAGTTTGATCACTTTACATCAGTTTGATCACTTTACAGCACTTTTCAGCAACGTAACGTTTTTAGTTTGCCAGCAGGTTTAACAGATTATTGAAAGTATTTCCAAGTTATAGCAACAGCTCCTCCGTGAATCGCCACCTTAACGTGGTGGAGGAGTTTGAGTGGCTCAGTGATCCTGGGAGCTATGTTGTCTGGGGCGTCAGCCCCTGGTAGGGTCTCCCAAGGCAAACAGGTCTCGGGGGAGAGCCCAGACTAAGAGCGGTTCAAAAAACCCCGATGAATTACGGCCCACGGATTGTAGCAACCTCGCCCGGACAAGGGAAACCGGGGCACCCTCCCGGAGCCAGACCCAGGAGGGGAGCTCGTCAGCGAGCGTCTGGTGGCCGGGCTTTCGCCCATGGGGCCCGGTCGGGCTCAGCCCGAAGAAACATCATGGACCAGCAACCCTGTGGACTCACCACCCGCAGGGGGAAGCATCGGGGTCGGGTGCTATGTAGACCGGGCAGCGGGCCAGGCAGGAGACCTGGGCGAGCCGATCGCCGGCAGCATAGACTAGCTCTAGGGACGTGGAACGTCACCTCGCTAGCGGGGAAAGAGCCGGAGCTGGTGCAGGAGGTGGAGCGGTACCAGCTAGATATAGTTGGGCTCACCTCCACGCACAGCACGGGCTCTGGAACCAAGCTCCTGGAGAAGGGTTGGACTTTGTCCTTTTCTGGAGTTGCCCAGGGTGAGAGGCGCCGGGCGGGAGTGGGGATACTCACGAGCCCCCGGCTGAGCGCCGCTATGTTGGAGTTTTCCCCGGAGAACGAGAGGGTCGCCTCCCTGCGCCTACGGGTTGCGGGGAGTAAGGCTCTGACTGTTGTTTGTGCTTATGCACCGAACAGCATTTCGGAGTATCCGGCCTTCTTGGAGTCGGTGGGAGGGGTACTGGAAAGGGCCCCGCCTGCCGACTCCATAGTTCTCCTGGGAGACTTCAACGCTCACGTGGGCAATGACAGAGAAACCTGGCGGGGCGTGATTGGGAGGAACGGCTTGCCCGATCTGAAC
This sequence comes from Myoxocephalus aenaeus, assembly GCA_038501785.1. NCBI lineage: Eukaryota > Metazoa > Chordata > Actinopteri > Perciformes > Cottidae > Myoxocephalus > Myoxocephalus aenaeus. The sequence continues at coordinate 351,157 of JBAMJR010000076.1, read as the reverse complement.
CCGAACGGTGCTTTGTTGTTGGACTTCTGTGCTAGCCACAGTTTGTCCATAACAAACACCATGTTCGAGCATAAGGTGGCTCATAAGTGTACCTGGTACCAGAACACCTTAGGCCGGAGATCAATGATCGACTTTGTAGTCGTATCATCTGATCTGCGGCCGTATGTCTTGGACACTCGGGTGAAGAGAGGAGCAGAGCTGTCAACTGATCACCATCTGGTGGTGAGTTGGATCAGATGGCGGGGGAGTCGGCTAGAAAGACCTGGCAAGCCCAAACGTGTAGTGAGGGTGAACTGGGAACGTCTGGCAGAGGATCCTGTCCGGGAGGTCTTCAACTCCCACCTCCGGAAGAGCTTCTCACAGATCCCGAGGGAGGCTGGGGACATGGAATCCGAGTGGACCATGTTCAAAGCCTCTATTGTGGACGCGGCCGTTAGGAGCTGTGGTCGGAAGGTCATCGGTGCCTGTCGTGGCGGCAACCCGAGAACCCGGTGGTGGACACCGGGGGTGAGGGAAGCCGTCAAACTGAAGAAGGAGGCCTTTCGGGCCTGGCTGGCCCAGGGGTCTCCTGAAGCAGCTGACAGGTACCGGCAAGCCAGAAGGGCTGCAGCTGCGAAGGTCGCGGATGCTAAAACTCGGGCATGGGAGGAGTTCGGGGAGGCCATGGAGAAGGACTTTCGGTTGGCCTCAAGGAAGTTCTGGCAAACCATCCGACGGCTCAGGAAGGGAAAGCAGGGCCTACCCCAGGCTGTTCTCAGCGTGGGGGGGGAACTGCTGACCCGGACTGTGGACATCGTCGGGCGGTGGAAAGAGCACTTTGAGGAACTCCTAAACCCGGCCAACATGTCCCCTGGAGAGGGGGCAGCGCCTGAAGTCCTTGGGGTGGTTGCACCCATATCCCTGGCAGAGGTCACTAAGGTAGTCAAAAAGCTCCTTGGTGGCAAGGCGCCGGGGGTGGATGAGATTCGCCCTGAGATGCTGAAGGCGCTGGACATTGTTGGGCTGTCTTGGCTGACACGCCTTTGCAGTGTCGCATGGGGGTCGGGAACAGTGCCCATGGACTGGCAGACCGGGGTGGTGGTTCCCATCTTCAAGAAGGGGGACCGGAGAGTGTGCTCGAACTATCGTGGTATCACACTGCTCAGCCTCCCGGGAAAAGCTTATGCCAGGGTGCTGGAAAGGAGGCTCCGACCGCTTGTCGAACCTCAGATTCAAGACGAACAGTGTGGATTCCGTCCCGGCCGTGGAACAGTGGACCAGCTCTTTACCCTCGCAAGACTACTGGAGGGGTCCTGGGAGTTTGCCCAACCAGTCTACATGTGCTTTGTGGACTTGGAAAAGGCTTTCGACCGGGTCCCTCGGGGGGTTTTGTGGGGGGTGCTGCGGGAGTATGGGGTGCCGGACCCGTTGGCACGGGCCATCCGGTCTCTGTACGCCTGCAGTAGGAGCTGTGTTCGTATCCTCGGTAGTAAGTCAGACACGTTCCCGGTGGGTGTTGGTCTCCGCCAGGGCTGCCCTTTATCACCGGTCCTGTTCGTGACTTTCATGGACAGGATATCTAGGCGCAGCCAGGGGGCGGAGAAGATCCGGTTCGGGAATCTCGGGATCGCATCTCTGCTGTTCGCGGATGATGTGGTCCTGTTTGCCTCCTCGGACCGTGACCTCCAGCATTCACTGGGGCGTTTTGCAGCCGAGTGTGAAGCGGCAGGGATGAGCGTTAGCACCTCCAAATCTGAGGCCATGGTGCTCTGCCGGAAACCGGTGGACTGCTCCCTCCAGGTGGGGACAAACTGCCTACCCCAAGCGAAGGAGTTCAAGTATCTCGGGGTCTTGTTCACGAGTGAGGGTAAGGTGGAGCGTGAGATCGATAGGCGGATCGGTGCGGCTGCAGCAGTAAAACAGGCGCTGTACCGGTCCGTCTTGGTGAAGAGGGAGCTGAGCCGGAAGGCGAAGCTCTCCATTTACTGGTCGGTCTACGTTCCAACCCTCACCTATGGTCACGAACTTTGGGTCGTGACCGAAAGAACGAGGTCTCGGATACAAGCGGCCGAAATGAGCTTCCTCCGTAGAGTGGCCGGGCTCAGCCTTAGAGATAGGGTAAGGAGCTCGGACATCAGGAGGGAGCTTGGAGTCGAGTCGCTGCTCCTTCGTGTCGAAAGGAGTCAGCTGAGGTGGTTCGGGCATCTAGTCAGGATGCCTCCTGGACGCCTCCCATTAGAGGTTTTCCAGGCACGTCCAACTGGTAGGAGGCCCCGGGGAAGACCGAGGACACGCTGGAGGGATTATATCTCCCGGCTGGCCTTGGAACGCCTCGGGGTCCCCCAGGATGAGCTGGAAAGTGTTGCGGGTGAGAGGGAAGCCTGGGTCGGCCTGCTGAACCTGCTGCCACCGCGACCCGACCCCGGATAAGCGGTCGAAAATGGATGGATGGATGGAGCAACAGTTATTTACATGATCTGCGTTTGTCTTCATGATCGTCTGTTCTCGTGAACGGCCGAATGATACGTCACTTTAAATGTTGCCGCCGCAAGGAATTGTGGGTCGGCATTATCTCCTTTCCTTTCTTAAGGAAGGTCCAGTGGTTCCTATGCTAAAGGAGCTAAGTTAGGAAGCATTGAAGCTCCTTTCCTTTGCGTTTGGACAATTCCACCGGCACTTATCATGGCGGCCACTGAGGTACTTCCGGTCATTTCACTCAGTCAGGAAGGTTCTCACCAAAATGGACTATTCGACCGCAGCCTTCGGGTCAGGCTCCACCTCACGGACTCACGGACTTTGAGGCTCCCGTGAGTCCGTGAGGGTTTAGTTCTGTCCCATTGTCACATCGTAGAGTGCTCGAGTCTCTCTGGCAGACATTTTGACCCTTTATGATCCCTTTCCGTAAGTCAGCATTAGATGCTGACTTTGCCTAAGGGAATTACCCACAGTTCATAGCAATGTGACGTTAAACACGCAGTTCTCAAGGAAGCATGGAGACATAAAAAAAAAAAAAAAAAAGGTAAACAAAGAGACACGTGGGCGTTCAGCCCGATAAAATACATTTACACTACAACATTACGGATTAAAGATGGAACATAAAAACACATGAAATCAGAGGAAAGCAAGCAGAACATATATTTATAAATATTTTGTTTACATTCATCAAACATTTTGTTTTGACAAAAACAAGTAAATATATCATCTAAAATGACTAAAAAGTATAAAATAAATACACAATATGTGTTATGTAGTCACGTGATGTGTTGCAGCAAAGTGCTGTCATTCATATTCACACCATCAAGCCCTCACAGCCTCTCACAGCCACTTAGCAGCTGACGTCAGTGAGTCCTGAGGGTTCAGGCTTGAGGGTTGAGGGGGAGATTGGGATTGACCCTCAATCTCCCCCTCAACCCCAAACCCTGAACCCCGAACCCCCAGGACCCACCGATCACCTCCAGTGGTTGAGTTGAGAGGCTTCAGGCTTGATGGTGTGAATATGAATGACATATCACGTGACTACATAAAACAATCTTGTGTACAACTGTGTATTTATTTTATACTTATTTTATACTTTTTATTCACTGATTTCAACGTCTTCCTCACGAGACAAGAAGTCATTTTAAATTATCTATTTACTCGTTTTGTCAAAACAAAATGTTTGATGAATGTAAATAAATATTTATAAATATTTTTTCTGCTGCATTTCTCTGATTTCATGTTTTTTTGTTCCATCTTTAATCCGTAATGTTGTAGTGTAAATGTATTTTATCACGTGTCTCTTTGTTTACCTTTTTTTTTTACGTCTTCATGCTTCCATTGGGAACTGCGTGTTTAACGTCACATTGCTATGAACTGTGGGTAATTCCCTTAGGCAAAGTCAGCATCTAAAGCTGACTTACTAAAAGGGATCATAAAGGGATCATAAAGGGATCATAAAGGGCTCAAAATGTCTGCTAGAGACTCGAGCGCTCTACGATGTGACAGTGGGACAGAACCAAACCCTCACGTGAGTCCGTGAGGTGGAGCCTGAGATTGGGCCTAAATCTCAGGCTCCACTCGTTTAGGGGCGTCCCACTGTCACATCGTAGAGCGCTCGAGTCTCTGGCAGACATGTCATACGCGTATTTATGTATACGATACTAGACAGCAGGCCTAGGTACAAAATGCACGGCCCGCCACTGAGTAACAGTATATTCTATATCCAAAATATATAGAAAAAAACTTTCCCAGATGTACATTGAAAAAAGACAAAAGAAATTTAAAAAAATGAATCTAGTCTGCAGCACTTAGGCTATAAATAAAGTCCTCCTTCATGCAATGATTAGCTACTTCTCTTTTCTTTTGATGTCTTATTTAAATACACCAAAAAGTCTTTCACAGAGATGGACTGTTGGCCGGCATCTTTACGACCAGTCTCTTCCAGAGCAGCTTGATGACGTGCACACAGAGACGCCGTTCAGCTGCTGGGCGTGGTTGACCTCAGGGTTTTAACCTTTTTACCGCACTGAAACGCAGCTCAGCTTCAGCCGAGCAAACAGGCACAACATTCCTGATCAGCTTCTCCACTTCAAAGAGGCCCCTTACCTCTCCTGGCCTAAGAGTTCCTACAGCTCCCCTAGTGGAGCTGAATGGACACTTCATTGGAACATTGGGAGCTGAGTTTTCAGGATCTCCTTGTCAATTTCAAAGTATGGTTCAATGGCATCATCCAAAAAGAATATTCTCAATTTTTCGGAGTTTAGATAGATCTTTATTAATCCCCAAGGGGAAATTTGTTGTCGAAGTAGCGCCTTACAACACACAAGATAAAAGATATAAAGAAGCAACAGGGATGAAAAATATATACAAAATAAAAAAAAAATAGAATAAATTAAAAGTAAAATAGAAATATATATATATATATATATATATATATATATATATATATATATATATATATATATATATAGAGGCGTTCCAGGAGACCATTGGCTCTGGGACCTGAGTCAGAAACATTCCTCCAAGCTAGTCAATATAGCCTCTTACTGACTAAGAACCGTGTCAACAGCTTGGCCACGCACTGTCCAGCTAGTTGGACAGAGAGGTTTCACACTTCTAGTCCGCCCCTCAGCTCTGCATGTCCAGCCAGCACCCTTTGAATTGGCCTGATTGGTTCCAAGTTCTTGGACCCACTGCAATGCGTCGCGTACTAAGGGTAAAGCTACCTGTGCCCCATTGAACTGTCCTGCCATATTGGCTGCTCCATCATAACTCCTCATGTGGCACAAGTTCTTTGTCCACATACTTTAGGCATATGGAGACTTGGGTCCATCCCATCTGCACCTGAAGGACTCAGCCTTTGAGGCTCCTCTCCTCCATGAGGGTTTGGTTCTGTCCCTCTGTCACATCGTAGAGGGTTTGAGTCTCAGACATGTTGATCCTTTATGAACCCTTTCCATAAGTCAGCATTAGATGCCGACTTTGCTCAAGGGAATTACCCACAATGCATAGCAATGTGACGTTAAACACGCAGTTCCCAATGGAAGCATGGAGACGTAAACAAAGAGACACGTGATGAAATACCTTTACACTACAACATTACGGATTAAAGATGGAACAAAAAAACATGAAATCAGAGAAATGCAGCAGAAATTATATTTAATATTTATTTACATTCATCAAACATTTCGTTTTGACAAAACGAGTAAATAGATCATCTAAAATGACTTCTCATCTCGTGAGGAAGACGTTCAATTCAGTGAATAAAAAGTATAAAATAAATACACAATTGTACACAATATGTTGTCATGTAGTCACGTGATGTGTTGCAACAAAGTGCTGTCATTCATATTCACACCATCAAGCCTGAAGCCTCTCAACTCACCACTAGAGGGGGTCAGTGAGTCCTGAGGGTTCAGGGGTCACAACCTTTCCTATCCAAAGAGCCATTTTGCCCTTTTTTCCACCCCAAAAAATTGCTATTTGATATCACAGCTTATAAAGTTTTATAAATAGTCATATTATATATATTTATGAAATTATAGAACAAGAGTAAAGACAATTATTGACATTTGTATTGCTATTTTACTTTTTATAACTATCAAACTCTTATGAAAAGGAGAAAACAAAGTCATGTTCCATTGAGATCCATTAAAAGCACAACTATGCAGACCTTGATTACTGTATATATTTGTGGCTCATGTGGTAGAGTGTTCATCCTGTAATCAAAGGTAGCATGTTCGATCCCCGTCCTCTTCAAGTGAGGTTTACATTTTAAACGCATATCTTTTGCTTCGTTTACACGGAGCGTCCTCACTACAGACTTTAGAGCTCCGCAAGCGGAGGAGGACGGATCCGTCTTCACTAGCGGACGCCTCAGTGTCTCACGAGCTGAACCAGCAGCGGAGTTTGGAGACGTGATCCACTTCCTGAAAGTATATTTACTTTAGTCAGTTTGCTGCAGCAGTTGAGGAATCGCTCTTCTTCCATTCTCTTCTGCAGCTTGATACCTTTCAGCAGACGCTTGTTCTGGAAGAGTCTTTCAACATTACATGTTTTGTTGTTTGCTAACTTCTTGCCACATATCAAGCAGACAGGTCAGCCAGCATCGTTGGCAACGAAAGCAAATGAATACGTCCACGCAGAATTAACGCTCTCCGTGACTTTTATTTTTATGTTTTTATCTGTTGATAGTTTAGCGAGGGTGGAGCTCTGAATCACGATGAGCACCTGCAGGGGAAGAGGCTTGACAGCGACATGATAGGATGTGATGCATGTAATGGAAATTTAACTAACCTTATCAATCTCCTTTAGAGAAAACAAATGCGATGTGAAACACTTAAATGTCTTTAAGTATTTATTAAACAGAAACTTGTAATAATTCAATTGAATGGGCAGAGCTCGTCACCACAGATGGTTCGGAGGTCTGACCAGGAAAAATAGTTCAACATGAGTTTTATACATCAACAATTATTATTGAAATGTTTCCCCCTCCCCCCCCTGCTCCTCCTCAGTGTCTCCTTCCCTCCAGACAAGCCTCATGCTGTCTGGAGGGTGTTGTTTGGCTGCGGCCCTGAGAGCAAGAGTGAGAGCACAGAAAGAAAACAAAACGAAAAGAACAAAACAATACCGAAATCAACCTGTTATTGCTTCACACGGATGGCGCCGATGAGACTGGGTCAAGATTAACTGAACTCTCCTCTCAGAGTTCAGCTACACATTTAAGAATAAAGCACTTATGATAAATTTCCACCACAATTCACATTTTAGTTAAAAAGATATTACATTTTTATTTTTATTTTCAGTGACCCAATATCACCTCAAACTCCAAGATAAGAGGAATTGCCTTTGAAAGATTTTCCAACAAAAAAAAAATCCTCAGGGAGCCGCAACAGACGGGCTAAAGAGCCGCAGGCTGAAGACCCCTGCTTTAGGGGGACATTGGGACTGGACCTTGTTCTTCACCCTGAACATCTTGAGGGCCATCCATCATGACAGAAAAGTTGTGGCTACGCGTCAGCCAGGAGCTCAGAAGAGGGTCTTCTGATGCCATGGATTTGACAAGGTGGTACAAATGACCCTCGTCTACCTCATGTCCTCTAAAGGCAAGGCCCTGTCTAGCAAGATACCTCATGCATCCCATCATTTTAATTAGACAGTGCTGTGTTTAAGCCGCTGCACTAGTAGTTGGGTGTGAACCAAAGCATTTGTTGTTACAGCGTGACGCTGTGCTTTACTCGCTTGATGGCCATTAAAGCGTTCAATGGCATTTTTCCAATTACTAAAACCCTTTCAGCAGAAGGCTGGCTCGTTCTTTTACCCAGAGTGGTCTTTTTGATGGTGTATGCGTTGACACACTCAAAACAAAGTACCTTTCTCAAAGCAGGATACTGAGGACACCACTGAAACGTAACTTCTTGTGCTGAAGCTGCTGTACTTGGATGAGTTTGGTTCCTCCCCATGTCCAGGACTCTGCTACCCTGACTACCGTCACTGTGGCTCAAACTGACTGTTCCCTAAAGAGCAAAGACAACGTAGCCTAGTCTGCACATGCATGTTTTAACATAATAATAATTCACTTAAAACAGGTAGACACTGTCAGCCGTGATAATACACCTCAACACAGAATCAATTTAAGACCTTGTTTTATGCAACAGCCTTGTTTTTTATTCAACATCACATAATAATTCACAATCCAAAGTGCTGCATAAGGTCAGATTCATTGCTAATGCATGGTAATTATTAACAACACGAGTAAGACCTCACCTGAAGCTGATGGTCCTGCTGCTGCTTCCTCACCCTGCACTGCGTCTGCACTGGAGAGCAACAGAGGAGGACCCTCTCCCCGGATGGACTCACAATGCAAAACACATTCAACTAGAAGCTTTACGTATTTATCTTTTATGATTTGTTGTTGTTGTTGTTGTAATTTTTAGATAATAGAAACACCTCTCCTTTCCTCTTCGTGTATATGAATGTTTTTTTGTGCTGCATTTTGTGAAAACTTTACGAATAAAGAGATCCATTCATCAGTAGACATAGACTGTTTTACAGATTACAGTGTTGGAATGAATAAAGTACATTTACTAAAGTACGGTACTTAATAAGCACATCTTTTTGATTTCATAGTCATATTTTACTTGAGTATTTCCATTTTTTATACTACTTGTTACTTTGCAGATCAAGATTTTACAAAACCTTGATGAGTTTCTAAAAATGATGCATTCTTATAGATCAAACCACCAGGACGTCAGGACCAGAATAAAGGCCGTGAGGTTAAAGGTCGATCTGGGCCCTTTCCCCTCTGGAGTTCCCAAAGGTGCTTTGTCTTCATTGGATTCAGTTCAAAAGTATGTAAGACATGTGAGTATAACAAAACTAAATCGTTAATACCTTTTCAAGATCAGGATGGAGCGACTTTAAGACTCTTACTTTTGATTTAGATTGTGCGTTATGGATATTACAGAAGCCATTTTGTTGCATAATGAGTACCTTTGACACTCAAAGTGCATTTTTGCGGATACACTGTACACACGTCACATTTTGAATGTACTTATAATGGTGAACTTTTAATTAAGGTATTGGGGTTGTCATGAGGATTTCAAAGTTTTACAACGTGTTGTCAATGTTACACAACATATACTTATCATGTGTAAACTTAGAGATAACAGTGAAAACACTACAAACAATCAGCCATACCAATTCAGCTAATAAAGAAAGAAGAAAATAAGTTAATCAGAAGGTATTAAAAAACATTTTGGTGACAAACTTTGGAAAAAATGTAAGCTTCTCAAAATAATAATAACCGTGTAATAACCCGGATAAGAGGATGAAAATGGAGGGTTGGATGGTGTGACATATTTTGTAGAAATGTAGGCGGCTCAAAAAAAATAAAAATAAAAATAATATTAATAATAATAAGAGAGAAATAAAGTAAAAACAAAATAATAAATATTTTGGTGACAAACTTTGGAAAAAATTTAAGCGGCTCAAAATAATAATAATAATAATCAGAGGAAATAAAGTAGAAACAAAATAAATATGTTGGTGACAAACTTTGGAAAGTAAGCGGCTCAAAATAATAATAATAATGATTATAATAATAATAATAATAATAATAATAATAATAATAATAATAAAACAAGGGACATGACGGGGCTCAGGCCTCTGCGTGGCCACAGCGCCATCTGGCGGCTCTCTCCAGCAGCCGGAAGTAGCCGGTGTGCCGGTGACACGTCACGGAGGTCAAGAGGAAAGATGGCGAGCACCTACGAGAGTTTCAACTTGTAAGTGCTGCGGATCGATACCGTGTCTTTCTTTAGTGTCCTAGCGAGTGAAGAGGAGTCGCCGACAGGACTTCACACTGATCCGGATCACTAGAGACCCGGATCAGTGACGTAGCAGACTAGCTGGTCCCCGCAGGCATCGTGGGGCCGCTCCTAAGCTAACTGCACCTGATCCCGCACTAATGAGCTCCTTTAAACGGGTCGGATGGGACAGCGGCCCGCCGTTACCGGCCCTTTATGTAACGGGAGTCCCGTGATACCGGGCGAGGCGAGACGTGAGCCCGTTTAACGGAAGCACCGCTGTTACCGGCGGCTTCCAGTCGGTCAGCTCACGGAGCTAACAGGTGTAGCCTGTCGGCTCAAAGAGCTAACTAACAGGTGTAGCCTGTCGGCTCACGGAGCTAACAGGTGTAGCCTGTCGGCTCTGTGAGCTAACAGGTGTAGCCTGTCGGCTCACAGGTGTGACACCCTGAGACCCGGTGGTGGGGTGCTGGTGCTCCTGTTTTAACCTGTCTGTCCGTCCCACCAGGCGCACCACACCAGAGAAGTTCTACATAGAGGCGCTAGATGACGGGTCTGAGGACGTCCTGGCTGTCGACAGGGTGTCCACAGAGACGACCCTCACAGGTGGGCACGGGTTGGAGGGGTGGGCTTCAGCACTTCTGGAATAGAATGAGAACAGAGGAGACAGTGGCAACACTGTATATATATAAATAAATAAAAGTCTTTGTATCTGCAGCTCACCATCGAGCCACAAGAGGGACCCTGCATTCTATTCTGATCGTTGTAGCCCGTATGAAAAGCTAGTGTACATTTGTTTAACTGATCGAATGAAAAGAATGAGATGTTTACGCCGTCTTAATGCATTTATTTGGTCTCATTTATAAAGTGTTTATCTTTTGGACATGTTTTCATTAACGCATGCATGAAACGAAGCTGTGATTTATCAAATGTGTGTCTAAACGGCTGGTTCACCTATTTAAGGTAATATAAGGTGCTGCGTAAATGACATCAAAAGGAAGGCCAAGAACGTTGGAAAGTTAGTTGTGAAGTGAGCAACGTTTTTTCCTTTTCTCATAGGGTCCCCAGAGAATGTAGTTTTGGAAACACTTCTGAGTAGGACAAGTGCCCTAAGCATTTACTAGTTGTTGTTGCACATCTATGATAACATTGCTGCTTTAACTCATAGTATGTGTAGCTCACATCTAAAAGACACTTTATTCTCATCATTTTAATTTGTGACATTATAAAACATCTGGTTTGGTCCTCAGTGAGGAGGGACGTCCCTGCGTCTGCTGAGACCCGGCCGATATGCGGACTCATGGGTACGATCCGCCTGGTGGCAGGTAAGCTCAGCGCACATTCCTTTCAGTTTATTCTGTATAGTGATAATATAAATCCTTATGTTCTGTATATATTCTACTGAGGTCAGAATAACAATGAATGAAGCTGGGAACTGTCTGTGGTGAATGTCGGTGGGAACTGTTCCTCACCTGTTTCTCTAGGTAGTTACACTACAACACACACGCATGTTATCAGTATGTTTTCATGAGAAGCCACTGGCCGTCTGGTGAGAAAAGGTGAGAACATGGGATTCTCCTCCTCCTGACAGGTTGGAGCCCATTAGATAGAAACCTGTGTATGAGAAGACCGACCTTCCGGTTGTTGGAGTTGTTCAGTCGGCCTGCGTGTTGACAGAACCGCTCCTGCGACTGCAGCGCTCATGCTTTGCTTGTGATCAGAGAAAATAAATTTACCAGAACGAGAGAAGTTGTTTGGCTGAATTATTCCGGCGGCTCCATCAGGCGTCCGATTTATAGACACTAACAATAACCCAAATTTGCCTCTGAGGGCTTTACAATCTGTACACGTACGACATCCCTGTCCCGGGACATCGGATCAGGAAAAAGCCTTTCGGGGGGTTGACCGGGAGGTTCATCTCTCACCTCTTTCTGTGTTAGGCATGTACCTGGTTGTCATCACGAAGAAGAAGAAGGTGGGGGACTTGCTGGGCCATGCGGTCTGGAAGGCTGTGGACTTCGACATCATCTCCTACAAGAAGACGATACTGCACCTGACGGACAACCAGGTGGGCGTCTCGTGGCACACGGATATCTAAATGTCCTTCAAGGTGGTGGACGGATTGACGGGCATGAATGGCTCCTGCCTCTGCCGGCCTCTCTCGCATCTGAAGCTGGTCTGTCTCTCTGTTTCAGATGCAGGACAACAAGGCTTTCCTGTCCATGATCAACAACGTGCTTCACACGGACGGCTTCTACTTTGCAACGGACTACGACCTGACCCACAGCCTGCAGCGCCTGGCCAACACCAGCCCCGAGTTTCATGAGATGAGCCTCCTGGAGAGGGTGAGCCGCACCTCGAGCCGCCGCTAACGTCTGGCTTTTGTCTCCGGGTATTTATCGGCTCCTGCTCCGATCGGAGAACAATTATTTATATTTTCTTAACATACGAAATGAATCCGCTCTCCTTCCAGACTCCAGTCAGACAAGTCATTCTTTGTGTTTCGCGCTGCGTTCAAACTCGACAGAAACAAAGTACAACTCGTGAAATCCGTCCTGGTTGGTCTTTCCACCGCTCCAGCAATCACCAACTCTGGTTTGCTCAAAAGTAAAGATGTGAAGAGAAACAGCTGTTGCATGCGGTCCCCAATGCTACCAGTCATTTTACCTCGGCGATCATTTAACAAATGGCATTGAACGTAATTCCAAATGTACAATTGTTAACGTCTTTCCCCTCCAGTAAGCCTCGTGTCTGGGTGACGTGTGCTAACGTGTGCTAACGTGTGCTAACTGTCCCTGTTCCAGGCAGATCAGCGTTTTGTCTGGAACGGCCACCTGTTGAGGGAATTCATCGCACAGCCAGAGGTGAGGCAAAACCAACGCTCTCTCACAGCAGTTATTTAGACTTCTCACTACATTGGGAACCCCTGGCCTTGGGAACCCCTGGCCTTGGGAACCCCTGGCCTTGGGAACCCCTGGCCGTGGGAACCCCTGGCCGTGGGAACCCCTGGCCGTGGGAACCCCTGGCCGTGGGAACCCCTGGCCGTGGGAACCCCTGGCCGTGGGAACCCCTGGCCGTGGGAACCCCTGGCCGTGGGAACCTAAGATAGTTGTATTTCTGAAGATTCAGCGCCGTATGAAACCTGAGTAAAACATGTCATCATCTAACACTGTTCTTCTCTTCCAGTTACACAAGTTTGTGTTTCCTGTGGTCCACGGCTGTATCCTTTCCTGCCGTTTGGTTGTGGTTGGAGCTGTTTCAGTGAGATCTGTGAGGCATTAGATAAGGCGTGTCTACTTTATTGTTTTAGATTCACGACTTCTAAAAGTGTTCCATGTGCTTTATGCTATTAAGATCGTAGAATAAAGTTTACACTGTTCAGTGTGTCAAGAGAAGTTCAGGATAACTATAGATTTGCGTGTGGAAACACAAGGTCTACAACGGCACTGCGGCCATAAGAAATAATAATATTAGTAATGACTGTATTACCTGCAGCACACAGGGTGTGCATACTGCTGCCCCATCGCTTAGCTTGTGTCACTGAGTGATTTTGGTGTTTTAACTAACCTCCCTTTAAAACATCAGGGTCCAGCAATAAAACAAACGGTAAACCAGCAACTCTCCTCCTGGGAGGTAAAATTACTGTTTTTGTCAGTGGAGGCTGGTGGCTTTGAAGAGAGCTCAGATACGTTGAAACTGGCTGTGTAGAACTTAAAGTTCTGCTTTAGACTCCTCACTGGTCCACGTTTTCTTAACACGTCTCTTGACTAGTCATCACCATGAAGTCCGGCTGCATCAGCGGGAAGGTCTTTGATTGGATTATTATCTCCAGGAGGAGCTGCTTCAGAGCCGGAGTCCGCTACTATGTCAGAGGTAACCCCGACGCCCACACCTTTGACCCCACCTCTACTACCCCACTCCTCTGACCACACCTCTGACCACACCTCTGACCACACCTCTACTACCCCACACCTCTGACCACTCTGACCACACCTCTACTACCACACCTCTACTACCACACCTTTACTACCCCACCTCTACTACACCACTCCTCTGACCACACCTCTGACACCACACACCTCTACTACCACACCTCTGACCACACCTCTGACCACACACCTCTGCTACCACTCCTCCTCTGACCACACCTCCTCTGAAAACCATTATTAGAGGAGATATTGTAACACTTAAATGTTGTGCGTATGACTCTGACTTCACACTGAATAAATTGGATACTAGATTTAGGGATTGGACAGCGACAGGAATAACAGCTGTAGGCAACATCATGAAAGGAGGCTCACTGCTAAGGTTTGAAGCTCTTAAAGAGAAACTCTCACTAGAAAAACAGGACTTCTATCGGTACTTGCAGATGCGACACTTCGTGAATATGAAGATGAAAAATATGACCGAGTACATATCTGATAGAACTGTTTAGAAAAGCATCTAACTCAGATATAGGCAGGACAATCATCTCGTGTATGTATAATGTCTGTTGAATTGTAAAACCCATTCAACCTCTTATATTAAAACAAAATGGGAGAAGGAGGGAGAATAACTATCTGAGGAAGAATGGACTAATGTCAAGTTCAATGGAAGGGAACCAGATATCAGACATGGAGAGTTTAAACATGTGATACGGTATTTTATTACATCCTCTCAGAAACACTATGATGTAACACTCCTGTTGGCTGGAGAGGATGTGGGAATCACAATGCAAACATTATCATGTTGTCTGGGATGGCCCTGCTATCAGACTATTGGAGAGGATACACACCGCCCTACACAACATGTTGAAGGGGAGATACCTCTGGAGAGGAAGACATGTCTCTGGGACACATTGTCAAAAAGAGACAAGTATTTAATAAATGTACTGCTTGTGGCCGGCAAACAGACTCTCACCAGGAAATGGTTATCACAAGAGAGTCCACTCTGAATACATGGATGGACATTACAACATGGAGGAGATAACCGCATCTGTCAACCACAAACTGGAGAACAAAATTGGGATATTGGGTAAAATGGGTTAGATACGTAACCCCCCCATAGACCTGATTTTATTTTCATAAATCAATGAATGTACAATAGAGAACAGATCACTCCTTAGTTTACATTGTTTGTCTTTTTCAGCCCTTGTTCTACATGTATAACTAGTATGAGCGTCATCAAAGAAGTCAATTGTCTGAAAATCATCTAGAAGTCTGATTGATGCCTCCTGCCGGGGAGAAGAAGACCTTCTCAGTTCTCTGTGGCAGCAGCTCCTCCTGCAGGCCGCTCACAGCTGTGTTTGTCCTCAGGCATCGACTCCGAAGGCCATCCTGCTAACTACGTGGAGACGGAGCAGATCGTGCAGTACAACAGCGCCAAGGCGTCGTTTGTTCAGGTGAGCCGGAGCGTCGCCGCGAGGAACCCGGTGGTGACCGCGGTGAGGAGGGGAGCGCTGCAGACCGTGAACAACGCCTCCTTCGGTCCGGTCCACTAACGGCTGGTTCATTGTGACGAGACAACTTTATGGAAAGAACCCGACGAGCTTTTTATCCTTCCCTTCGGTTATTGTGTCATGTGACTTGTTGCTGGGAGACAACGGGTGGAAACCGAGGGAGAGGACGTTAGTGGAGCTCAGTTTGACCTCAAAGATGTTCAATGTCACGGCTGAACATGTGGCGTACTTTAAATCGTTTAGCAAGTCTTCGGCTGTTGTCCTTCTGAAATGAGTGTTCCCATGAAGTAAGCCTCCCCACAGACGTCTGCACAGATCAGTTCCCGTTGTGAACCATCATGTCCCGTTTCCTCCTAGACCAGAGGCTCCATCCCCTTCTACTGGTCCCAGCGGCCCAACCTCAAGTACAAGCCCAAACCACAGATCAGCAAAACGGTGAACCACGTAAGCTGCCCTTTTTATTATTATGTACACGAGACCAAACCTTTCTTTCCCTCTCCGTTCCTCACTAAGTTTCCCATGTGGATCTCTTGTAGTTGGACGGATTACAGAGACACTTTGACTCTCAGATTATTCTCTACGGAAGACAAGTCATCTTGAACTTGGTAAGATGAACTCGATGTGCCAGCTGGGTTTTGATTCCACGCTGCTTCATCCACCAAACCACCCTTATGGAAAGAATTCCTGTTTCAGATAAGAGGTCGTGTTCTCCTCCTTTCCCCAGATCAACCAGAAGGGCTCAGAACAGCCTCTGGAGCTGGCCTTCGACAAGATGGTGACCAGCCTGGGCAACGGCATGATCAAGTAAGACCTCCTTCACGCACGGCCGCCTCCTCTTGGGGCCGCCTGACATCACGGCCTCCTTTCTTCTGCAGGTACATCGCCTTTGACTTCCACAAGGAGTGCAGCCGCATGAGGTGGCACCGCCTGCAGATCTTAGTGGACATGGTCGCCGAGATGCAGGACGAGTTTGGGTGAGTGCGCCTTATTGATCTCTTGGTAGAGGTCTTCGCCCGTCTCTGCAGCAGAAGTAACGCTGCGTCTGTCCAGATACTTCCTGGTGGACGCGGACGGGAAGGTGATGCTGACCCAGGAGGGGACGTTTCGGAGCAACTGCATGGACTGTCTGGACCGCACCAACGTGATCCAGAGCATGCTGGCCCAGCGCTCGCTGCAGTCGCAGCTCCAGGTACGACTGCAGTCCCACAGGGAGCGAGAGAACGTGGCTGTGCCACCATGTCTACGTACACTGAGGTCATTGCATCAGGGTTCAGGGGTCGTACAGCTCATCCAGCGTCAGGGAGTCACTCCGGTAGATCCAGACCGCAGTACCGGGAGTACACCAGACTCCATTGACAAACATGCAGACGACTTCACCTCGCAGAACACGGAGTGTGTGACTTTGAATCTGAAGGGATCCGATCACACGATAACAAACGGCTTACCGGACAGCAGAGCTGGAGCGGCGACTGGAAGTATTGTCTGGTGGCTTCGGCTACAGCCGTCAATCAAACTTCACCCTTCCTTCAGATTAAAAGCCTCCCAGAAAAGTGAGGGATCGGACCCCATGGGGTTTCATTCAAAGTAGCGTAGCGGCAATTGAAAAATGGGGATGAGGGAAAGTGAAGGGAAAAGGTATTTGTTAGCTGGTCAGAGGAGAGCGAGAATGACATCATTCTGTTGTGAGTATTGAATTGATCAAGAGGAAAGGGAGCAGGAGAGAGGTTGAGAACAGGGAGGCTCAAACATCATGCAGTGAACTGTAAGCCTTGACACATGTAACACATGGGTGGTTTTGGACTCTCAAATGAAATGTGTGTGTGTGTGTGTGTGTGTGTGCGCCTGCAGAGAATGGGAGTCCTCCACGTGGGCCAGCAGATCGAGGAGCAGGCCGACTTTGGCAAGATGTTCAAGAACGGTGGGCTCACACTCGCAGCAGCACGTTCCTCTAGAGCGTCTCCTGGCCTCGTGGATCTCATGTGTTCCTCTGTTTTACCTGCAGCCTGGGCGGACAACGCCGACGCCTGTGCCAAGCAGTACGCCGGTACCGGTGCCCTGAAGACCGACTTCACCAGGTCAGTGCTCACAGCCAGCGGATAACACCCAGCTGAACACGTGCTAATGCTAAAGGAGCCGTGTAAGGATGTCAGTCCAACTCAAACCTGTAAAGAAAAAAGGGGTTTGCGTCCCACCTGTGGGACATAAGTGATCCTCTTCATGTTGTTGACCTCCAGGACAGGGAGGAGGACCCAGTGGGGGCTGCTGATGGACGGCTGGAACTCCATGATCCGATACTACAAGAACAACTTCTCCGATGGATTCAGACAGGTGGGTCCAAACCGTTTATTAATGCAGTATGTGAAGTATGAGGGGCAAGCTCCAGTTGTTCATAATGCAAAATGGTTATTTCCAGGCCTGGAAAAGTCCTTAAAAAAATAAAATCCCCAAAGTTTAGTAAAAGTCATGTAAATGTGTTATATTCATGTGTTCATGTGTTCATTTACGCTGAGTTTGAAATAAATAATATGCTTTTAAAAGAAAGACTCAAAATATAAGCAGGCATCCATACAGGCATCTATATAAATGTTTATTCTTTTAATCAAACTATTGTCTCATTCATTTGAGTCATTTAAGGTTTACTGTATGCTTTGTATTCTCATTGTTAGTTTAAATACTACATTTACTCACTTTTTACTGTTTACACCCAGATTTCACTAAATGTTTGTAATGGACATTTGGTTTAAAGTCCTGGATCCACTGGTCAGGATGTGTGTGAACCCTGCGTTGTACTAGAAGTGTAGCGCTGTCAGTTGTCCTCAGCTCCAGTCGACTCTTTAAGTACAGACCTCAGTAATGGATGAGATGTGAAACTGAGGCAGACTAAACCTGAAGCTGAAGGATCAGAGTAGTTGACTTCATTCAGAGACGTTGGTCTGTTGTACCGCAGGACTCCATCGATCTGTTCCTGGGGAACTACGCTGTGGACGAGGCGGACTGGGCCAACCCGCTGCGTGACCCCAAAGACTGGAAGTTCCTGACGGTAAGAAGGGCTCTGGAGAGGGACGGGTCCGTGGTCCTCTTGGCCGCCGTGTTTATTCAATGTGACTCTTCCTTTT
This sequence comes from Myoxocephalus aenaeus, assembly GCA_038501785.1. Classification (NCBI taxonomy): domain Eukaryota; kingdom Metazoa; phylum Chordata; class Actinopteri; order Perciformes; family Cottidae; genus Myoxocephalus; species Myoxocephalus aenaeus. The sequence continues at coordinate 332,840 of JBAMJR010000076.1, read as the reverse complement.
CCAGTTGCCCATCGTCATGGTGGTGGCGTTCTCCATGTGCATCATCTGCCTGCTGATGGCCGGTAAGACGACTTGTAATTCATTAACAAGCACTTTCATTCTTCAGGGTTCACTTCTCTTTACTTATCTCACCGTGCTTCAAATACTTGAGCAGTAGTTGCGTCCCTGACCTGGTCTGACCTCCCCTCCCCCGCCAGGTGAGACGTGGACCGAGACGCTGGCCTACGTTCTGTTCTGGGGAACGGCCAGCGTGGTGACGGGCGGCCTCATCCTCTTCAACGGACTGGACTTCGTTGACGCCCCCAAGCTGGTCCAGAAGGAGAAGCTGGACTGAATGTGTGCGTGTGGAAAGCAGCTCGGCCCCGGCGACCTCACCGCCTCCTCCTCCGGCTCTTCGTCACTTTACCCCCAGCACCAGCACCCGCCGGCCCTGAGCCTCTACTAGCGGGCGGGGTGGAGGATGGCGGTGGGACGCGGGGGCCGGGCCTCGTGCGCCGCCACGGGGGGCGGGACGGGATGCACGGGCCGGCTGCTGTCCACACTGCAGGCTGTCTGAGGACAGGACCGTCTGTCCGCAGGACCTCTGGACTTTGTTCTTACTGGATGTGATCGTTTCCATGGTTTCAGAGGAATGCGGTGGGACCTGTATGTAGATGTTCGTCCCACTGAATTCCCTCAATGGGTGTATTGGGATCAGTTCATTTGCCTTTTGTCTTTTTTTATTATTATTGCCAATTAATGTTGCTCTGTCCCAGGTGAGACGCTGCCTGCGTCGATGGTTGGAGACCGGCGACGCGTTGACGAGCCTCTCCTGTTCCTTCAGTGTATAAACAGTCATGTAGTGGTGGAATCTGTCAGGTTGTATCTAACGCGTGTGAGTCGTTGGTTGTTATCAATACACAATGGAAACATCACATGCGGCTGATCAGCTGCAGGAAGTAAATGCTGTGGAAGGCAGACACTCGCTCCGGGGTCTGGAGTCTCGTTCCAACTCCTCCAACAGAGACGCCTCGGGTCCAGACTCGGGTCCAGACTCGGGTCCAGACTCGGGTCCAGACTCGGGTCCAGACTCGGGTCCAGACTCGGGTCCAGACTCGGGTCCAGACTCGTTCCCGGCGTACAGTATCTTCTCAAAATACAATTCCAGTAGGTTCATTTTATTTAAAGGTTAACAAAACTACTTTTCAAAATCACTACGGAAGTTACAAAAGTCAACCTCTCCTCAGGACGGGTCTCCTGGGTGAAAGTCACCAGTTTGTTCTTTACAACCGTCGGGTCGTCATGGATCTCGCCGCTTGGACTCAACACTTATTTATCTACCATTACAAGTTATTGGAGCACTGAAGCGAGTGTCCCGCGCTCCGTCTACCTAATTCTTGCTCTCGTTTGAACGAGTCCCTTGGGAGCCAGAGGGAACAGAAGCTCTTAAAGGGCCGGCGTCGCAGGTTAGAGTCTAGAGCGTGACACTGGATCCGTGTTGAGTTCATCGTCACTTTGTTGGTTAAAGCGAGGGTCGGTGAAGTTGAGAAACCAGCTAGAAACCAGCCCAAAGTGCCGACTGGTCCAATGCGGGTCCTGGATCTAGCGAACAGCTGAGCGTCCCTTCAGACTGTAAACAACCACCATGGCTGTGTTTCCTCCTCCCAACTGATGAGGGCGTTGAACGCGCTGCAGCCAGAGACCTTTTCTTTCTTTCCTTGTTGAAGCTTTTGATTTATTTGTTATCGGGAGGCGATAATAATTTCCACATCTATACGTTTTTTCACAAGCGGACCACCGCTAGCTGTGGGGGAGTTCAGTTACTGCTTGCTTTGTTTTGGGACGGAGATGCATGATATACTTCAGATGTGCCCGTTATGTTATCTGTGACATTCCTGACTCTGTGTTAAGCATTACAGTATTTCATGTTCTGTTGGGGCTCTGGGTCGTTGTCCTGTGCTGAGAACCTTCAGCTCACCACCACATCGTTGACCTCTAATGTAGTTTCATGCTTCTTGATCAACGGTCTCGAGTGATTCATGAGAATCTGTGGCATTCACCAAGTTACTCGTACATGAGCGCTTTTGATTAAAACATTGTTATGCCTTAATCTGAATGAATTTGCAGTTTAAATATGAAACTGAAACTAGATGAAATAAAATATTTAAGACAAACTTACAGCAAGACTTCTGTTTTGTTTTTCTGATGTCATGGTTTTATTGGCATATTGTAGAACAGAACTTCATTCATTAACTGTGACATTAGCTGGGATGCTAAAGTGGTCTCTTGTTGTTTTAAGCATTTCTTCCCCATGTGTGTCCAGATCAACGGCCTTGTTGTTGTTGTTGTTCCGGTCCACTTGAACACGGCTGTAACACGCTGTAACACGGCTGTTCACATGTTGACGTGCACATCCAGCAGACGGCTCTCTACAGTAAACACAGCGACCTGTTCACTTCACCATGTCAGGAATCAACACAGCGCCCAAACAAATACTGCTTTCATGGAGGTTTAGGAAGCTGAAGAGGATTAGCTGAGTGGAATGTAGTGAGGTGTGTGTGTGTGTGTGTGTGTGTGTGTGTGTGAGAGAGGTATGAATGATCGCAGAGAAACATTAAAGTCTAAAAGGATACGCTCTTAGAGGACTCCATCGGCCCTCAAAGGGTTAAGGAGGACTCTGTTGTCTGGAGTCAAGAGATCAGAGGGACTTCTTTCCCTTTTAAAGGATTCATTTCACCAAAAGGACTTCCAGCCTTGTTGTGATCAATCCGTAATCAAATGAAGTGAATAGTTAATCCTGCTATACATTATAATCTGCATTTAAAGCAAAGTAGTGCTGAGAGTTTATCATGAAAGTAGTGAAGTGTACTCGTGGTTATAAAAAGTGAAGTATCAGACAGAGACAGGGCCCCAAAGAGACAGGGCCCCAAAGAGACAGGGCCCTAGAGGAAAGCTGCCAACCACCGACTGATGGCTGCTTTCAGACTGGAGGGACTCGGTGAGACGGACTGGAGGGACTCGGTGAGACGGACAGGAGGGACTCGGTGAGACGGACAGGAGGGACTCGGTGAGACGGACTGGAGGGACTCTGTGAGACGGGCTGGAGGGACTCTGTGAGACGGACAGGAGGGACTCTGTGAGACGGACAGGAGGGACTCTGTGAGACGGACTGGAGGGACTCGGTGAGACGGACTGGAGGGACTCGGTGAGACGGACTGGAGGGACTCGGTGAGACGGGCTGGAGGGACTCTGTGAGACGGACAGGAGGGACTCTGTGAGACGGACAGGAGGGACTCTGTGAGACGGGCTGGAGGGACTCGGTGAGACGGGCTGGAGGGACTCTGTGAGACGGGCTGGAGGGACTCTGTGAGACGGGCTGGAGGGACTCGGTGAGACGGACTGGAGGGACTCTGTGAGACGGGCTGGAGGGACTCTGTGAGACGGACTGGAGGGACTCGGTGAGACGGACTGGAGGGACTCGGTGAGACGGACTGGAGGGACTCTGTGAGACGGACTGGAGGGACTCTGTGAGACGGGCTGGAGGGACTCGGTGAGACGGACTGGAGGGACTCGGTGAGACGGACAGGAGGGACTCGGTGAGACGGACTGGAGGGACTCTGTGAGACGGACTGGAGGGACTCGGTGAGACGGACAGGAGGGACTCTGTGAGACGGACAGGAGGGACTCTGTGAGACGGACTGGAGGGACTCTGTGAGACGGACTGGAGGGACTCTGTGAGACGGACTGGAGGGACTCTGTGAGACGGGCTGGAGGGACTCGGTGAGACGGGCTGGAGGGACTCGGTGAGACGGACTGGAGGGACTCTGTGAGACGGGCTGGAGGGACTCTGTGAGACGGGCTGGAGGGACTCGGTGAGACGGACTGGAGGGACTCTGTGAGACGGGCTGGAGGGACTCTGTGAGACGGACTGGAGGGACTCGGTGAGACGGGCTGGAGGGACTCTGTGAGACGGACTGGAGGGACTCGGTGAGACGGACTGGAGGGACTCTGTGAGACGGACTGGAGGGACTCTGTGAGACGGACTGGAGGGACTCTGTGAGACGGGCTGGAGGGACTCGGTGAGACGGGCTGGAGGGACTCGGTGAGACGGGCTGGAGGGACTCTGTGAGACGGGCTGGAGGGACTCGGTGAGACGGACTGGAGGGACTCGGTGAGACGGGCTGGAGGGACTCGGTGAGACGGACTGGAGGGACTCTGTGAGACGGACTGGAGGGACTCGGTGAGACGGGCAGGAGGGACTCGGTGAGACGGACAGGAGGGACTCGGTGAGACGGGCTGGAGGGACTCTGTGAGACGGGCTGGAGGGACTCTGTGAGACGGACTGGAGGGACTCGGTGAGACGGGCTGGAGGGACTCTGTGAGACGGGCTGGAGGGACAGTACCATGGATAATGAGAGCAGTACTTTGAACTTATGATTTAACCCATTTATTGTTTTATTGTGAGTCTGAGCCGCTCTATAGTTGGTGCTTTATTGGTTGTATTGTTTTATGAGTCTTTTGTACTTTCATTTTCCTGCGTTCTTGTGATCGTATAAGTGCATTCGCAGACCAAACCCCAGAAGTTAGCGTTGCACTGGATCCCTCGACAAAAGGATTTAGCATTATTGTATCGACGTTTCTGACACAAGTCTGGTTCGGCAAGATAGAGTAGCATGGATGCTTAGCTAGTCAGAGCTATGAAAAGCTAGCGTGAGACAAGGAGTCTGGTGTTTGACAGTCACTAGATTCACATGTAAGAAAAGATGAGACAAACCGTTAGCTGCTGAGCGTCAACACTGCTGCAGCAGCTAGGTCGGTAATGAGTCGGCCTCGTCAGAGAGGACGAGTGGGGTTCTTCCTCTCGGCCTGCAGACGGTCCGGCTCCACCCCGGACACAGAGCTGGCCTTCCTCACAGCCCTGATGCCGCCTCCCCAGAACGCCACCGCACCGTCAGGCTACTCCTGACCGGCAGGAGACGGAGCACGAGCATTGACTGACGGACCTGAATCTGAACCGTGTCCTCGGTTACTTCCTGAGGAGGGCGTCAGCGTTATGAAACCAGTTATTGTTGCATTACCAGTACGAGTCCTCTTGCTCTTTGGCCTTCAGCTGGCTGCCGGTGCACAACGTGAGGAGGCCCTGTCCTCAGGGACCGGCGTTAAAGCAGAAGTCTGAGGCCCTGGTACAGTTCCCTGAGGTGCTCCAATGTTGATGCCCTTTCAGACGGGTCAGTACAAGCCTTGCACTACTGGATGTTTTATAGTTCTATTATTTAACATTTAACAGTCCCTTTTTTATTGTTGTGTAACAGTAAAATGTACTGTGTGCAATTTAACTGACCTACTTTTGCTTTTATCTTTGTAAAAAGGATCATTTGGTGCCAGCAGAAGCTACACGTAGTCGGAGTAGCTGTTAAGTCTTGAAGGACGTCCGGTGTTGCTTCCCTTTTCCATGTATTATTATTATTATTATTATTATGTCTATTGAGATGTCCGCAGCCAGACCTACCTCACCCAGGCCCAGTGTCCAGATAGAGATCACATGTTAACGGTATACATCACAACAATCAGAGTGATGACTTGCAGACGGTTAGATGTGAGGGCGGGGGGGTGATACTGTTTTTATTGCTTATTTATAATACTTGTACTCTGTAAATGCTTGACTAATCAAGGATTATCTTATGTTGACAATCCACCTGCATAAGGCCTCCAGCAGTGTCTTGCTGGTCTGGAGTCAGAGCAGGACTCCTCATCCACTGCTGGAACCCGTTGGCCTGAAGTGAATCCCAGACCTGCTGCACCTCCCTCACTGCGTATCCTCAGGCTTTGATCATGTCAGTTCCAACGAGATGCTGCGGTCTCTGTTGGAGGAAGCTGTGGATACTTTATAGAACAGACACTTCATTCAGCCCAGCTCTTTCTCATGGATGTTCTGGAGTACACATGCTTCCTCCCTTTTCAGATGGAGCTGAGACATCATGCTCCTGCTTTTGGTTGAGGTAACCTTTCTGTGGCTCAGGTTGCGTGAAAGAACATTCTGATGTATTGAGAATGACTTTGTGAAGCGACTGTTTCCGAGGGCAAGTGTGAACATTCAACGCTCCAACTCAACGTTATTTCTGTCATTGCACGGTGAGATTGCTGATGCTATGTTCATGTGTGACCAGCAATGTAGTGTTGGGTTTAAATTCTGGGAGGGGATGCAGGGAATAAGGTCCAGGGTCCAAAGAAGTTATGATAAAAGAATATTTAATAAAAAGTGATAGACAGACAGCTTATGCTTTCGATCGAGCTCCTCTTACTCCACCAGCGATCTCCCGGGGCACGCAGGTCCAACTCCGTCGCTAGTGGCCGGAAAAAGAGAACGCTCCTCCTTCATACAGTTAATTGTATATCATTCATGGAGCCTAGAGCCCTCCCTCTCATTAACAGTCCGGCGTTCACACCTCTGGTTGTCGCTTTTACTCGCTATTGGCCCGCAACTAAAGTGACAGAGCCCCGTCCCCTTCTTCTTCTTCTTCTTCTTCTTCTGCTGACCGGTAGAGTCTCAAACGTCAATTCTTCAGCTCCGCCACCTCAGGCGAACAAGAGAACTACTATTTCTTAAAGCGACAGTACATGCAGCTTCTAACATCCATTCACACATTAATCATTTCACAGCAAATTAAAGTGACCTTCTTATGCATACAATTACAAATCCTTCATAATAATATCCCTTATTAATTATCATTTTTCATGCATTGTAATGTACACACAAACAACTTCTCATTTTACATTGTGCAAAGTCCAAATTTGACAAACTAGGTTCTAAAAACCCTACAGTAGCTAGCAATGTAGCTAGCAATGTAGCTAGCAATGTAGCTAGCAATGTAGCTAGCAAGCAATGCATAACTGTGGTTCTGGTTGCTGAAAGTAGTTCATTGTCCTGTCGAACAACAAAAAGGTTTTCGTATTGTTGGAATATCATACGCAGGCATACTTGTTTTCATTTTAGACACTCACACACAGAGAGACTACATGTCCATTATTAACATCAACATTTGCCTTTAATAAAAAATGTATCATCTTCTGCCATTCAACAAGAAAATAAAGAGCAGAAAGAAGAGATGTCATATGTTAATTGCACTTTTGATTTGAATTGACATCAAACTCGTTAGTTCATTGTCTATGACAGTTAATAACATCTTATTTAGCCAATGGCACAAAAATAAAGAAAATAAAATTGCAGTCGTGCTGGACTTCCTATCATCTTATCGCTGGACTTCAACAAATTAACTTTATTTGACCCTGAATTAGGGCTCTCCATTGAGACATTAATATCTGTGGCTGAATATGAAACATGACATTTGTACAGTGCATAAGACATAAAAAAAGAACAACATACTCAAACACACAACCCACTGAGTATGCTACACATCGTCTGACATTCATCCCAATTTAGTCAACATGAAATACTGAACTACATTTGCTCTAAATGTTTGACAATCAAGCAAACTGTAATATAATGCGAACTTCTCTCTCAGTGCACAGGGTATTGATTGGAATCTGGCTCAGAAATCTGCCTTTAATACTGATGGAAGCTGTCCAGTAATACGTTCACCTGAAGATACCCGACACCAGTAGGTGGCGCTGCGTGCCGGCGCTGCGTGCCGCTGAAGGGCCGATGTGTGAAGTGTTCCTTCAGCGTCTGGTCACTCCGGAGCCGGCGTGCGCTGCTTCCTCTCCTGGCAGTAGACGTACAGCGCGGTGAGCGGCACGCAGCTGACGGACGACACCAGCAGCAGCCCGATGAAGAGCTGCCCGGAGACCGGGTACTCCATCACCACCGACTTGCCCTGAGGAAACCGGGGCAGTTGTTACAGGAACTTTGGCAGATGGTGGACCGTCGGGCCAATGCTCACACACACACACACACACACACACACACACACACACACACACACACACACACACACACACTTTGTGTGGTTGTGTGTGACGACATTATGCCACTGCAGTACCACCTATCCAAAACACTAAGCACCTTTATTCATGGCGGGTTTGGCCTCTATTAGTCTGCTACATTTTTGGTTTATTTTTCGACTGTAGATTAGCTCACCTTATCTCATAAGGTAGGGTGACCAGATTTGAGTTTGTGAAAAAGAGGACACTTCGTCGCGGGGGGGGTAGCGCATATGAATATACGTGAACTTACATTTACGTTTGGGCATGGCTGCAGACGTCATGTGCTGTTGTAAACAATGCAACTAGTGGAGGTGGCAAGGTGCTCAGTGTTACCAGATTGGAAATGGCGAAGTATCGTACCAAAGGCTCAACATGGTCGTATTTGGAGGATAATTATCGTGCATCTGGCAACACTGAGATCGGTCGACCAATGACAGTTCTCTCTACAGTCAGAGCTTGCGCAAGAAGGTGGAACGTGAGGGAGATACCATTTCCAAAACTTGTAAGGGGGTAATAACTAGTTTGTGACCCAGAGAAACACAAATATCCAACGAGGCAAAATCCCGGACGTTTTTGGAATCCCTGCCTGACGCATTTTTTAGGTCTCGAAAAGAGGACATGTCCGGGAAAAAGAGGACGTCTGGTCACCCTACATACGGTGAGCTTTGGGACTGCATTCTGATTAGTGGAGCCATTTAGAGATGCTTCACAGCGGACCAGTTCTGCATCTCTTCCACATCAACATTCACAGCAACCAGCTGGTCTGTGGCTTCTCTCTTGGACACAAGTTACCGTAAAAGTCGGGTTACAAGCCGCTACTACGATCGGTGGGTGTCCCCGCTAGTTCCCCGCTGTAGCCAGCTAGCGCTGCTGCTAGATTCCCGTTAATTTCCGCTAGCTCTCCGCTAACCTCCGCTAGCTCCCCGACAACCACTGAAGGTAGCGGGACCAGCCCCGGCTCGACACCCGACTCGGGCAGAGGGGACGCGGGCAGTAGCAGCAGCAGCGGGGAGCTAGCAGCAGTGCTAGCTTGCTACAGCGGGGAGCTAGCAGCAGTGCTAGCTTGCTACAGCGGGGACAACCACAGAAGGTAGAAGCGGCTTGTAACCCGGCTTTTACGGTACCTTCATTGTAACCTCAGCGTGGAGCCCACTCATCATCATGTTCGGCTCTTTTGTGTTTCACTTTCTGACAAAATCATTTACTCAAGTTCCAACCCGATCTCATCAGAAGGTGCATGGATAGCACGTCATTGAACGTGTCATTTTACGCCGTAACATAAGTATAGAAAAAAACCATCACAAGCATCAGTAACGTAACTCAAAACAACACGAACGCTGGTCTCCTGGTTGAAAGTCCTGTGTTTGTTTGACCCACCACAAGTAGCCGTCCTCAGTCTTCCCCTACCAGTCACACCTCTGCGTTTACAGTGCAGACAACGTGGCGTAAAATGACTTCCTCACTGCACGCTCAATGGTTTATATTTACTTTCCTTTTGGTCATGTTGGGCTTTTTTCTCATTAATTTGGGCAGGTGGTCCTGGGAATCTTTTGAACAATCAGCTTTTCACATGTTACAAAAGGTCGAGAAGCCCTGTTCCATCACATATTCATGAGCAGTAGTCGTCGTAGCTCTTCACCCAGAAGGAAGAGAACATGAGATATGATATGCGATGATACAAAAGGAGAAAAAGCTATGCGATTGACATTTGGACATCACAAGGATGTCGCCGGCCCAATTTAACCCCGGCTCAGTCACATGTGAGCACCAGCTTGGAGATAGAAAGTAGTCAAGAGGAGAAAGAAGCTCACCAGCTCTCGGTCCCAGGCCTGGTAGGTGGGTGTCCCTCCCTGGATGTAGTTGACGATGTAGACGATGAAGAGGGTGATGAGGAGAAGGGGACTGACTCCCGCCCACATGATCTTCCAGTACCAGTTGGGACGATGACCCAGCATGTCTTCTATGTCTTTTTCAAACCTAAAATGAGAAGACATGTTCACACCACACACAGCTGAACTGAAGGCAGTCATGTGGTAAATGTTGCACGATCTAACCAGAGGCTTAAGATTATCGTATTTTGAGTAAAACTATCAAACACAAGTCATAACCTTGAGGAGAACTATGTGCAAATCTATCATTTTGTGTAAAAACCTGTATTTAAACGTCTTTCTGACACGCTAACAAATCTACCCACATTATCGTTTTTTTTAAAGCAAGCTGACGTAGATTTATCCATAAATCCATCGGTCTGACAGTTTATATAATAGCCTGCTGTTACAGGACGAGAGGCCTTTTCATAATCTGCATGAACTGTTAGGCCGTAATAATCTAAAATAATTTAAACTAAACTGGGTTTACTGCTTTTTATTTTTTTTGCTTTCCTGAAATGAATTCAAACGAGACAGTTCAGACTAAAACCAACGACTAATTGTAAGCGTCACAAACTGGTTAGATGGAGGCACTTTGTTATTTTTCATAGTACGCTGGTGCTGCCGCACACAAACACACAAACACACCAACCTTTTGATCCCATAGATGTAACTGACGGTTATGACCTCGAGGAGCACGACGAAGAGCAGCGAGAAGTTGGCTCCGTAGTCGTTGAACATGGTGAACCAGTAGTTCCCTGACGTGGTGGTGAAGCCCAGACCGAGCAGCAGGCAGAAGACACACACCAACCCTGAAGCACACGCATGTTAGCAGTCGCTGCACAGCAACACACGCATGTTAGCAGTCGCTGCACAGCAACACGTGGATATGAAGGTGTGTGAATATAATAATATAATGTACCAGTGGATGAAAAGCACAGGTACTCATGTACATATTTAAGTACAGTTTTCTGCTACTTTGTATACTTCTACATGTCATAGGGAAATGTAGCAATACTCTTTTATGCACTACAGTTATTTGATTTTATGTGATTGATAATACAATATATGATCAAATCAGAAATGATGATGTATTATTATTATTATTATTATTATTATTATTACAGGGAAAGACTACACTGCAGATGAAGTATACAAAGTCATGAAAATAGCTCCACCTTTACAAGCACAAAAGTGATGAATGCATTAATACATCAATTATTATAATCCAATAATATATAGTACTCTGAAATAAGCCATTCTTCCCAATGAATACTTTCCCTTTTGGTACTTTGAATTTATTTTGATGACATTACTTATGTACTTTTACTGAAGTACGATTCTTGAATGCCAGACTTTTACTTGTATCAGAGTATTTCTACACTGCAGTATTAGTACTTTTACTCCAGTAAATGATGGGAGTACTTGTTGATACGCTAAAATGCACCAATATGGCGTTCTGCTTCTGGGGCCCATATGATCCGCCAGCACAGGATCTTACCGTTGAGCAGCTCGTCGCTGATGTGGGACAAGGCCTTGAAGTCCCTCAGCGGGGTGGTGATGGCCGTGAGGTTTCCCAGCATGCTGCCCATCCCCAACAGCAGCAGCATGAAGAAGTAGAGCACCGACCACAGCTGAGACACGGGCATGTTCTTAATGGCCTCGCTGTACACGATGAAGGCCAGACCCGTGCCCTCCACGGCCTGGAGGGGCAAGAGAGACCGACTCAACTACATATATATATATATTACAGAGACTAGACCAGTCGATTGGTATTAAAGGTACAGCACTAAGCTGGTTTAAGTCGTATTTATCAGATAGATCTCAGTTTGTATTTGTAAACGATGAGGCCTCGATGACCACCGGTGTTCGTCATGGAGTTCCACAAGGTTCTGTGCTTGGACCAATTTAATTCACCTTATATATGCTTCCTTTAGGCAATATTATCAGAAAACACGCCATAAACTTTCACTGTTATGCCGATGATACTCAACTATATCTGTCGATCAAGCCAGATGAAATCCAGCAAGTCGCTAAACTTCAAGCGTGTCTTAAAGACATCAAAACCTGGATGACCTGCAACTTCCTGCTGCTGAACTTGGACAAGACTGAAGTTATTCTACTCGGCCCAGAACACCTCAGAAATCAATTATCTGACGATATGGTTTCCCTGGATGGCATCGCTCTGGCATCCACCACCACCGTAAGGAATCTCAGAGTTATTTTTGACCAGGACCTATCCTTTGGCTCCCACGTGAAACAGATCTCAAGGACTGCCTTTTTTCACCTACGGAACATCTCAAAGATCCGGCACATCCTGTCTCAAAGTGATGCAGAAACATTGATCCACGCATTTGTTACTTCAAGACTGGATTACTGTAACTCCGTATTATCAGGCTGCTCCGGAAAGTCCCTTGGGTCTCTCCAGCTGATCCAGAATGCTGCAGCTCGTGTACTAACTAAGGACTCGGAAGAGAGATCACATTACTCCTGTACTAGCTGCTCTCCACTGGCTTCCTGTAAGATCGAGAATCATGTTTAAAATCCTCCTCCTCACCTATAAAGCCTTAACTGGTGATGCACCATCATATCTTAAAGAGCTTATAGTGCCATATTACCCCACCAGAGCGTTACGCTCACTGAATGCAGGGTTACTTGTGGTTCCCAGAGTCTTAAAAAGTAGGTTGGGGGCTAGAGCTTTCAGTTATCGGGCTCCTCTTCTGTGGAATCAGCTTCCACTTTCAGTCCGGGGGGCAGACACAGTCACCTCATTTAAGAGTAGACTTAAGACTTTCCTCTTTGATAGCGCTTATACTTAGGGCTGTTTCAGGCTTATAGTTAGGGCTGGCTCAGGTTTGCCCTGGTCCAGCCCCTAGATATGCTGCTATAGGCCTAGACTGCTGGGGGACATCTTAGGATACACTGAGCTCCTTTTCTCTTTCTCTTTCGCTCCTCTTCTCTTCCTCTTTCACTCCTCCTCTCCTCTTCTTTCTCTCCATCTGGATAAACTATTGTCTCTTCAATGCACATTACTAACTCTACTTTCTTTTTCCATGGATTCATGGCTGCCTGGAACCGGTCCTGCCTCCTGCCATGGCCCTGCTGATGCGCCCCCCCCCCCCCTCCTCTCTACCTCCTTCTGCTTCATGGATCGTGGTTATCAGGATCATGGACCATGCCTACTACTCATTATATGAATAATTTCTGTCATATTCATGTAATGTGCTGTAACTCTGTTACGTTATTCATTCTGGTCACATGACATCTATTGCTTCTGTCCATCAGGAGAGGGATCCTCCTCTGTTGCTCTCCCTCAGGTTTCTTCCCCTTTTTCCCTGTGAAAGGGTTTTTACGATCTTTATTGGGGGAGTTTTTCCTGATCCGATGTGAGGTCCCGGGACAGGATGTTATGTTACAGACTGTAAAGCCCTCCGAGGCAAACTTGTATTTGTGATGTTGGGCTATATAAAATAAACTGAATTGAAATTGAATTGAATATATATATATATATATATATATATATATATATATATATATATATATATATATATATATATTCAATTCAATCTACAGAATATAAAGATTCATATTATCACTCTCCAAAGCAGAGGCGTCTTAAGAGAGACCCCTCAGGTCTTATGGCTGCATTCCACCTTGTTCATACCTCTCAGGTCTTGTGGCTGCATTCCACACTGTTCATACCCCTCTGGTCTTGTGGCTGCATTCCACACTGTTCATACCCCTAAGGTCTTGTGGCTGCATTCCACACTGTTCATACCCCTCTGGTCTTGTGGCTGCATTCCACACTGTTCATACCCCTCTGGTCTTGTGGCTGCATTCCACACTGTTCATACCCCTCTGGTCTTGTGGCTGCATTCCACACTGTTCATACCCCTAAGGTCTTATGGCTACATTCCATTTGGTCCACTGGGACTTATCCATCTGTCTCTTGCTTTATATGGGACCGTTTCTTCTTCAACGTGTGCAATCCTTTTTCAAAGATGTCCTGTCTCTCCTTAAATATTATAATATACATAATGAATGATATAATATTCTATAATCTAATAATTTAAAGGTATCTTCTGTCTTTATACAATTGAGGCGTAGTCCCCTGAAATATGTTATTTCATATGTCTTACTGATTTAATACGACTGTGTCCATTTCTAATAATTTACTTTAAATGTGTGTTTAAGTTAATTCATATGTTGTTGTGCTAATGTTTGAGAACATTGATTACCTGCACACATACTGACTGAAGGAAAGACAGTATTGTATTGACCCTGTAGAAGAGAGCGCTGTCTCTTTAACCCTTTGGGAGCGGGGCCCGCTTCGAAGCGTTAAACCAGGTGTTTCAATTTTTTTATAACATTATATCATCACAATAATATGTCACAGAGATATGGTTTCAAATCTGGCGGATATGGTTTCCACTTCCGCGTCTGAGCATCTAAACATGGACATGTATGAGGCGTGCAAAGCTTCACTGTGAGTCAGAAGATGCTAAGCAAAGAGTCCTGAGCAGAGCTATATTGGAGGGGACTGACGGAGCAGCTTCAGAGCTGAAGGATTCACTAACAGGAGCTAGCCGGAGCTAACGGGTCAGATAGCTGGCTACAGCGTTTCTGTGAGACTGAACGGTGAGTAATCAATTGTTGTCCCTATTACAGTGAACATAGTACGACCAGTAGTGTTGGACCTCCATTATGTGTTTGTAAGACCGTAAATAACGTGTTTGTTGACGATAGCTTCGTAGCTTTAGCACGTCACTACACAGTGCCGTGTTGGCTGTTATCTTCCGTGTCTACGACTGAACGCTGCATAATCAACTTGTCTCTATCACCATTAACTTTCTTACAGTGAACTTAGTAAGCCTAGTAGTGCTGGATCTCCGTTAATCGTTACTACTGTAGTGTTTATGTCACGTTAGGTGCTGCTAACACGGCGCGAGCTAACGAGAGCTAACGGAGATAGCTGACTACAGCTATGGACGGTGGGTAATCAACTGTTGTCCCTATCACCGTTAACTTTCTTTCAGTGAACTCATACTGACTGTATTAATGTATTTTACAGAGTGGATTCAGAGCTGTGAGGGTCCAGAGGACAACATGCAGCATCGCTGCAGCAGTCTCCCTGTCCGTCTGCCTGCCAACACATCACCTAGCAGGCCGCAAAGCCAGCCACAGCTCATCATCCCCACCATATAATAATAAATTTGGTTTTAGACATTAAATTACATGTGTCTACCATTTTATTCATATATTCCACTGCTTTTGTGAACCTAAGACCTTTGGTAAACCAATTTCCATCACCAAAACCGCTATCCCACCTGAGTAAAGTTATGTTTTCACAACAAATATGAAACATTTCCAAAATCAAGATTCCATTTTTCAGCTTTAGTCATATTTTCTCTTTACACTTGTGCCTTTGGGACAATGGTGCCTCATTATATAGATGGCTGAGATTGTTCTGTAATTTTTGATATACAACACATGAGTATGTATCATATGCTAGTGACTTTAAAAAGGGGAATTTAAAAAGTATGTAAAATCAAGAAAAAGAAATTGACCCCCAGACCCCAGTGTGTTAAGAGAGGAGGAAGACGTGCAGTATCAGATGAAGTATTGATGAATTACTTTTTTCTATAACTGGCTGAATAGCAGTAAAACTAAAAAGTCTACAAAATGTACAAAAAATAAACTAACAACCTAGTTTCCATGAAGTCCCTTTAGCTTGGTTCAAATTCCTTCAACTCAGCCAATACAATATAAGTGGAAGATCGTACTGCTGTCATCAAACTACGTTGGAACCCAGAGCTGTAAAACAAAGCTGCGTTCTCGAACCACACTTTGTTCCATTTGCTGATGATCCACTGGCTTCAACGGTCAGAATGGACTCGTCCCTTTTTAAATATGTCTGAGTTCTACTCTCCCAGTATCATGACTGTAACCTCCAGTTTCAATCATACCAAATGATGGGAATCGGGATTAAAGGCACTGACCACGATATGGATGTTCCCTTTCAGTCAGGACTTTAGTTGCATCTCTCGCTCCCCTTGTTTCCTGTAGTGCCAAATGAAGCACTCAATCAGACAACAACAAAAACACTTTGTAGACTCCTTCTAAAAAATGTCCTTTACAATGCTTCACACTTTTCAGGTGCATACGCATTTCTTAAAGCTTCATTTCTTAAACGCAGTGGCGGGCCGTGCATTTTCAACCTGGGCCTTCTGTGCCGTCTGATATCGTAAACATAAATAGCACGGGATGCTGCGTCATTGGGGGAAAAAGTGTGCCGGGAGTTCCTGTCAGACCGGCCCACTCAATGCATCGCACGTATCGACCAGTCAGTGGCCTACTTGGGAAAATACCCATACACTTAACATTATTTTGGATGATTACAAAGAAATTACATCATATATATTTTCTTTATAACATTTGGATCCACCAATTTGCCTGGACAGACCCCAGAAATGACAAAACAATCCAACAAAACCGCGGCACTAAAACACTGCACACTCAAGAGCACAAGCCACGATCCAAAGGAACGATATTAACTATATAATAAAAACAACACCAGAGACACATTAACACAACCCTACTGCAGATGTAACAACACAAAAGCAGTTTACTCACCAGATGCTGTTCACTTAAAGACAAAGTCCTCCGTTTCTCCTCCTCCTTCAGCCATTGAGTGTTAAAAAAACTACACCAAGCAAAATACAAAAATGTCTTAACTTCTCTTATGTTTCAGCCTGAACTCTTCTTGCTCCTACTGAGTTCAGCTAGCTGCTAGCAGCTAGCTAGCTTTCTGTTGACTAAAGTCACGCATGTTAATGCTCACGCTGACACACTGACCAATCACAGCGCATGTTAATGCTGACGATGGCCCACTGACCAATCACAGCGAATATTAGTGCTGACGTACTTCCACGCCACCTTGCAGGCGCTGGCACGTCAAAGAATACGCCCAGCATGTCAAACTAAAGATCTGATTGGTTGAAGTCTATGACAATCACAACAGCATTCCCTTGTACTTTAATCTGCAAAGGCCAGCTAGAAGCCGCTCTGCTTCCATAGAGACACAGAGGTGAAATATTATTGGATAAGAGCTCTCCAGCTGCACTAGAAGCAGCGCTGCAGGCTGGAAGCAGAGCAACAGAGGAAGACAGGAGCTGTGCGATGAGAAAATAAGCTAATAGGGAAAACATAATTATAATACATGTTGTGTATTTGTGAGAAAAAAAAAAGTAATGATAAAATAGCTATAACTTTGTGATTCTGTTTAGGCCAGCAGAGAAGGCTTAGCAGGCCCTGACAGCCCACCACTGGTTAAACGTGACAAAGGGAAACCATATTTGGGATTTAATATCAGTGCTGTTGGTGTTTTCAAATGCACAACTTCAGACTGCAAAATAATGTATATCTTTTTTTTAAATAACAAAGCACAAACTGTTTTTCAAGTTGAGGATATTGAAAAAAACACAAGCAATATTAGGGACAATTATAAGATATAAATGACTATCTGAAAGAAGAAGGCATTATTGTTGGGGGGAAGTTATGAATGTGCTTCAGTTACCACCAACTCTCTGAATTGGACTGTTTTTGCACTGTTCTTTTGGATTTGTTTCAAAACGTTTTCTTGTCTCACAATATGTGTGGATGAAATGTATTCTCAATATATCAACAATTACACATATTAAGACGATTGTAATGATGGGGAACATACCGTGTCTAGTTCGCTCTCCAGGTCACAGCCTTCCAGTTGGTTGGCGATTTCAGCAAACCGCTCTGGGTATGTTGTGTTCAGCTTCTCGATCCACTCAAAGACATTCTCCATGGTGATGCTGTCCTCTGCTAGATTAAATGTATTCAGCAGTAGTAGACGTGTCCTGGAAGAAAGGGGAAAAGGGCCATTACTTGAAGAGTACAGGTCTTCACCCTGACTATCAAGCACCAGCAGTGGCCTTCACTACTTGCTGAGTATAGTTGATTTTCACGTCAACCCTGTGTCCTACACATGATAAGATATAAACCTTTGATAATATTGTACGCTTTGAAGTAAACAATATGCCAAAAATATCTTAACTCAATGTCCATTTGCTATCTCTCACTAGGCCAACATGTTATTATTATAATTATAAAATAGTATTTCCTAACACTTACAGATTGCGTTGAAAATAAAAGTAAAATGTGCATAAAAAACGAAACCTTAAGTCGGTTGAGGAGGCACTGGACAGACACCATGTTCCCAGAAAGATCAAAGAGCCATAACCACTGTGGTAACTTCCAGCTCACAGCATGAGCGAGGTGGTCGAATGACTGAGAGGAGCTAGACTGGAAGATCCAATAATCAAAGAAATATAATAATATATCCCACTGAGAATGACAGGGACGTGGGTCAGAGAGAAATAGACGAGAAGAGTCCAAGTGTGGGTGATCAAGAGGGAGGGAGCATGAATATGGTCAGACATATTCTCTTCAAGAATCCAGAACACTAGAAGTTCTTGAAGTCCCCAACTGGCTGCAGTGTATTAGAACAGTGTTTTTCAACCTTTTTTGAGCCGCGGCACATTTTCTACAATAAAGAAATCCCTCGGCACACCAACAACCTAAAACGTTACAAAATGTCACATTGTAGCATAACACAGCATATATGTTAGATCATTATTGCGCTACCTACTGGCATGGAAGAGTATTCAGTGTTTCAAGTAAACCAGATTGCTCCATCAGACAAAAAAAAAGTGTTATCACTTTGTTAGAAAAATGAAAATAAAGTTATGCAAAAAATAACTAATATTTAGTTACTACTAAATATCTTATTGTGGAAAACAATAAGATATTGCAAAACAAAACGGAATGAGTGCAGATGTGTGAGCATCAGGTTGTATCAGTATTAGTGGCTGCAGTGAGCTGCTTTCCTCTACACATCTTTATAAAACGGGGTTGTAGATTTGATACGGCTCTCAGTTCATGCTCCATGATGAGAGACACAACAGCAGAAAGCCGACCTCACAGAGATCTCATAAAGATCGGCTTTTGGCGAAATGCCAAGAATCGGCGCATGCGCAGCGTAACCTGTTAACGGCGGACGGTGAACATTTAAAACCAGCATTTCCTCTTGCGCCACACCTGTAATAAATACCTGTAATAAAGGTATTACACCTGTAATAAATACCTGTAATAAAGGTATTACACCTGTAATAAATACCTCCCAGTTTGATAAATACTGACTTAAAGGAAACATGGTGTTCATTTATTTTAATGACGACCACAAAGTGAGCAGGCTTTATCACTGCAGGGTGTTTTTCAGGCTTTTGGAAGAATATTTCCAGAGCCTCTCTAAGTCAGAAACGTCATTGATGAGCTCCAGGCTGTTTGTCTTGACCTGCAAATACATGAACTGTTAGGCTTTAACAGTGAGAGCTCATATCTTAAAATACTGATAGCTTCAGCAGCAAATCCCATTGTGAAAAGCACGCGACATATTTTTCGCCGCTCTCTGTCTGTCTCTCTCCCCGCTGTGTCTCACCTGTGCAGCGCATCAGGCGGAGCTCCGCGTGCGACACAGAGCAGAGCAGAGTTGTAGACGCGACCCAGAAATGACATGCTGTGTAGATAAGATCAATAACATCCGGCCGTTTAGTTTGTTTAATAGCAGAACAAGGTGCAGACCTGTTCTATATTACTCTGACAGACACTATATTGCAGCTCAGACGCTCAACAATGGAAAATCATTTGCGGCAACTAAATAATATTTTTTTTGGACCAATTAAGTGAAATTGGACATTTTCCCACGGCACACCTGACGATCTCTCACAGCACACTGGTGTGCCGGCACAGTGGTTGACAATCACTGTATTAGAACTTGCAGACGTCCCATTCGTCAGTCTGGTATCTAAAACCGCCTGAGTTCACAGAATCACCTCTCATAAACGATGCATCCCACACCTTACATCCACACCTCTTCCGGGACAACACAAGTGTCCCTCATCTCTCATCCAATGCCACACACACACACACACACACACACACACACACACACACACACACACACACACACACACACACACACACACACACACACACACACACCTCTCCAAGCAGTTCTCGTAGTTGACGGTGGCCTTGAACCCATAGATGGAAAAGGTGACAATGCTGGCAAAGATGGAGGTTCCACAGTTGATGAGTGAAACAACGATGGCCTGACGCTCAAAGTTGTTGTTGTAGTGGTTGTAGCTGGCAAATGCTATGAGCGTCCCAAAACCCAAACCCAGAGAGAAAAAGATCTGAGTGGCCGCGTTGATCCATGTAGTCGGGTTGGCGAGCTGCTCCATCTGCATGCAAAATAAATAGACTTAAATATTGTAAGAATTCACATTTAATTGTTTTGCTCTTATGCAGAGGCGTTAAGGATACATTGGCACAATATGAGAACGTTCTTGAGCTGTTCGTGGAATGCCATACTGTATTTTCTGTAATATTTTCTGTGGCTCAGTGATTGAATGTTCGATTGGCACATTTTGAAATGCTATTTACTGGCCCTTCATATGTTAGAAACATTGTCTTGGAAATCAAGTATTGAGTATTGTCCATAACCTTACCTTCGGTGTGAACATGTATGCGACGCCGTTGAAGGCACCATGCAGAGTGAAGCCCCGGATCAGGTAGATGAAGAGGACCACGTATGGAAATATGGCTGTGAAGTACACCACCTACACATGGAGACAAACGGAGAAGTTAGGGTTCAAACGTGGGAGTGAATGCGTGGGGAAAGGGTTGGCTTGTTTCACAACTTCAGCATCATCCCTCTCACTGGTCAAACACTTGCATGCTATGCTTTTTTTTAATGCGCATTTTCAGTTGGCTAGTTTTGGTCTCCTTGGCCTTTTTACGTCCCTCTCTTTCTAGACATGTAATAGCTGTTGCAGCTGCAGTTACTGTGCTCATGTTGATCATGTGTGACCCACCAGGGTCACTGGCAAGATTACACCCTCAAAATGAAATTACAGAGAAGATAAACGCTTCTTCAAACTGAATGCAGTGATTGTACAGGGAAACTTTTGTAACTTTATGCCAAATATCCGCTTACATGAGGAATACCTCTCATGCTTTCAATATGTTCCGTCTGAGGGACTTGGGGCACTCTTACCTTTCCCGTTGACTTTACTCCTCGGACAATGAACAGGTAGGTAATCCCCCAGGCCAGCAGAAGGCACATGGCCTGGCCTGTATGAATGCCTCCATTCTCCTCAAAAGAAGAAGAGATGTTCAGCGTTTCCCTGTAGAAGAAGTACTGGGTGGGAGTTGCCTTTTCACACTCCTCTATCGGCCCTGTCCGGTTGGCATTGAAGGGGCACTCTGCCCAGGGCAGGACGGACTGAGAAGGGAGTGAACACGGGACAGTAAAGGCGTGTTGGCTTCCGGTCCAAGCCATATCCAACAGTTTAGATATATACAGTATATGTGTCTAGTATCGGCTAATGATACACATTACAGTAGTTTGTTAATTAGCAGCTCACTTGAAATGAATGAAAGAGGTACCAGAAACTCCACGCATTGATGATGTTGTAATAGAGACACAGATACAGGGACGTCACAACACTAGCAAGGCCTAAAACAAAACAAATGACAGAAGAAAAATGTAAAATCATTACATAGGACAATTTTTTTTCTCTTCACATGCTTCACACAAAATGTTGCGTGGAGCATTATGTCGTATATTGTAGACTCTAAAAGTGGGTTGTCTTCCCACCGATGCCAATCCAACATGCAGTTCTCTTATCTGCCACCAGGAAGGCGAGGGCGCTGCCTCATCACTGCTGTATCTGGATGTAGGGATTTTGTCCCAAACCTCGCATGGATGCACAGCAGTCAGTCAGTTCAGTCAATTCAATTTAATTTAGTTTATTTAGTATAGCCCAAAATCACAGATTATCCTCAGAAAGCTTTACAGTCTGTAGACATACGACATCCTCTGACCTTTGACCTTCACATCAGAACAGGAACAACTCCCCCCAAAAACCCTTTAAGGGGAGAAAAGGAGAAGAAACCTTCGGGAGAGCATCAGAGGAGTCAGCGCTTACCTATTCCTCCCAAATAAGGGCTGATGGCAGTCCAGGCCCCGATGCTGCCCAGGCTCATCTTCTGACCAATGGCAAGCTCCAAGTAAAATAAGGGGATACCCTCCAGAACCAGCATGATCAAATATGGAATCAAGAACCCCCCTGGAGGAGGAAACACAGGAGAGTAGTAAACACACCAACAGTAAGAGTCTAAACATAAGGACTTGCTGCTAGTCTAGGCCTTCATATTTTCAACAGGGAGTATGGAGCAAAGAATTCCGTCCCTCAGGTTTTCTCAAGGCACGCAGATTTACTGAAACATACTGAAAGATAACACGAGTGGCAAAATGAAACCCCCAAAAATGATCAAACTGAAACGGATGAAGCATTGGATCTATAGCAGTCCGTTTTAAGCCTGTGAGTAGCAACAGACGTTGGCACGAGGCAATATGTTTCTCAGGTTGTCCGCACCACCAAATTAGTTTTCTGGAGGTCAACCAACGTGTGACCTTACGTCCGCCGCATTCTTGTGATATCTCGGTAACATCGTGTGCAGATGTTTTCATACTTCAATACACACAAATGTCCACCCACCCAGTACGAACTGATTCAAATGTGGTAGTCAAAGGTCACTAGGACCTCACGAAAACATGTCAAACTGCAACTTGACAAGTTGGCAGAGGCATACGACCACGAGGAGGGAAGTCAGGAGCTAGCACCTGTAAAACAGCATGGGCTTGCTGCTGAATACTTGACCAACTACGATTTTGGACATTTCCCCCCCACCCTCCAGTTCAGGTTCATGTGCACTATTGGGTCAAAAAGCTTGAAATCAAAGCCCGACAGAACTATAGACATCATGTGTGTTATTGTTAGTCAAATTAAAAAAGACTCAACATTTTAAGATGATCATTATTTTGTTGGCTTTTAACAGTGTCTCCCATAAATCTGAAGCGATGGCACAGGATCAGGGAATAAGGAAGGGACCCTGAGAGCTGGTTTCCTGCTCCGAAATTCCACATTGAGGACGGTAATTACAGAAGATGTGTGCTCATTGTTTCCTGATCCGTGACTCGGACCCAATAAAGACATAACAATCCTCCCTTCATGACACAGTATCACTTTACGGCCTGTTTGATAAGACTATTTTGCAACGCCCTGGTTTATTCTTACCTAATGCTACTGTTTCATCCTTACCGCTCCACACAGGAGGAACATGACAAGAGCTGCTCCTCGTTGATATATTGGAGCCAGCGCTTTGTTCCCTACATGTTACACCTACATGAGTTGTCCCTCTTGGTGTTCTTACTGAGCGGTCCACTAACTCCTTACTAAAAACAATCAAACATGGCAACAAAGAGCCATGTGATTTGGACCAAATAGTGCTTTGACGAAACAAAGCCACACTTTAAAAGAACTGGGCCGATATCAGCACTGCTCCGTAAGCAGGCGCATCCATTGCTGTTTACAGTGGTTTTATTTCGCGCTTTTTGCAGAGAAATATCCAAACTGTTACCCGATTGAATAAATGTAAATACATTACGTTATAATATCAAATTGCATTTTAAGTTCTTGTATTGTTGTCAAAGTTATTAAAACAACAGACTCTTTCTTCTAATAGAACATCCGCTTTTGAAAGATGAATTTGATGGATATTTCTTTCCCTTTTGCTCCGATTACTACGGTACTGCACCGTAACACAGGGTTCAAAATACATGAACAAAGCCCATCGTCCTCCTGAAGAGAAGAAGAAACCCACAAGGTGTGTACAGTGTCATGACAGATCAGTACTCTGTCTCTGTGCTCCAGCAGCAGCTAGAGTGTAAAGTCTGTAGATAAGAACTCTCCGTGTAAATGCCTCCTAAGTGTTATGAGCTGCAGCGAGTGCTTCACTCCTAGAGACAGAAGCAGAGCACCTTGCAGGACTCCATGAGACCAAAGGAGTCAATGAAATGTTCCCCGTGCCAGAAATAACTCCTATTTATTTTTGTTTGCTAAACGTAGAGGCAGAAATACCCTTTGTGATATGTTTAAACCAGCATCATATGAGACATGAAACAAAACGCCCTGTCTGAAGGGACAAAGACAGACTTACCGCCACCGTGCATCTGACAGAGGTACGGGAAGCGCCACACGTTCCCGAGTCCGACTGCGTACGACACGCAGGCCAGAACGAACTGGACCGGGTTGTCCCAGTTGGGTCTCGCGTCTTTCCCCATCGTCTGTGTCCTGGGAGCGCGTCTGGAGAGGCGTTGGGGGTTGCAGCCGGACCTTCAAAGTCCACAACAACAACAACAACAACAACAACAACAAGAAGTCATGGAACAATAACAACGAGTGGACCAGTGAGCGTGCGGTGTGTGTCGGAGGTAGCGTGTCCCGGTTTTATAAGCGCTCCTGTGACTGGAGCGTCTCAGGAGGAGGAGGGGGAGCAGGAGGGGGAGGAGGAAGAGGAGGAAGAGGAGGAGGAGGAGGAGGAGGAGGAGGAGGAAGAGGAGGAGGAGGAGGAGGAAGAGGAGGAGGAGGAGGAGGGCCCTCCAATAGGGACAATTCTGATGTTTGTGTTATCACATATCTTATCCTCCCATGAGCCTTTGATATCAGAGCGCTGTAAAAAATAAATAAAATAAAAACCTTCTTGGAGTGGATGAAGTCCTTGAGGAGCTACACAATGTTCAGGAGGAGCTACACAATGTTCAGGAGGAGCTACACAATGTTCAGGAGGAGCTACACAATGTTCAGGAGGCGCTACACAATGTTCAGGAGGAGCTACACAATGTTCAGGAGGAGCTACACAATATTCAGGAGGAGCTACACAATGTTCAGGAGGAGCTACACAATGTTCAGGAAGCGCTACACAATGTTCAGGAGGAGCTACACAATGTTCAGGAGGAGCTACACAATGTTCAGGAGGAGCTACACAGCCTCGTGCCGCCATGACACAGTAACTATTGACGTGTTATGTCTTCGTCAGCGTGTAACACGTTTGTCTGTGGAACTTTTCCTCTTTGCAGAGCGAAATGAGCCACATTGTGAGCGTGTTGTCAGTCAAACTGTGAGGTGGGCGGGACGAGGAAGATAACCAGGTGAATGTTTAATTGTGCAGATTAACCAGTAAACCGACCCTCGTCTGCTCCTGACTGCAATACACAGAACATTTACTGTTACTAAAGGGCTGTATTGTTTAGCTCGTTCTAGTCTTAAGCTACTTAACACCATTCACCCATTCACACACTGATGGGAGGAGCTACCATGAAGGAACCACCTGTCCATCAGGACTAACTAACATTCATACACTGATGGAGGAGCTACCATGAAGGTACCACCTGTCCATCAGGACTAACTAACATTCACACACTGATGGGAGGAGCTACCATGAAGGTACCACCTGTCCATCAGGACCAACTAACATTCACACACTGATGGGAGGAGCTACCATGAAGGTACCACCTGTCCATCAGGACTAACTAACATTCACACTGATGGAGGAGCTACCATGAAGGTACCACCTGTCCATCAGGACTAACTAACATTCACACTGATGGAGGAGCTACCATGAAGGTACCACCTGTCCATCAGGACCAACTAACATTCACACTGATGGAGGAGCTACCATGAAGGTACCACCTGTCCATCAGGACTAACTAACATTCACACACCGATGGGAGGAGCTACCATGAAGGTACCACCTGTCCATCAGGACTAACTAACATTCACACACTGATGGGAGGAGCTACCATGAAGGTACCACCTGTCCATCAGGACCAACTAACATTCACACTGATGGAGGAGCTACCATGAAGGTACCACCTGTCCATCAGGACTAACTAACATTCACACACCGATGGGAGGAGCTACCATGAAGGTACCACCTGTCCATCAGGACTAACTAACATTCACACACTGATGGGAGGAGCTACCATGAAGGAACCACCTGTCCATCAGGACTAACTAACATTCATACTGATGGAGGAGCTACCATGAAGGTACCACCTGTCCATCAGGACCAACTAACATTCACACT
The DNA here is from genome assembly GCA_038501785.1 of Myoxocephalus aenaeus. NCBI lineage: Eukaryota > Metazoa > Chordata > Actinopteri > Perciformes > Cottidae > Myoxocephalus > Myoxocephalus aenaeus. Next base: position 306,963 of record JBAMJR010000076.1, on the reverse strand, counting down.
GATGGAGGAGCTACCATGAAGGTACCACCTGTCCATCAGGACTAACTAACATTCACACACCGATGGGAGGAGCTACCATGAAGGTACCACCTGTCCATCAGGACTAACTAACACTCACACACTGATGGGAGGAGCTACCATGAAGGTACCACCTGTCCATCAGGACTAACTAACATTCACACTGATGGGAGGAGCTACCATGAAGGTACCACCTGTCCATCAGGACTAACTAACATTCACACACTGATGGAGGAGCTACCATGAAGGTACCACCTGTCCATCAGGACTAACTAACATTCACACTGATGGGAGGAGCTACCATGAAGGTACCACCTGTCCATCAGGACTAACTAACATTCACACTGATGGAGGAGCTACCATGAAGGTACCACCTGTCCATCAGGACTAACTAACATTCACACTGATGGAGGAGCTACCATGAAGGTACCACCTGTCCATCAGGACTAACTAACATTCATACACTGATGGGAGGAGCTACCATGAAGGTACCACCTGTCCATCAGGACTAACTAACATTCACACTGATGGAGGAGCTACCATGAAGGTACCACCTGTCCATCAGGACTAACTAACATTCACACTGATGGAGGAGCTACCATGAAGGTACCACCTGTCCATCAGGACTAACTAACATTCACACTGATGGAGGAGCTACCATGAAGGTACCACCTGTCCATCAGGACTAACTAACATTCACACTGATGGGAGGAGCTACCATGAAGGTACCACCTGACCATCAGGACTAACTAACATTCACACACTGATGGAGGAGCTACCATGAAGGTACCACCTGACCATCAGGACTAACTAACATTCACACACTGATGGAGGAGCTACCATGAAGGTACCACCTGTCCATCAGGACTAACTAACATTCATACACTGATGGAGGAGCTACCATGAAGGTACCACCTGTCCATCAGGACTAACTAACATTCACACTGATGGAGGAGCTACCATGAAGGTACCACCTGTCCATCAGGACTAACTAACATTCACACTGATGGGAGGAGCTACCATGAAGGTACCACCTGTCCATCAGGACTAACTAACATTCACACTGATGGAGGAGCTACCATGAAGGTACCACCTGTCCATCAGGACTAACTAACATTCACACTGATGGAGGAGCTACCATGAAGGTACCTCCTGTCCATCAGGACTAACTAACATTCACACTGATGGGAGGAGCTACCATGAAGGTACCACCTGTCCATCAGGACTAACTAACATTCACACTGATGGAGGAGCTACCATGAAGGTACCTCCTGTCCATCAGGACTAACTAACATTCACACTGATGGAGGAGCTACCATGAAGGAACCACCTGTCCATCAGGACTAACTAACATTCACACTGATGGAGGAGCTACCATGAAGGTACCACCTGTCCATCAGGACTAACTAACACTCATACACTGTAGGACCACCCTGATCGGGGTTCAGCGTCTTGTCCAAGGACATGTCGACTAGCGGAGCCGGGGATTGAAGAGCAATTATGGATTGATTGAGCAAAGTTTTATTAAAAAAGAATTATAATTATTTTCAGACTTGTGTAAAGAAATACATATGTAGGTGTTGTTTGTGTGTTTTCTGTAGATTTCTCCTGAATTCACCAAAAGTTACCATTAAATAATGCCTAATTAGCACATTAAAACGTAACATTTCTGAAAAATTGTTATCCAAAAAATGATTGTCTTAACGTAAGTAATCAACAAGTATTTATTTGAACCCTATTCATTTGTAGTGTCTCCCCTCAACTGTTTTATGAAGCTCTACGTATCGAATTACAGTTGATTAACAATGAACTGACTTGTATTGTATTGTAATGGAGCACAGAAAAAAGGCCACAGTCCTCCTGCCAAGTCATTCAACAATTGCAGAACTGTTGGATACGTTATTCCATTGTATCCATTCACTCCATTTGTTAACCATTAATGAAACAGTTAAAAGTTAAAGTGTGATGATAACAAACAACAGGTTGACTTCCAGCTGTTATGTTTAACCTCTGTAAATCTATTCTTTGTAACTGCTACAATGACAGCATGAAATATGATCGCAACACATTGGATTTGATCTCAATGTTCAGCTTTTCAGTGAACGCGAATGAATTATTCATTTTTTTAACATTGGGTGAGACAAGCTGATGCTGATGAGCGATGAGTCCAGCATCCACCTCGGCCCAGTGCGTTGCTCACAAACATCCAGTCCCAAAGCCCTGACCAATGGGAGCGTTATGTCTGTGAGATTAAACTGATCACACTTAACTGTATTTCTCAAAATGATGTTGGAGGTGGGAGTTTAAGGTTGAAGTAATTGCCGTTAACTCTATCTATTTATTAAAAAGCAAATGTTATTACGGGCCAAAGTAGGCTCGGCTTCAAAGGTAAACACACCGTTAATAAGTGTACAAATACTGTACATGGCTCAATCAAGCTCTGCCCCAATAAGTAGGATCAACCATACAGTATAACAGTTACAATACGTAAGTAACAGACATTAAGAAGCTGTGAGGAATAATATAATAAGTAAATACAATAAATAAAGCAATTCAATTGAGTTTAAAGATATACTTTTTTCTTGGGTAATAGTGCGACAGCCAAAAGACACAGTAATACATCACATGCAAAGACAAGGAAAATAACACAAACAATAAGGAAGAAAGATATTGCACATTCCTTATTCCATAAAAACTATGAATAGATAGACGAGTAAAGCAATTGTAAAACCATAAAACCATAATATGTAATGCATGATGTTTCCTTGTTGAGCAGTGGGAAGCACGAGGATCTCCTGAACGTAAAAGAGATGCAACATGTTTCCTTTCGGTGAGATTTAACGGTCTCTGTCGACTTGAATGGTTTCTGTCTGACAAAAGTCCCATCAAGAAGAACAGAAGATATAAAATACCTCGTAACCATCCATGGAGGTTCTGCCATAACATTAGTGTGCATACAAACTTCCCCATGTCTGTGGATGAATGTGGGTCCTTTAGCCAGCCTACAGATGCACTACCACCAACAACTGGACCCGTGTTGTCTGATTACCACGCCGGGGTATTTGGAAAAGTCTGCATAAAGTATGGGTTTTTATGCCGCGATAGCGTGGCTGGAGGCATCAGGTTTTTGGGGTTGTCTGTCGAGTCCATCCCCGTGTTACACAGCAAAAAATCAGGATCACCTTGAGAGATATTTCACAAAAGTCCATTTGCAAGGTTGAAGTGAGCAGAATTTGGTGGTCAAAGGTCGCTGTGACCTCACAAACGGTTATGACTCAAGAGTTCATATGCTAATTTTGATGAAGGGAGGGCATTTTGGATGGACTTGGATGTTAACTGCTACATGACGGGTTGGAGGAGGCCTACAACCATGAGGCTGTAATACTAGTTTAATTATAAAGTCTGCCTATAGAATTAGATTTTTGAAATTTCCACCAAAATAGAATGGATGTGAATAATGGTTAAAGTATCAGAAGATGTCCAGGTTGCTCTGGATAATCCACAGAACTCACTGTGAACCAGTGGCGGCTGGTGGAATATTGTTTTGGTAGGGTCATCTAATCAATTTCAGCAAACATCCCCCTATGTTTCAATGCAAAAAAAGGTATTAAACACGCATTACTACTTTGCACTTAAATATTTAACATTTATTCCAACACTTTCACATAATAAGGACATCTTATTAATACATTTCAGTATATTAATATATATCACGAGCAGTGCGGAGCAGACCGTCCCGGCCGTGGAACAGTGGACCAGCTCTTTACCCTCAAAGACTACTGGAGGGGTCCTGGGAGTTCGCCCAACCAGTCTACATGTGCTTTGTGGAACTGTGGAAGGCTTTCGACCGGGTCCCTCGGGGGGTTTTGTGGGGGGTGCTGCGGGAGTATGGGGTGCCGGACTCGTTGGCACGGGCCATCCGGTCTCTGTAGTGCAGTAGGAGCTGTGTTCGTATCCTCGGTAGTAAGTCAGACACGTTCCCGGTGGGTGTTGGTCTCCGCCAGGGCTGCCCTTTATCACCGGTCCTGTTCCTGACTTTCATGGACAGGATACCTAGGCGCAGCCAGGGGGCGGAGAGGATCCGGTTCTGGGTAAGGTGGAGCGGGAGATGGACAGGCAGATCGTTGCGGCTGCAGCAGTAAAACAGGCCCGTTTTCTTTTGTGTGGCTCAAGGTGAGGCCAGGCCCCATGGCCCTCTATTGGCCGGCCACCACTGCTGTGAACTGTTTTCATTGAGTAGTAACTGCCCCAAACAAAACTGTGATTCCCAGCTGAGTGATGCAGCTGGTTGCGTAATGGCCCATGTGTGCTTCCTTGCTGTGCCCCACTTAACTGTTTTTGAGTCCGTCCCACGCGACCATGTTCCTGTGAGGGGGCTGTATGGCATAACAGGATTCCTGCTTCTCGTTTCATGAAGTGATGGAACAAACTGAATGAAAAAACACTGATGTGTTATTGCTATGCCGTGTGAAAAACACTGTTCTTGCTTTAACACAACTTTAATTATAAAGAGTAAAAGGTCAAAAGGTCAAAGGCCGCACTGACTCTCCACCGACTATGGTGCAAGCTCTAAAAGAATTCAATTAGTCTGCGTTTCAATAATCTCTCTTGACAGACTCTTCATGCAGAAGGAAGTCTCTGCTCCCGCTGTTTGATTCCAGTTGGAACAAACATATCTTGACATGTCCAATTATGACCAGATGGAGGGGGTGCTCTGCACCCTAAACAGAGATTTGACTGGAACGGAGCTGCACACGGTGAAAAAGGGTGTTTGGGTCCCAACGCATGGCATTACCAAAGAGGCCAACCGTCCAGAACGAGACGATCCCCCCAGAACAACGGACACCAAAACCACTTCTGTGTACGTTGAAGTGACAAAGACTTTTAGTAAGTGTGACGGGACAGAAGGTGACGCCGTTATAGAGCGATAAGTCCACGGAGGGAGGAGGTCAGTGTGGATGGATTTATTTTAATTTGATTTATTTTGTTTATTTTGCACGGACAGTGCACACTAATCAACAGTAAAACTGTGAGTGAGCCAGAGTTGGCCAGAGAGGCTCATTCTCATCTGCTGCTGCTGTTTTTTTTATGGCAGCCAGAAATGACAAAATAACATAATGCAACTAAGATAGACAGACAGTAACGTAGAGACAAAACTAATTCACATCAAAGCAAAAAGTGCACCTACAGTATAATCACATATAAAACACTGGAGGCACATACAATACATCTACACTAAACAAGACAAATGCACATATTCACCAAACAAGCAAGACAGATGTACATTAATGCTTCACACCTGATGGCAACAAGCCGTTCCTTAAGGCTGTTTGAATGTTTTTACATTTATCTTGAGCGTGATCATGTGTGATGGAAGCCTTCCACGAGTTTGCTGAATTAATAGAAAATGCAGATTTTCTAAAAGAGATTTTCTAAAAGCCTTTGTGAAATGACACAATCACCTGTTGAAGCAGATCTAGTGTGTCTTCACTGTGAGTGTGTTGTTTAATAAAATCACTAAGCGGAGGCGGAGCCATACTATGTACGATTTTAAAAACCAGACACACATCAGTGAATTTAATGAGATTCTCCCAACTCAAGATATGGTGTTTGATGAGAATATTGCAGTGATGGTGACTTTTGTTTTTTTTATCCAGTGTTTTTAGAGCTTGTTTATGGAGAATGTGGATATGTTTTAATGTCGTGCTGCTGGCTTGTGCCCAGCTGGTTATGCAGTAGGTGAGATGGGGATAATCATTGCATTATAATACAGTTTCTCAGCCTGCATGGTTAGACTGTTTCTTATATATCTAAACATTCCTGAGGTTACATTTTAAAACCTTTGTCACATGATGACTAAACCAACCACTGGACTGTTTCTTTCCCATTTCCAACCAACAGTTGTTCTTTGTCTACGACTGTCATTGTCCCCGAATCATAGCCAAGTATTACGGTGGCCAACTTTAATAATTTTAACACAAACATAAATGTTTCTCTCAGTACCTTGTTCAACCAACATCAAGTAGACAAAGGAGCATTGAAAACAAATGAATGTCAAGGTTGTTGATAAGAACCATCCAGGGGAAGGATACATGACAATTTTCAAAAGCGCTGAATATGTTGGGCTGACTCATCCTGCACTCAGAGAAAATAATCTCATAAAAGCCCACTTCACCGTTTGTGGTTGGTAGGAGCTACCAGAGCAATTTCAGACAGGAAGAGATGTGTGTATCAGTGGGCATCATTTCAATGGTTTGTGCTACATGCTTCGTCCTTGTGACTTCAAGACTCCAGCCCTCTTTAGAGGTATACTTGGGTCACACAACATTGGCAGTTATATTACCAAGTGTATTTACTAGATGCTAGATCTGGGACAACAGTATAAACATGACTAATCATGGCAGCACTCAAGGGGGTTCATATATTTTGGATGTTAAGATCGCATTGGAGCTGACAAGCTCTCTTGGTTTCTCTGCCACATCTGTTGCTGACCTCATTTCTTGTCCTGACATACTTCCCCCACTTGATTGCAACTTGTTGTCACACCGTATAGTGTTAATCTCTTAGGCTGCACACAACTAAAGCTCCAGAGGAATCCAGGACACAGGGGGTAGCCAATGTGTACACATAACTGCGCAGTATAAGTTGCTCTGGCTCTCATTTGGAAATAAATAGGGCACTTCCAGCCGACTGCTCTGCAGGTCCTGGTCTGTGGGACAGGAACCTGATCGGAGTGTCCAGTGTTTCTCCTTCTGCTCTGCACTGCTGGAGGCCATGTGATGCTATGGTCGCAAGCTGCAGCTGCACGGCAGAGAGGAATCTGTTTTGCCTTGTTCCCCACAGACAGGACAACCCTCTGTCCTAGATACATCCCTCTGCCTCAGATGATATGTTTATTTGGGATTCCGTCACAGCTCTGCTTGGGTGGTTCAGAGGCCTGAAAGACCAGTTGTGTGTGTGAAGAGAGCTTTTCTGGAGAGCAGCCTGGCTGGCAGAGGGGGGTTGAGGGGGACATGTTTTGTCAACAGACATGGAATTTTTTAGAAGGCCCAACGCTCAAGGAGGCCAATACTGTGTCCTGTTTCCATGAACCAGAACAGCTTCTCCGCAGTATAGTGGCCTTTCAAGTAGAAATGTTTTTGTGTAATTTGTCATGTTATAGCCACGTGTGAAAATAATCCAGCAGTAACTAACGTCCTTTAATTAGGTAAAAACATTATACCTGTTATTAATTCAGGCAGTTATTTTATTGTAGATTGGTACTGTGGGGTAGAAGTGACAAATCACCATGCCACAATGGTACAAAAACGCTGGTATGGCTGTTGAAGGAATATTTTAGTTGTCCTTTACACAAACCTTGTGTTACAAGCAAGAAATAAGCATTGAAATATAATACTCTTATATTTCAACCACAAAAACATAAAGGCACGATGGTGAAGCGAGGAAAAAACAACCTGTATTATTGTTCCTTATGGTGATATGTAGATCTCCTACTGTCACAATGACCATGACCGTCTTCTATCAGTGGGGGACAGTGGTTCAATTCAATTCAGTTTATTTTTGTAACGCCCAAAATCACAAATTACAAATTATCCACGGAGGGCTTTACAATCTGTACACATAACATCCTGTCCCGGGACCTCACATCAGGAAAAACTCCCCAAAAAACAGAAGAAAAAAACCTTTCACAGGGGAAAAAGGAAGAACCCTTCAGGAGAGCAACAGAGGAGGATCCCTCTCCTCGGATGGACAGAAGCAATAGATGTCATGTGGCCAGAATGAATAACGTAACAGAGTTACAGCACATTACATGAATATGACAAATTATTCATATAATGAGTAGTAGGCATGGACCATGATCCAGATAACCACGATCCATGGAAAGTTGAGGCGAGAAAGCACAGAGGAAGAGGAAGTAGAGTTATAATGTGCATTGAAGAGAGGGTTGTCCCTCAAAGACCAGACTGCTGGATTCAAGGTTAGCATTAAGCAGCGAGCTAAGGTATGAAGACTTTCTTTGTACAAAGTGGACCTGGATTCTGCTGGATTACCAGCCATCGGAACGGTGATCGGCCCTCTCTTTGACCCTCTCTTTGACTCTCTCTTTGACTCTCTCTTTGACTCTCTCTTTGACCCTCTCTTTGACCCTCTCTTTGGCTCTCTCTTTGGCTCTCTCTTTGACTCTCTCTTTGACTCTCTCTTTGACCCTCTCTTTGACTCTCTCTTTGACTCTCTCTTTGGCTCTCTCTTTGGCTCTCTCTTTGGCCCTCTCTTTGACTCTCTCTTTGACTCTCTCTTTGACCCTCGCTTTGGCCCTCTCTTTGACCCTCTCTTTGGCTCTCTCTTTGGCCCTCTCTTTGACCCTCGCTTTGACTCTCTCTTTGACCCTCTCTTTGACTCTCTCTTTGACTCTCTCTTTGACCCTCTCTTTGACTCTCTCTTTGACTCTCTCTTTGACCCTCTCTTTGACCCTCTCTTTGGCTCTCTCTTTGACCCTCTCTTTGACCCTCTCTTTGACCCTCTCTTTGGCTCTCTCTTTGACCCTCTCTTTGACCCTCTCTTTGACTCTCTCTTTGGCCCTCTCTTTGACCCTCTCTTTGGCTCTCTCTTTGACTCTCTCTTTGACCCTCTCTTTGACCCTCTCTTTGGCTCTCTCTTTGACCCTCTCTTTGACCCTCTCTTTGACTCTCTCTTTGGCCCTCTCTTTGACCCTCTCTTTGACTCTCTCTTTGACTCTCTCTTTGACTCTCTCTTTGACCCTCTCTTTGACCCTCTCTTTGGCTCTCTCTTTGACCCTCTCTTTGACCCTCTCTTTGACCCTCTCCTCGCTCCAGCTCAGCCATCTCGGGGAGAGGACCCTCGTACATGTTGGTCTTCATCGCTCTCAGCTTCTCCTGGTAGTCCTTTGGTGAGCCGTTCTGCTCTGCTCCCATCATAATCCTGCAGTGGTTGATGGAGTTGAACACATTGACTGTTTCATTCCCTGATTTTCTCTCTTCATAACCAATAACAGCCACAGATCCGCACATTTTCTCCCAGCTCACTACGGATGTTTTGAAACTCAGCTGTGTTGAGTTGGATCAGATGGTCCGATATCGGAGGATATGACAAAGTCACAATTTTGTGAAACGTAAGTATTACTTGAAGAAGTAAAGGCCTTCTGAATTAACGAATTATACAACAGCGAGGTATGTGGACATTGACACATATCGGCATAGATTGTATGTAAGAAGTTGATGTAGTAGTAGTTGGTTTGTGGACTAGCTTTATGTAGCCTCGAGTTTGGCAGATTGGTCATCGACATCTTGTTTTCTGTGACATGAGAGAGAGGAGCCAAGTACAACTGAACTCCGAAAATGACATTTGTCTTTGACGCCCTAAAGCGTCCCCTGCTTTATGGTCTGTTTGACTCTAAATGACCATAATTTACTAAATGAACATCATGCTGTTTTGAAGAAGACTTGAAACTAGAGATTGAGACATAAACTCATGTTTACAATGTTTACTGAGGGAATACATCAAGAGAAGTAGAGTCATTTATATAGACTTCTATACAACCAGAGGAGTCGACCCCTGGTGGTCAGGAGAGAGAATGCAGCTTTAACACATGAAGCATAGACTTCTATACAACCAGAGGAGTCACCCCCTGGTGGTCAGGAGAGAGAATGCAGCTTCAACACATGAAGCATAGACTTCTATACAACCAGAGGAGTCATCCCCTGGTGGTCAGGAGAGAGAATGCAGCTTCAACACATGAAGCATAGACTTCTATACAACAGGAGGAGTCACCCCCTGGTGGTCAGGAGAGAGAATGCAGCTTCAACACATGAAGCATAGACTTCTATACAACAGGAGGAGTCACCCCCTGGTGGTCTGGAGAGAGAATGCAGCTTTAACACATGAAGCATAGACTTCTATACAACAGGAGGAGTCACCCCCTGGTGGTCTGGAGAGAGAATGCAGCTTCAACACATGAAGCATAGACTTCTATACAACAGGAGGAGTCACCCCCTGGTGGTCTGGAGAGAGAATGCAGCTTCAACACATGAAGCATAGACTTCTATAGACCAAATTGTTGGTTTCGGTTTTCATATGACAATTGTTGGCAAGAAAGAAATGTAGAATAATCAGCGGTTTGAAGAATTAGTTTGGCATTCGCAACACAAACTCATCACCTTGTGATCTGTGTTCTATTCGGTCTGTGAAAAGCCAGAAAGAAGGTTGTGAGCCTGGATGCAGAGGAAGAGTCTCCCTGTGAGGTACTGTGGCGGGGCAGACACACAACTGTTCATGATGCAGGTCCGACAGGCCAGCTCCTGGTCTCTGGTCTTCACTGAGAGCTCCACGGGACTGTACGCCCCTAACGTCACGTTCTCTTGACTGAGTGTCAAAGGTCAGAGGATGTCGTGTGTGTACAGATTATAAAGCCCCCTGAGGCCTATACATAATACATTTAATTTAATTTAATTAATACACACACACACACACACACACACACACACACACACACACACACACACACACACACACACACACACAGAAGATACAGATGTTTGATTCTTGCTTATTAGATCAAGTAAGAAATCACAACATTTGAAACTTTGGACTGTTACTTTATTGTAACTGTGAAGGTGCTTCACTGATATGACCAACATATAGTTTGAGAAAGTCTTTCCCTAATATAACTGGATTATCCTTAGTTTTACCAGGTCATTACTGAGGTGTCTTTACCATCATAACCCCTGTTCGCGCTGCATCGTTATCTGATAACCAAACTGAACTCCCAATGTTATAAGCAGGCTCGTTGTTATTACCAAGGCATTACCAGGCTATTACCTAATGAGATGTGACATGATACCACATCTCAATGGGGAGATATGAAAAACATATTGCAACATGACAGATGTTGTTTGAGCCATGGGCCCGTTTGAAGGCACGTGGTTGTAGCATGCAGAGGATAACACATGTAGTGAGTCATGAATAATATGTAGTGAGTCATGGATATCATGTAGTGAGTCATGGATAACATGTAGTGAGTCATGGATAACATGTAGTGAGTCATGGATATCATGTAGTGAGTCATGGATATCATGTAGTGAGTCATGGATAACATGTAGTGAGTCATGGATATCATGTAGTGAGTCATGGATAACATGTAGTGAGTCATGGATAACATGTAGTGAGTCATGGATAACATGTAGTGAGTCATGGATAACATGTAGTGAGTCATGGATAACATGTAGTGAGTCATGGATATCATGTAGTGAGTCATGGATAACATGTAGTGAGTCATGGATAACATGTAGTGAGTCATGGATAACATGTAGTGAGTCATGGATAACATGTAGCTGAGTCATGGGTAACATGTAGTGAGTCATGGATAACATGTAGTGAGTCATGGATATCATGTAGTGAGTCATGGATAACATGTAGCTGAGTCATGGGTAACATGTAGTGAGTGATGGATAACATGTAGCTGAGTCATGGATAACATGTAGTGAGTCATGGATATCATGTAGTGAGTCATGGATAACATGTAGTGAGTAATGGGTAACATGTAGTGAGTAATGGATACCATGTAGTGAGTCATGGGTAACATGTAGCTGAGTCATGGATAACATGTAGTGAGTCATGGATATCATGTAGTGAGTCATGGATAACATGTAGTGAGTAATGGGTAACATGTAGTGAGTAATGGATACCATGTAGTGAGTCATGGGTAACATGTAGTGAGTGATGGATAACATGTAGTGAGTGATGGATAACATGTAGTGAGTCATGGGTAACATGTAGTGAGTCATGGATAACATGTAGTGAGTCATGGATAACATGTAGCTGAGTCATGGATAACATGTAGCTGAGTCATGGATAACATGTAGTGAGTCATGGGTAACATGTAGTGAGTCATGGATAACATGTAGTGAGTCATGGATAACATGTAGCTGAGTCATGGATAACATGTAGCTGAGTCATGGATAACATGTAGTGAGTCATGGATAACATGTAGTGAGTAATGGATACCATGTAGTGAGTCATGGATAACATGTAGCTGAGTCATGGATAACATGTAGTGAGTCATGGATATCATGTAGTGAGTCATGGATAACATGTAGTGAGTAATGGGTAACATGTAGTGAGTAATGGATACCATGTAGTGAGTCATGGGTAACATGTAGTGAGTGATGGATAACATGTAGTGAGTGATGGATAACATGTAGTGAGTCATGGGTAACATGTAGTGAGTCATGGATAACATGTAGTGAGTCATGGATAACATGTAGCTGAGTCATGGATAACATGTAGCTGAGTCATGGATAACATGTAGTGAGTCATGGGTAACATGTAGTGAGTCATGGATAACATGTAGTGAGTGATGGATAACATGTAGTGAGTCATGGGTAACATGTAGTGAGTCATGGATAACATGTAGTGAGTCATGGATAACATGTAGCTGAGTCATGGATAACATGTAGCTGAGTCATGGATAACATGTAGTGAGTCATGGGTAACATGTAGTGAGTCATGGATAACATGTAGTGAGTGATGGATAACATGTAGTGAGTAATGGGTAACATGTAGTGAGTCATGGATAACATGTAGTGAGTGATGGATAACATATAGTGAGTGATGGATAACATGTAGTGAGTGATGGATAACATGTAGTGAGTCATGGGTAACATGTAGTGAGTCATGGATAACATGTAGTGAGTCATGGATAACATGTAGCTGAGTCATGGATAACATGTAGTGAGTCATGGATAACATGTAGTGAGTCATGGATAACATGTAGCTGAGTCATGGATAACATGTAGTGACTCATGGATAACATGTAGTGAGTCATGGATAACATGTAGCTGAGTCATGGATAACATGTAGTGAGTGATGGATAACATGTAGTGAGTGATGGATAACATGTAGTGAGTGATGGATAACATGTAGTGAGTCATGGATAACATGTAGCTGAGTCATGGATAACATGTAGTGACTCATGGATAACATGTAGTGAGTCATGGATAACATGTAGCTGAGTCATGGATATCATGTAGTGAGTCATGGATAACATGTAGCTGAGTCATGGATAACATGTAGTGAGTGATGGATAACATGTAGTGAGTGATGGATAACATGTAGTGAGTCATGGATAACATGTAGCTGAGTCATGGATAACATTTAGCTGAGTCATGGATAACATGTAGTGAGTCATGGATAACATGTAGTGAGTCATGGATAACATGTAGCTGAGTCATGGATAACATTTAGCTGAGTCATGGATAACATGTAGTGAGTCATGGATAACATGTAGTGAGTCATGGATAACATGTAGTGAGTGATGGATAACATGTAGTGAGTCATGGATAACATGTAGCTGAGTCATGGATAACATTTAGCTGAGTCATGGATAACATGTAGTGAGTCATGGATAACATGTAGCTGAGTCATGGATAACATGTAGCTGAGTCATGGATAACATGTAGTGAGTCATGGATAACATGTAGTGAGTCATGGGTAACATGTAGTGAGTCATGGGTAACATGTAGTGAGTCATGGGTAACATGTAGTGAGTCATGGGTAACATGTAGTGAGTCATGGATAACATGTAGCTGAGTGATGGATAACATGTAGTGAGTAATGGGTAACATGTAGTGAGTCATGGGTAACATGTAGTGAGTCATGGATAACATGTAGTGAGTCATGGATAACATGTAGTGAGTCATGGGTAACATGTAGTGAGTCATGGATAACATGTAGTGAGTCATGGATACTTTCTGCATCACAGTCAACAAGCACGTAGACAAACGTGCCCCATGAAGCTATTTCATAGAGAGCAGGACATGTTTGAGTGATGGCGGATGCTTTGTTGTGCAGTAGGTGTGTTGTGTGTGTTCCGCTGCACGATGCACATTGTTTTCTATGTGAACCAGCTGTTGTCTTTCCTGCTGCTGTTTTATGCCCACGTTCCAGGAACGCTCCAATTGGATGACGTTGGCTCCACAGATCCGTCCGCCGACTGTACCTTGACCTCTGCATGCCACAGGGGTCAACCTCTGATCTTGACCTCTGCACGCCACAGGGATCAACCTCTGATCTTGACCTCTGCACGCCACAGGGATCAACCTCTGACCTTGACCTCTGACCCTTAACGTTTACTATGTGACTTATTTAGGATTTTCTTCGACATACCTTCCTTCTTCTCGAGGTTCACCGTGTTCAAGTAGTCGTATGAACCCCAAATTAGTTATAATACTTTATTATTTTATATCTTTTTTTTCAGAATTTCTTTGTGAAAGAAATGTATATTTTAAAAAAACTTTTATAACACTTTTATAACACTTTTATAACATATTTTGATCATAACTATGAATAACCAGCATGATCTAAGCAAGATTGGCCGAAAATGCTTTTCGAGTGGTTTCCGACATTTTCAACATTTGACAGCTTTCAGACCCTTACCAAGGTCCCACATACTAATAACGCACCTTTTTGGAAAGAACAGGCCAACGTGTTGGGGTGATTCAAAGGTTTTATAGAAGAAGAAAAAAACGTGTAAATCGGTTCATGAAGGTTCATAAAGGTTCATAAAGGTTTTATGAGAAAACTACATTCCCCATAGCATGCCCAATCAAGCGCTGGGGAGCATGGGGCAAGGTTAACTACGACTTTTTCAATTATTATTTCACTTTATTCAACATACTATTACAATATAATTAGATTTTTTTGAGACATTTGTGTGACATTTTTTTACGACATATAATCTTTTGACTTTTTCTGTCATGCGATGACTTTCATGATTCTTTCAACATATTTTACTCTTTATTATTAAAGTACTTTACTATGTACTTTCCTTTATGACTCTTTTAGACCTACTATACTATGACTTTTCCATTACTTTTTTATATGTATATTTTTTAAAGTACTATTGTATAACCTTTTTCGACATACTATGACTTTATGATTGTTTCAGACTTTTTATTTTATTTACTTTGCTTTACTTTTACCTTTTCTTAATTTTGTTATAATATTTTTCTTTATTATTTCTTTTAAAACTAACATGAAGTTTCTTAGTATGGAGTCCGTCTTGCCTGAGAATAAATACATGTATGGACATTGGAATGGCGTTTATGTCTTTGTGTCATTTATTTCCTTGACTTTTTGATCTGATAAGTTGTAGTAAATTACATTGAGAATGAATGTAGTGTATAGAAATATGTATAGAAATGTATAGAAATGGTAAAATAATGTGTTATTTATTTATTTATTTTTACAAATATGTTCCAGAGGGCAGCACTCAGTAAAGCAGCGTGCTGTTTCTCTTTGGCCACCAGAGGGCAGCACTCACTAAAGCAGCGTGCTGTTTCTCTTTGGCCACCAGAGGGCAGCACTCACTAAAGCAGCGTTTCCAGGGTTCTCCATCTTCTACACGGTGGAGCTCTTCAATCACAGCTGCCTTTGTGTTATCCGCTCAGTGGTGAGAAGTAAGTACATCTACTCAAGTACTTTTCTTATGTACAATGTGGAGGTGCTTAATACGTGTACTCCACAATATTTCTCCTCTTCATGAATATGATCACTTTAGGCATGAGTTTCTTAGAGCTTCACATTTGACACATGACTCATGTTTTTAAACTATTGATTAAACTTCTGAGCCGTTAAAATAGTCACATGACACCACCTCAGCCCGCTTAGTTTCCAATAATATGATAATAATAATCATAATAATGATAATCCAATAATGTACATGCAAGCCTATCAACTTTCACCTTTGAGTATAAGTTACTTTGAGTAGACTTTATTTACTAGTATGTTTACACTAATAATTAGTGGTATTATGTACATGAACTGTTTCTATGTTTCACCAACAATCGATCCAACTCGAAATAATGGATGGAACGGACGTTAAGTGAATTCACTTTGTTGGTTCTCAGAGAACCGAGACATCAGGAGACAGATGTGAGAAGGTCTTTATTGTTCAGTCACCTGAGTCCTGAACAGCTGTGTTGCATAGGTGAGTTTACTACACGGGTCAGATGGAGGACAAGGACTGGCTCTAACACTGCTGGATCAAAGACCGAGAACACTTCTGCACCGCTTGTTTCAGCAGTCCACCACTTCACATACCTGGATCCACAGACTGGACTTCAAAGGACTACAGTAATCCACTTTGGTGTTGGGACCATAAGAAAGCGCTCAGGTGGTGCAGTGATCCTGATCCTGGTCTTACCCGGTTCGGGAGCATCCCACACATCACTGAACACGTTGGAGGTGAGGACACATTATTGGATGTCTATTCTTTGAGGAGATGGAGTTTTGGTTTGACACGCCTCATCAGAGGTAGAGCAGCTGTTTAGTGGGAGGAGCCAGAGCACTGCAGGGCCGACTCAAGTTCAAGTTACGACAAGGAACTCAAACCTGGTCCCAGGTAGAGACAAAGGCTGTTTCTGTGAGCACCATCATGTTGTGAGGATCTGCAGAGTCCCTTTGGAGAACCACTCATCTTACTGCAGCAGGATCTGACAGTCAGTCCTGGTCCTGATCCTGGTCCTGGTCCTGGTTCTGGTCCCTCAGCTCGCTTAACCCCAGTGGGTCTCCAGCTGCAGCGTCTCTCCGCTGGACTCCAGGAGTAGCTCGTCCTGGACCAGGTGAAAGATCCTGAAGACCAGCACCTGGTCTGGTGGCTCAGAGGCAGGTCAGAGGCTCCAGGTCACATGGAGTCGGTTTCACAAGCAGCTAAACGATCCTTAGAGTTACTTTAACAAACCATCAAACTTATAAAAAGATGGAAGTCTGGTCAAAATGTTCATCTGAACATGACTGGTCTCACCAGGATTGAGCCGGTTCTCCCAAGTCCCATAAACAACTGAGAGTCACCTGATGGACTGCAGGCTGCATGGAGAGGGTCAGAGTCCATGTTCCTTCTGGGTTCACTTCCTGTAACATAACGGCTGACTGAGATGTCATGACCTGAAGGTGGACCTCAATATGAAACACGTGTCCCTAAAAAGAGCTCTCCGTCATGTGAAGTGGAAAGGAGTTGTACAGAGAAGAAGCAGCTTCATCTTCATCTTCATCCCAAACCTGCTGCTCCCGGGTTGTTTTCCAAGAGTTCCTCATCCTCACAAACACACAAACACACACACACACACACACACACACACACACACGTTGCAGTCTGCGCTATTTACTACATATTGTACATATTGTACATATTGTACATATTGTACATATTGTACAGTGAATTGTGTAAAACGGTAGTGAAACAGACATGTTGTTTAGTACTTTGTGCAAACGACTAAAAGGGAAGGAGGTCCCTTTCAGTCTGTAATGTGATCTCAAAAGAGGCTCTCTGGTTGGAGACTGGAAGCATGTCCTTTGGTGCCACTCGTCCACTTGTCCACTTGTCCACTTGTCCTCTCGTCCTCTCGTCCTCTCGTCCTCTCGTCCTCTTGTCCACTCGTCCACTCGTCCACTCGTCCACTCGTCCACTCGTCCACTTGTCCTCTTGTCCTCTTGTCCTCTTGTCCACTTGTCCTCTTGTCCACTCGTCCTCTTGTCCTCTTGTCCTCTTGTCCACTTGTCCTCTTGTCCTCTTGTCCTCTTGTCCTCTTGTCCACTCGTCCACTTGTCCTCTTGTCCTCTTGTCCTCTTGTCCACTCGTCCTCTTGTCCACTTGTCCTCTCCTCTCCTCCATCGCTCCCCTCTAGTCGTCTGGGATTGGCTCTTCCGAGGCTCCTGTTCAGGGAGCTTTCCACAGAGGGTTGTGGTACACCCAGCCTTCTCCCTACACACACACACACGCACGCACGCACACACACACACACACACACACACACACACACACACACACACACACACACACACACACACACACACACACACACACACACACACACACACACACAGTCTGTTTGTTATTGCGTCAGTTCGATTACATTTTATTAATAATAACAGCAGCGGTGGATATAATATTATAATAATGATGATAAGAACATTAATGTAGCAGTAATAGAAATGTAACTAATAATAATAATAATAACGACAGGAGGCGGGACCACGTCACAAGTCACGTGACTTATCACGTGACTTTCCATGCATACTTTTTAGATTAATAAACTATATTTGCTATGTTGTCTTCTGCCGAATGTCTGCAACGGAGCCGGTGAGATGGTACGACCCGGTGAGATGGTACGACCCGGTGAGATGGTACGACCCGGTGAGTTGGTACGACCCGGTGAGATGGTACGACCCGGTGAGATGGTACGACCCGGTGAGATGGTACGACTCACTGAGGGATGTTGCATCACTGAGTGACGTCACTGGCTGCTCCTCACCTCTTTAATAAAGTAGCTGGGTTTCCAGGCCGTCTTGGCGGCCGCTCTCTGCTTGTCCTCCCTGCGCTGCCTGTCCTCCAGGCCGTGTTTGTGTTCTGTGGCTGCGTCCATGTTTCCCGCCTTCAGCGACGCTGTGACGTGCTGCCAGAGACGCCTGCAGGCGGGGAGCACAGAGCAGAGCACCTGTTAGGACGCCTGGGAGGCAGAAGACAGGAGCAGCAGCTGGACCATACGGCGTGTCACACGCCCTCCATGTGCTCCATGAGGCTTCTGGGCTTACTGAAGGAGGATCTTTATTTACATCAACCATCATGCATGAAGGGGTCAATACATAGATTTGAAACAATGATAGATAAGGTCTCATGGTCCCTCAGGGTCAGTGAGCGGTGGTTCACCCTCATAGGCCGTAAGACCCGCGCTCACCGGAAGCTGATGAACATCATTTACTTTTATTGGATTTTATATATTATCTGACAACTTAAAATGGTGGAAGCACTGAAAACAGTGTTTAGCTGTAAATGAAGAACAAAGGACTCGTAACACTGACAGCATCTTTTTATTCTGTCATTTAAAAACAGACTCACCGTGACTCAAACGGGTTCTGCTTCTCTAGAGGCTGGATCTTCTTCTTGATGATTGGCTGCTTGGAGGTGTCGATCACCTTGCTCTCCCCGCTGCTGTAGGTGAACTCCAGCAGCCCGTTCCACTCGCCCTGGGCCGTGCACACCACGTGTCCCGTCTGGTGGTGCTTCACCTCTGCTGTTACTCTGGGAGGACATGCAGTTCTTTAGCATTCATGACTGACGAGCACACACAGGTGGTACTGCATCCTATTATTATTATTATTAGTATTATTATCAGCCACATTTTGCACAGGTTGCCATTTGTATTTTTTGTTTGAATGTGATGCCTTTCAACAAATACTGATCCGCATATTCCAGCTGCAAGAGACACTTGCAGCTGTCTGGTCATTGTGAGCGACCCCGTCGGCTCAGAGCCGTTCTAAAATGGTAAAGGTAAATGTTTTGTTGTACCATCCCACTATTATCACACCATGGTTGATACTAAACAGTCTACATTGTCCTCGATACACTGATCAAGCACTTCACTCCTAAAACATGATCAGACTCACAAAGAAACTATTTAATAATGCAAGCAGACCATATACAGGTCCTCTGTCCCTTCCATAACTCCATTGGCCTGCATATGATCAAATGCACGGATAACCTATTTAACTGTGTGTAAGCCCTGTAGGGCCCACTGTCTGTAGAAGGTATCAGGTGGCTGTGGTTGGACCTTGAGTCCAGGAACGGACCGGATGGACAACCCTGAAATGTAACGCCCCCGGCCGCGTGGAGGCATACAAAATGCTGCAAATAAACAAAATCACTCAAGACTCTCAATGCAAATGCACATTGAAATACAGAGAATAACATAATTGGAGTACTAATTATATTTGTGCTTCGGCACACACAGTATTCGCATAGACACACATTCAGTTTATTGCGGTCACAAAGCCGGTGGTTGGGCAGGTTTTTAGTTTTTATGCAACTACCTGGTGCTCGTCTCTATAGCACCTGTAATTCTGTCATTGCTTGGCTCCAAACCAATGTGTTTGTGCTGAGGTGGGAGGAGAGAGGACGCTTTTGGTGGCTTTTTTTGGCACAAAGAAGGGTTTTGGGGGCCAGTTGGCTCTCTGCCTACCTGTGTACCTTCCCTCCGTAGAAGGGTTTGGTGTGGAACGTGACGGTGGCAGAGTACCCACTCTTGGCACAGTTGATAGTGACCTTCCCTCCAAGTTCCACCCACGGCACAGTCAGGATGGAGCGGGCGTAGGCACAGGGCAGAGTGAACACATACTCCTCATCATGCTCCAACAAGTACAGCACACCTGGGAAACAGGACAGATTTAAAAGAGAGCCAGCAGGAAGAAACCCCTGCAGACGCTGTACTGGTCAGTGGTACCCTGGAGCATCAGTTACGTTCATTGTCTCTTTTAAAACAGGAAACCTACAGCTTCTGCTTGTTACATGCAAAGGTCTTTTTCAAAGTAAGTTAACTCTATTTTTAGGTTTGCTTACGCAACAAGCTACTTGGTTTCAGCAGGTAGTTGGTTCAGCTTAATTTAAGATCGTGCTTTGGGTTAAAGTAAGTATGTTTGTTACGTAAAATAAGAGGGTTGTTATGTAACTTCCCCTAGTGCGGAATTTAAATAACAAAACGACAATAAAATAAGTCAACATTGACTTGGTTTCACACAGGACTCAGACATTGGTCTCCTGGGTGAAAGTTAGGGTTAGGGGTCCGGATGACCAAGAGTTGGTATTTGTTATTGTAGATTTAATCTTGTGATTAACACAAAGACATTCAGACACCATATGAATCTGCAAAGACCAAGCATAGCAGTTAGCTATTGGAAGTGGAGTAAAAACAATATTCCATTGACATGTAGTGACGTTGCATATAAATACAGAGTGTTTAGGTACCGTGAGAAGTGCAAGTCAGTACAAACACGTTGTATTTAGTTACATTCCAGCACAGCCCACACCTCTTCTTACTCAAATTAATCCAGTTTAGAAGGAAGACAAGATGACAAACATAAACAGAGATGTAAACCCCATCTGCCTCTGGCTGCAGAGTTATTTCAGCCGGGCTGCCCTGCATCGAATAAAATAACTCAACATTTACTGGATGGATGGCCATGACGTTTCATACAGACATTCATGGTCCCCAGAGGATGAATCGTACTGACTATGGTGATCCTTGAGTTCCTGTGTTAGCTCTGGCTCTGGTTGAGGCTGCCTCCTGTGCCTCGCTCCCTCCTGCTTATATAACAGACAGCTGTCCTGTACCCAGTCTGCCATGGGCCCAGGTCACACACATATGGACACACACATATGGACACACACTTCCTCGTCTAAAAGACCCACAAGCCGAAAACACACACAATGTCCTTAATTCCTGCAGTGTGTGATTTCCCCCCCAGATGTTTGCACTTGGTGTTGTGCATCCATGTATGTGTGTATTTGTGCATCTGTGAAACAAAGACCCACATGCTGCAGTCAGTCATGCCCACACAGCCAGACCGATGAATCCAGGTTGATATGTCATGAATAAAGGAAACGAAACGAAAGCGGACGAGCGCTGAACTAGTGTGAACGAGCGCGTGAGCGCTGAACTAGTGTGAACGAGCGCGTGAGCGCTGAACTAGTGTGAACGAGCGCGTGAGCGCTGAACTAGTGTGAACGAGCGCGTGAGTGGTGAACTAGTGTGAACGAGCGCGTGAGTGGTGAACTAGCGTGAGCGCTGAACTAGCGTGAGCGCTGAACTAGCATGTGAGCGGTGAATGAGCACGTGAACGGTGAACCAGCGCGTGAGCGCTGATGGGTGTGCGGTGAACTAGCGTGAGTGGTGAATGAGCACGTGAGCGCTGAACTAGCGTGAGCAGTGAACTAGCGTGAGCGCTGAACTACCGTGAGCGCTGAACTAGCGTGAGCGGTGAATGAGCACGTGAGCGGTGAACTAGCGTGAGCGCTGAACTACCGTGAGCGCTGAACTAGCGTGAGCGGTGAATGAGCACGTGAACGGTGAACTAGCGTGAGCGGTGAATGAGCACGTGAACGGTGAACTAGCGTGAGCGGTGAATGAGCACGTGAACGGTGAACTAGCGTGAGCGGTGAATGAGCACGTGAACGGTGAACTAGCGTGAGCGGTGAATGAGCACGTGAACGGTGAACTAGCGTGAGCGGTGAATGAGCACGTGAACGGTGAACTAGCGTGAGCGCTGAACTACCGTGAGCGCTGAACTAGCGTGAGCGGTGAATGAGCACGTGAGCGGTGAACTAGCGTGAGCGCTGAACTACCGTGAGCGCTGAACTAGCGTGAGCGGTGAATGAGCACGTGAGCGGTGAACTAGCGTGAGCGCTGAACTACCGTGAGCGCTGAACTAGCGTGAGCGGTGAATGAGCACGTGAACGGTGAACTAGCGTGAGCGGTGAATGAGCACGTGAACGGTGAACTAGCGTGAGCGGTGAATGAGCACGTGAACGGTGAACTAGCGTGAGCGGTGAATGAGCACGTGAACGGTGAACTAGCGTGAGCGGTGAATGAGCACGTGAACGGTGAACTAGCGTGAGCGGTGAATGAGCACGTGAACGGTGAACTAGCGTGAGCGGTGAATGAGCACGTGAACGGTGAACTAGCGTGAGCGGTGAATGAGCACGTGAACGGTGAACTAGCGTGAGCGGTGAATGAGCACGTGAACGGTGAACTAGCGTGAGCGGTGAATGAGCACGTGAACGGTGAACTAGCGTGAGCGGTGAATGAGCACGTGAACGGTGAACTAGCATGTGAGCGGTGAATGAGCACGTGAACGGTGAACTAGCACGTGAGCGGTGAATGAGCACGTGAACGGTGAACTAGCACGTGAGTGCTGAAGCGTGTGCGGCAGCCTGGAAGCGTTACAGTCGTGTTCAGCAGCAGAGGGAAAGTGGGCCAGCTGGAATGCTTTCCAGATCTTTCCATCACTGACTAAGAGGGAGTTTGGGCCTTTTCTAGATGTTCTTGTTAATCAGTGTGCCACGTCAACATTAGGGTTAACATAGAGTTTAATTATGACATCAAAAATAACGAACCTGTCATTTAATGTCATGCATACAGCATAGCAACAGAACAAAAAAGACATCATAATTATAAAAAAATTCCTAAATTTGTGTTTGGTAGATTATTTCTCTATTGCAACAATGCTTTTTGGTAATAACTTTCATACCGTTGGAAAGCTGTTTATTTCCCTTTTAATAAGAGCCCCAGTTGTAAGGAGCATGCATCTGTGTGATGAGCAGCACAGCTGAGGATGAGAGTCACGCCCATGAAAAATGTGCCAAATGTGCTGATTCTGCTGTTGCTAGTGACTCTTGTTTGGTCTTGTTTGGAGGATTGAAGTCTATCAGTAATGAGGAAGAAAGAGACATATTGGACATTTTACAATGTATTCATTTAATAAACAGTCAGGAGCCTCAGTAGTGTGTGGAAGAACCATCCACAGCCACAGCTCCTCCTCCTCATGGTCACAGTCTGGTGAACACTGTTGTGGCTCCTCCTCCTCATGGTCACAGTCTGGTGAACACTGCTGTGGCTCCTCCTCCTCATGGTCACAGTCTGGTGAACACTGCTGTGGCTCCTCCTCCTCCTCATGGTCACAGTCTGGTGAACACTGCTGTGGCTCCTCCTCCTCCTCATGGTCACAGTCTGGTGAACACTGCTGTGGCTCCTCCTCCTCCTCATGGTCACAGTCTGGTGAACACTGCTGTGGCTCCTCCTCCTCATGGTCACAGTCTGGTGAACACTGCTGTGGCTCCTCCTCCTCATGGTCACAGTCTGGTGAACACTGCTGTGGCTCCTCCTCCTCATGGTCACAGCCTGGTGAACACTGCTGTGGCTCCTCCTCCTCCTCATGGTCACAGTCTGGTGAACACTGCTGTGGCTCCTCCTCCTCCTCATGGTCACAGTCTGGTGAACACTGCTGTGGCTCCTCCTCCTCCTCATGGTCACAGTCTGGTGAACACTGTTGTGGCTCCTCCTCCTCCTCATGGTCACAGTCTGGTGAACACTGCTGTGGCTCCTCCTCCTCCTCATGGTCACAGTCTGGTGAACACTGCTGTGGCTCCTCCTCCTCCTGGTCACAGCCTGGTGAACACTGCTGTGGCTCCTCCTCCTCCTGGTCACAGCCTGGTGAACACTGCTGTGGCTCCTCCTCCTCCTCATGGTCACAGTCTGGTGAACACTGCTGTGGCTCCTCCTCCTCCTGGTCACAGCCTGGTGAACACTGCTGTGGCTCCTCCTCCTCCTGGTCACAGTCTGGTGAACACTGCTGTGGCTCCTCCTCCTCCTGGTCACAGCCTGGTGAACACTGCTGTGGCTCCTCCTCCTCCTCATGGTCACAGTCTGGTGAACACTGTTGTGGCTCCTCCTCCTCCTCATGGTCACAGTCTGGTGAACACTGCTGTGGCTCCTCCTCCTCATGGTCACAGTCTGGTGAACACTGCTGTGGCTCCTCCTCCTCCTCATGGTCACAGTCTGGTGAACACTGCTGTGGCTCCTCCTCCTCCTGGTCACAGCCTGGTGAACACTGCTGTGGCTCCTCCTCCTCATGGTCACAGTCTGGTGAACACTGTTGTGGCTCCTCCTCCTCATGGTCACAGTCTGGTGAACACTGCTGTGGCTCCTCCTCCTCATGGTCACAGTCTGGTGAACACTGTTGTGGCTCCTCCTCCTCATGGTCACAGTCTGGTGAACACTGCTGTGGCTCCTCCTCCTCCTGGTCACAGTCTGGTGAACACTGCTGTGGCTCCTCCTCCTCCTGGTCACAGTCTGGTGAACACTGTTGTGGCTCCTCCTCCTCATGGTCACAGTCTGGTGAACACTGCTGTGGCTCCTCCTCCTCATGGTCACAGTCTGGTGAACACTGTTGTGGCTCCTCCTCCTCCTCATGGTCACAGTCTGGTGAACACTGCTGTGGCTCCTCCTCCTCCTCATGGTCACAGTCTGGTGAACACTGCTGTGGCTCCTCCTCCTCCTGGTCACAGCCTGGTGAACACTGCTGTGGCTCCTCCTCCTCATGGTCACAGTCTGGTGAACACTGCTGTGGCTCCTCCTCCTCCTGGTCACAGCCTGGTGAACACTGCTGTGGCTCCTCCTCCTCCTCATGGTCACAGTCTGGTGAACACTGCTGTGGCTCCTCCTCCTCCTGGTCACAGCCTGGTGAACACTGCTGTGGCTCCTCCTCCTCCTCATGGTCACAGTCTGGTGAACACTGCTGTGGCTCCTCCTCCTCCTCATGGTCACAGTCTGGTGAACACTGCTGTGGCTCCTCCTCCTCCTCATGGTCACAGTCTGGTGAACACTGTTGTGGCTCCTCCTCCTCCTGGTCACAGTCTGGTGAACACTGCTGTGGCTCCTCCTCCTCCTGGTCACAGTCTGGTGAACACTGTTGTGGCTCCTCCTCCTCATGGTCACAGTCTGGTGAACACTGTTGTGGCTCCTCCTCCTCATGGTCACAGTCTGGTGAACACTGCTGTGGCTCCTCCTCCTCATGGTCACAGTCTGGTGAACACTGCTGTGGCTCCTCCTCCTCCTCATGGTCACAGTCTGGTGAACACTGCTGTGGCTCCTCCTCCTCATGGTCACAGTCTGGTGAACACTGCTGTGGCTCCTCCTCCTCATGGTCACAGCCTGGTGAACACTGCTGTGGCTCCTCCTCCTCCTCATGGTCACAGTCTGGTGAACACTGCTGTGGCTCCTCCTCCTCATGGTCACAGCCTGGTGAACACTGCTGTGGCTCCTCCTCCTCCTCATGGTCACAGCCTGGTGAACACTGCTGTGGCTCCTCCTCCTCATGGTCACAGTCTGGTGAACACTGCTGTGGCTCCTCCTCCTCATGGTCACAGTCTGGTGAACACTGCTGTGGCTCCTCCTCCTCATGGTCACAGTCTGGTGAACACTGCTGTGGCTCCTCCTCCTCCTCATGGTCACAGTCTGGTGAACACTGCTGTGGCTCCTCCTCCTCATGGTCACAGTCTGGTGAACACTGCTGTGGCTCCTCCTCCTCCTCATGGTCACAGCCTGGTTAACACTGCTGTGGCTCCTCCTCCTCATGGTCACAGTCTGGTGAACACTGCTGTGGCTCCTCCTCCAGCAGGATTTGTCTCAAGTCACCAGCTGATCCTGCTGTTGACTCTGAACTACCAGCTGATCAACCAGTGTCCACTAGGTTGAGGTCAGGACTCTGCAGGTCTCTGATGAACCGCTCTGTGGGGACGAGCGCTGACCTCTTGGAGGATGGAGTTCAGTCCCAGACTGGGAGCAATGGGATTGCTGCCGGTTGCAGAATCTCATCTCGATAGTGCCATATTACCCCACCAGAGCGTTACGCTCACTGAATGCAGTGTTACTTGTGGTTCCCAGAGTCTTAAAAAGTAGGTTGGGGGCTAGAGCTTTCAGTTATCGTGCTCCTCTTCTGTGGAATCAGCTTCCACTTTCAGTCCGGGGGGCAGACAGTCACCTCATTTAAGAGTAGACTTAAGACTTTCCTCTTTGATAGCGCTTATACTTAGGGCTGTTTCAGGCTTATAGTTAGGGCTGGCTCAGGTTTGCCCTGGTCCAGCCCCTAGATATGCTGCTATAGGCCTAGACTGCTGGGGGACATCTTAGGATACACTGAGCTCCTCTTCTCTTCCTCTTTCGCTCCTCTTCTCTTCCTTTTTCACTCCTCCTCACCTCTTTCTCTCCATCTGGATAAACTATTGTCCCTTCAATGCACATTACTAACTCTACTTTCCTTTTCCATGGATTCATGGCTGCCTGGACCCGGGTCCTGCCCCCCGGTCCTGCCATGGATCCATGGCTGCCTGGAACTGGTCCTGCCTGCTGCCATGGCCCTGCTGATGGAACCGGCCTGGAACCGGTCCTGCCTGCTGCCATGGCCCTTCTGATGCCCCCCTCCTCTCTACCGCCTTCTGCTTCATGGATTATCAGGATCATGGACCATGCCTAATACTCATTATATGAATAATTTCTGTCATATTCATTGAATGTGCTGTAACTACGCTATTCATTCTGGCC